>JALMQS010000143.1:244580-478667 GCA_024734495.1 Forficula auricularia | reverse complement strand
TACAGCTGACTACTCGTGGTGCCCTTTGTAATCCCTAAACAGCTGTCTATGTCTCTGAATAAATTAACTATCGAGACATAATCATATATAATAATTATATTTGCATAATTTTTTACATACACACTACACATTCCCATTGATGATAAAAATCAATTTCGAAAACTCAAATATACAATTATAATTTCTTTTTTTAGAAATAGTTAAAAGGTATGGATTTTACAAAAATATAATAAAAATTCTTCTTTAAATTATAATTAAAATTCATAGAAAATTTATGCAAATAATAATTAATTATATATGAAATTTAAAGTATTTTATATTCGGCTGAAAATACAAACGATACTTTCCGACGTCTTTGTCTTTAACAATTAGAAGTATATTAATTTAATAAGTAATAAATACAATAGCTAAGTGCGTATATTTTTTAAAATAAAATGGTTATAGTGATAAAAATTAAAAACAAATTATATACAAAAAAATTTAGGCATTTCAAATATGATTCCATTCAAGGATTACTCGTTGCATTTTTGAAATTAATATTAGATCGTGAATAAAATATTAGTTTTTCAAAAAAAAAAATCAAATTGATAATATTTTAAATATAATTTTTTGCTAATATTTCTATAAAAATTACTTTAAATTCACTATATTATTTTACTAATATCATTTTTTTTATTTTCAGGTAGGTCCTCGCCCTACTAATACGTTCTTTTATATTATGTTTTTACAGATAAATAAGGGAAAAAGCTAAATTTATATTTGATATTATATTGATATTAATAATTTTCGAAATTTTCATAAATAAAGTTGAAACTAAATATATATAAGTTAAAATATTATTAATATTAAATTATTTTTCAATACTTGGGTAACGGGTAGGTGTGTACTTCTTTGTACTTATAGATAAAGAAGTACAGGGATCTTCAGGGGTTTGCCTTCCTATACATATTCTATTCTTATAATTAAATAAATAAGAAATATTCTAAATTTTTCAAATACTTTATTCGAATTTTTCAAAAATGTTCAAATGAATTTAATAATATATTAAATATAATTTAATTAAATTTTATGCTCTCCGAGATGGAGGACAAAGGGAGAGAGTCTTATTTTCATCTAAATTATAATTTGAACAAAATAAGTTGTATGAGAATTCTCCGAAGGTTGTTAATCAAATAAAATGAACGTAGGATCCGCTGATAAATTACCTCTTAATTGAAATTTCATTTTTAAAATTAAATGTAGTTTCCTATGTATACATTTCTTTTGATGTTTGTTCAGGAATTCTTCACTAATAAACATAGTCTAGCAATCCAATCACTGCACAAGAAACGTGGCCCTGAAAAATATAATGTATTGCTATATAGTTAGATATAAATGTTTAAGGCCCCCATGTACACTAGCAAGCTATATTTAAGCAAGAGTGAATTTAAATGAACCAATTCGGACTTGATTCGAATTATTATTATTGTTTTTTATATATATGAGCCGTTTTCTCTGAAAGTGATCTAAATTATTATTGTTATTTCAAGATATTTAAGGGTTTGCATTTGAATGGTTTGAAAAATATTGGTATATGTTAATACGCTCATTTTATTTTATTTAAATACTAGCTGCAAGCGCTCCGCCTTCGGCGGCCCCCTCTATTCCCACCCCCCCACCCCCGAAACCCACCCAGCACCCCCACCCCCCGCACCATGCCCACCTCCTCCCCCACCCCAACACCCCATTCCGCACCCTAGCCCACTAACCCCATCACCCCCACCCCCAAAACTCCTCCCGCACCCCCACGCCCGCACCCGTTCCCAACCTCCGCCCGCACCTCATCTACCCCGGACCCGATCCCATGCCCTCCAACCCTGAGCACCGCCCCCCGCCTAGCCTCCTGGACCCCACCCCCGCTATGCCCCCTGGACCCCACCCCCGCCATGCCCCCTGAACTCCACCCCGCACCACCCCCACACCCCCACCCTGCTCCGCCTCACTCCTCACCCAACCCCCATTCCACCCCCGCACCCACCCTCCGCACCGAGTTTTACATTTCTAGCCTTCTAGTGACCCACAGATTATGTATACAAAATTTGGTTGAGTTTGGCCTTGCTAACCAGGGGACACGCCCCCTGGACCCCCAGCCCCTCTAACTCCACCCACCCCCCGAAACCCACCCAGCACCCCACCCCCCGCAACATGCCCAACCCCTCCCCCCACTCCCCACCCCAACACCCCATTCCGCACCCTAACCCACTAACCCCATCACCCCCGCCCCCAAAACTCCTCCAGCACCCCCACCCCCCACGCCCGCATCCAAATTTTTCAAATAATTTTTTCGAATTTTTCAAAAAAAGTTCAAATAAATTAAATAATATATTAAATATAATTTTATTGATAATATTAATACAAAAAAAGGACTTTAAATTCACTATATTATTTTACTAATATCATTTTTTTCTTTTTCATGTAGGTGCTTGTCCTACTAATACTAAGAGTGTGTTCCTATGGGGTCAGAGTATTCCAGGTCCAGACCTCCAGTCACGAGACCTTTGCTGCTAAGGTAATATATCTATTTAATACTGTATTTTTATAATTAAATAACTAATATCAAAATACTTTAAATTTTTCATGTTATTTTTTTCGAATTTTTAAAAAATAAAATAAAATAAAATAGATATTATTTTAAATATAATTTTATTGCTAATATTTCTATTAAAAATTCTTTAAATTCACTATATAAATTTGCTAATATCATTTTTTTCTTTTTCAGATAGGTGCTCGTCCTACTAATACTTTCTTTTATATTACGTTTCTACAGATAAATAAGGGAAAAACCTAACTTTATATTTGGTATTATATTAATATTAATAATTTTCTAAATTTCTTAAATAAATTTGAAACTTAATATATAAAAGTTAAAATGTTATTTATAATAAATTATTTTCAATACTCGGTTAATGGATGGGTGTGTACTTTTTGTACTTATAGATAAAGAAGTACAGGGCTATTTCAAGGGTTTGCCTCCTGCATACGTGAGCTCATGATTATTTTATCAAGAGAATCATGACCTATTCCTAATCCTAACCAAATTTAATAATAATATTAATGTGTTTCAAATAATTTTTCGAGTTTTTCAAAAAAAAAAAAAAAAAATCAAATAGATAATATTTTAAATAAATATAATTTTTTTGCTAATATTTCTATAAAAAATATTTTAAATTCACTATATTATTTTACTAATATTATTTTTTTTTCTTTTTCAGGTAGGTTCTCGCCCTACTAATACGTTCTTTTATATTACGTTTCTACAGATAAATAAGAGAAAAAACCTAACTTTATATTATTAGGTATTATATTAATATTAATAATTTTCTAAATTTCATAAATAAATTTGAAACTTAATATATAAAAGAAAAATTTTATTTATATTAAATTATTTTCAATACTTGGGTAACGGGTAAGTGTGTACTTCTTTGAACTTATAGATAAAGAATTACAAGCCTACTTCAGGGGTTTCCTGCCCACGTGAGCTCATGATTCTTTTATAAGAGGATCATGACCTATCCCTAATCCTAACCAAATTTAATCCGTGTGTTCACAAATCCTTATTCCTTCGAAATCGAAATGTGTCGCTAGTATATTTTTACTTGTGCGCGAGTGTAGTGTGTTCCTGTGCAGACAGCATTCAAAGGTCCAGGCACGAGATGTTAGCTGTTAAGGTAAGATATCTTTATAATATTCTATTCTTATAATTAAATGAATTAGAAATGCTCTAAATTTTTCAAATACTTTTTTCGAATTTTTCAAAAAAAATGTTTAAATAAATTAAATAATATATTAAATATAATTTTATTGCGAACATTTCTACAAAAAAGTACTTTAAATTCACTATATTATTTTACTAATATCATTTTTTTTCTTTTACAGGTAGGTGCTTGTCCTCTACCAATACTGACAGTGTGTTCCTGTGGGGTCAGAGTATTCCAGGTCCAGACCTTTAGTCACGAGCTATGCTAAGAATATATCTATTTAATACTGAATTTTTATAATTAAATAACTAATATCAAAATACTTTAAATTTCACTATATTTTCACTAATATTTTTTTCTTTTTCAGCTAGGTGCTCGTCCTACTAACACGAACATTTAGATTAAAAGATTTAGTAGAAATAAATAAATAAATTAAAATTAAAAATATCTATATTCAATTTTGTAATGTATTCTTTTTTTTCTAAATTTACTTTGAGATATTTGTTTGAAACAATACATTTAGATCAAACGATTTAGTAGAATTAAATAAATAAATTAAAATTAAAAATATCTATATTCAATTTTGTAATACATTCTTTTTTTTCTAAATTTACTTTGAGATATTTTTTTGAAACAATTTCGCTTTTATATTTTCACTTTAATAAAATTATTTCACATGGATAGATAATAAAATTTCAATTTTGTTTAAAAAAATAACATTCAATATGAAATAATAAATAATTCCTTTTTAAAAATAATCCCCTTATTTCAATATTCCCCTCTAAACTTCAATCTATTTTCTGTTTCTGATCTAGTGCATAAGTCAATATCGAACTTTCTCTCATCCTTAACTACTACATTCAGATCTACAAATTTTTTATTATTGGTTCTTAAATACAAATATTTGACGAAATTTTTATACAAAATGTCGAATGTTTAAGATTTTGACTCCAAACAAAATACAGTATCGGAGACAAATATTGTATTTGTTTCGGAAAAGGTCTTTTAACAATTACTTATCTCAAGTGTAGACGTATTTTGCAACAAATACAATGTCTCCTATTTGTTTCAAATCACGTCTAGCCTTGAAATTTTCATTATTTTCGGGTTTCAAATTGTATTTCTGACTGTTTTATACATTTGAAAAAAAAATAATTAAAATTTTAAAATTATCACTCTTCGAGTATATTATGTAATTTCCCATCAAAATTATATTAATGATGTCCATTTAATTATTATTTATTTACCTATTCATGTGGGGGTGGTGACAGCTGCATACGCGTGGTGCCTCCTGTACAATTATTAATAATAACCAGTATTTATGGAATGTGATTTTTTAAGAGGGATAAAATTTTTGGCCTTATTTTATTAACTCTAATATTTTTCGATATCAGTAGAAATTACTTAGCAATATATAATAACTCAATATTTGAAAATAAACTATTTATTAAAATAGACTTTGTATAGAAAAACCAGGTTGGCAATCGCAATACTTCCCCATTATATTCTATAGAATATAAATGTGAAAGTAAAAATTAAAACCGTACATAAAACGGTCGTTCCGTAGGTGGATGGGTTGACCATTAGGGTGGGTCTTATTTTTGCCGGGACACTCCTTCAAATTGTGAGGCTGGGTAAGAAAATAATGTGTACAAAATTTGAGATCGATCGGACAACCCTTTGAGGTGGCGCATCAAATTTGAAAATTGTAAATTTTAGGAATTTCGCTTTATTCGAAAAATCGATGGCAATGTAATTAATAAACATTATTTTGTGAAATCCCGCCCCTACCTTCGTTATTTAGTCATTATTAAAACACATACAGAGCAAATGAAAAGAAAAAATCAAGTGAATTGAATATTATGGCGCGTTGCCTACCTCCTAGGCGTACATCGAGAAAATATGAAAATGTAGCGATTCTACGCTATAATATCATTAATTATATATTTAAATATATTAATATTATTAATCAATCAATCTTTATTAATAATATATTAATTTTTTCTACTCAAAACACGTCTTTTTTCTCTCTTCTCTCTGAGAACTCTAAAATCTCTCTGAATGGTCAGCGAGGGGCCAATATCTTCCCCCTCTTCTTAGCTTAAGCTAGTCTCTGATTGGCTGGCCTTCTTTGAAAATATCCCTTTTCGGTTTGTTCACACCCTTTTATTGTTAATCTATTTTGAGTCTTTTGAGAGGTACCATAAAAATAACTTTTAAAATTAAAAAACAAAATTTGTATAAAAAATGGAAACAAGAAGCCAAAAATTATTTCTGATCGACCATGACGAAAGTCAAATCACTGGTGCTAAATTGCCATCCAACGGACAAGTTTTAAGAGTCTTATTTTATAAAATGCGTAAAGTGAATCTACTTCTTGGTCCTAGTGCTAATCTAGTTATTAAAGAAGTTGAAGTTTTTTTGAGAAAAAGCGGGCATCCCAACAAAAAAATTACAACGCAGTATTGAAAACTTAGAATCGTTATACACAGAATGGAAGAACCTACAAAAAAGTTGTAAACGCCGTACTGAAATTCAAGAAAAACGCGAGCGGGATTTTCTTGACATGTTGGATTACCTTTTACATATGAAAATTTTTTGCAGCGTTTAAAGCCCGCTATCTCGGTGTACTGACTGTTCATTGGGACGGAAAGCTTTTACCAGATTTAATCGGAAATATAAAAGTTGACAGGTTACCAGTTTTAATAACGTAGGATAGAAAAGAAAAAATGGTTGGAATTCCGAAAATCGAATCTGGTAGTGGAACGAACCAAGCCGCCTTTGCGGTGCACAAACTGTTTCAAGATTGGGGACTTTCCGATAAAGTACAAGGTGTTTGTTGTGATACAACATCTTCAAATATGGGACGTTTTCGAGGCGCGTGTGTCTATCTTGAAAAAATATTGCGACGAGATCTTCTGTATCTACCCTGTCGACACCATATTTATGAAATAATTTTGAGGGGTGCATTCGATGAGAAAATATCGCAATCTTCAGGTCCAACTATTTCTATTTTCAAAAAATTTCAAGAATCGTGGCCAAAAATAAGCAAACAAAAATTTATACCAGGGATTAAAGATGAGTATGTCCGCCAGTCAATTTAGGATACAAATGAAGTACTTGAGTTTGCAATGCAAACTTTACAAAAAGTCAAGCAGCCGCGCGAAGATTACCGCGAATTCCTGGAAATCGTCATCATTTTCTTAGGCGGAACACCTCCCAGAGGTATTTCTTTTCGCGGTCCAGGAGCGTTTCACCACGCTCGATGGATGGCGAAGGCGATATATTATTTAAACATTTATTTATTCCGGGGCGAGTGAAACTCATGGAAGACTATAATAAAATCCTTTCAAGAAGCGAAGAAGAGAAACAATATATCCTGCAAATTGTTTCAGAATATAGGAAAAAATACCCCGACAGTATGAAATCAACATTGGCAACGGATTTGTAAAACTCCATTTTTGGTAAATAAAATTTATTTAAAGAGAATAATCGTATTTCTATTTATTTACTTCTATGTGAATGCTAAATCCCTTCTTTATATATATATATATATATATATATATGTTGAGTGAGGCTTCCGCGGATAGGTTCTATGTCATTAGAGGTTTTTCCGGTTTCACCGCGTGGGTTTGAGAGTTTTATTCGACGTTTCGGCTCTCCTTTTGGAGCTATTTTCAAGAGAGGGGGTGGGTGGTCTATGTGGTCTTAACCTTGTACTCCAAGCTTCGTTTTGAAGGGTGTCTTCCGAGTGAATTTCTTCAGTCGGAAGGTTGGTTAGATTTGGATATTTAGGAAGTTTTGGGTGTTTTGTGCTTGAGGGTGTATTACTTACATTATGGTGGCTGACGTCTCGGCTGTTGCTGTTTTGAGAATGTTGGGCACTATCGATACGTTCACTGTCACTGTTTGTAGGCAAATGTGGTCTTCTTGCTTGGGTCGGGCAATATATAGGGGTCGGGTCATTAGTGGTCAGCCCATAGGTCGGCTCATTAGGGGTCGGTTAGTTTGAGGTCTGATAGTTATGGGTCGGGTCATTAGACAGGGGATTAGTGGTCAGTCTATAGATCGGCTCATCAGAGGTCGGCTTGTTTGAGGTCTGATGGTTAAGGGTCGGGTCATTAGGCAGGGGATTAGTGGTCAGTCCATAGGTCGTCTCATTAGGGGTCGGCTTGTTAGAGGTCCGGTCATTAGGGGCCATTATTATTCTATTCTTGTTTTTGAGAAGTGGCTTCCATGTTGATGATAAATGGAGCGCATCGTCTCTTTTATTGAGGCAGTCTTGATGCTTTTCTATTTCTATTGCTTCTCTGATAGTTCCTGGTTTTAAATGTTCTATGGTAGCGATGGTCTTTGTTTTGTCTTTGTTGAAGTCAAATGTGTGGCCAGTCTCATTATGGTGTTTTGTTAGTGCGGAAGCAGGGTCTTGTTTTCTGAGGGCAAGTTTGTGTTCGTAAATTCTGTTGTTTATCCTTCTGTTTGTTTGTCCTATGTATGATCTTGGGCAGTCTGCACAAGGGATTATACACACACCTGGGTATTCATTTTGGATGGTGTCTTTGGGAATGCGGAGGAGGCTTGAAAGTTTTTGGTTTGTGGTGTATATTGGTTTTATTTTGTGTTTTTAGAGGATATGTCCTATTTTGTCTGTTACTCCTTTGATGTAGGGTAGGAAGGTTTTGTGTTGCGTGTCAGAATCTGAGGGTGATGATGGTGAAACGTCGAGTAAAACTCTCAAACACATGCGGAGAAACCCGAAAAACCTCTAATGACATATATATATTTTACATTTTTTTACTTTTATTACACTAATATGACACAAATAAATCTGTACGCCTAGGAGGTAGGCAACGCGCCATAATATTCAATTCACTTAATTTCTTTCTTTCATTTGCTGTATGTGTTTTAATAATGACCGAATAACGAAGATAGGGGCGAGGTTTCACAAAATAATGTTTATTAATTACATTGCCATAGATGTTTTTATATCTTTGTTTCAATTTAACGACGTATAACAAAATATAGTAACAGAATAAAGCGAAATTCATAAAATTTGGGATTTTCAAATGAGATGCCCCACCTCAAAGGGTTGTCCGATCGATCTCAAATTTTGTACACATTATTTTCTTACCCAACCTCACAATTTGAGGGGGGCGGGTGCTCCGAAAAACTTTTTGGAAAAAAAAATTTCACCAGGTATAGCTAAGATCCACCCTAGTGACGATACAGGGATGTGGTTTTAGTGGGTAGGAAACAAAATAATGTTTATTAATTACATTGCCATCGATGTTTTTATTTTTGTTTCAATTTAACGACGCATAACAAAATATAGTAACAGAATAAAGCGAAATTCATAAAATTTGGGATTTTCAAATGAGATGCCCCACCTCAAAGGGTTCTCCGATCGATCTCAAATTTTGTACACATTATTTGCTTACCCAACCTCACAATTTGAGGGGGAGGGGGGGGGGGGGGGGCTCCCAAAAACTTTTTTGAAAAAAAATTTCACCAGGTAGCTAAGATCTACCCTAGTGACGATACAGGGAGGTGGTTTTAGTGGGTAGGAAACAAAATAATGTTTATTAATTACATTGCCATCGATGTTTTTATTTTTTGTTTCAATTTAACGATGTATAACAAAATATAGTAACAGAATAAAGCGAAATTCATAAAATTTGGGATTTTCAAATAAGATGCCCCACCTCAAAGGGTTCTCCGATCGATCTCAAATTTTGTACACATTGTTTTTGCTTACCCAACCTCACAATTATGAGGGGGGGGGGGGGGGGGGGGGCTCCCAAAACTTTTTTTTTGAAAAAAAAATTTCACCAGGTAGCTAAGATCCACCCTAGTGACGATACAGGGAGGTGGTTTTAGTGGGTAGGAAACCCACACTCTGCTGGATACGGGCCCAGCAATGTATTTTTTGTGAAGATTTCCACCTACCCTCCCGAGGAAAAAAAACAAAACAAATCTATCTCTTATATCCTCACTATGGAGCTCTAGGTCTGCCTGGAGTGGACATTTCCGTTACGTGACGATTTCTGCCGGATAGCTCCTACCGCAAGCCCCGTAAAGGTACATACATCTTCGTTCCAAAAAATAAAATACCGATATTGATTACAAACTATTTAAAAATCATTTAAAATTACAATACTTAAGAAAAATTCTTAAAATTGAATGCGAAACATATGTGTTTACATTAGTTCATGATCGTCCTATTTTATGGGACAAAACACAAGAATCATATAGGGACATAATTCAAACATAAAAAATAAAAAAATTGGCCCCAAAATGTGTTTTCAGAGTTTTTCAAGATCTCTATAAACCAGAAAAGTTAGAGATGGGTTGAGCTTAGAAAGATAGAAGTATTAAAATACGAAAAACATCCTTGGGTTTTTAAGTTTTAGCATTCTATAGGTCCATAGTGGATGGCATAGCCCTATACAATTCAGAAACATGGGACATGAATAAGAAAAACGAAAGGAGATTACAAGCGCTCGAAATGGATGCAATGAGAAGGAGTTGCAGATTGTCGAGATTGGAGCATATCCCAAATACAACTATAAGGGACAAATGAAAATGGAAAACGACATAATAGATAGAATAGAAAGGAAGAGATTAATATGGTATGGACACCTCAAAAGAATGCCGGAAGATAGGTGGCCTCATAAAATATGGACCTGGATGCCTCACGGAAAGACGGAGGAGAAGAGGAAGAGATAGACGAACGTGAAAGCAGGGAGTAGATGAGGCAATGACCAGTAGGCAACTACAAGAGCAAGACATTCTGGATAGAGAGAATTGCCGTGTTGGATGCGGAAAACGGCGCATGCTGTAGAACAAACCGCTTTATTATTATAGCATTCTATTCCATTTTGGAGGACCTGGGAGTAGGGATAGATTTTGTGGGGTAGAGTGTTAGTGAAGAAGAGGAGGAGAGAGTTCTGGGGATGAAGAGAGATCGGAAGCGAGGGAGTCAGACGGTAGATAGGCGTAGTCCTTATTTTAGAACTTCTCAATTTTTTTGAGGATACTCACCAATTTTTTCATATATATATATATATATATGCCAAAGCTAATTTGCCAAAGTTTAAATTTTATCAGATAACGGGAAGGCGTCCCGATTTTTTTTTTTTTTTTTTGGTAAATTATTGTGACAGAAATATTTTACTATTAATATAGCTGAATAAATCTGAAAGTTTATATTAGGAAAATAAGGACAAGTTTTTTGTGTGACTTTTTTATTTATCCACCAACGTTTTGTAGACTTTGCCGACTTCTTCAGGGCTTCAAATAGTCATGTCACACATTCGTCTAAATTTTCTTATTATCTTCGTTACCATTGAAGGCCAACAGAACACAATTTTCAAAAAATATTTGGCACATTCACAAAAAATCAAAACAACAAAACAACAACACCACAATTTCGGTTTCCGATAGGAGATCAACTAACTTTTTAGTAGAATTTTCAAATTTTGGAAGTAACGATATAATTTAATGAGAAATACATAACTGATTCCTCGTAAAAATGGAGTTTCGATTTTTCTAGGGGGAACTACCCCCTTGCCCCCACCTCTAACTACGCCCATGGACTGTCTGGAAATTCGGCTTTTGATCGGTCTCATTTTAATAAAATTAACAATGGAACTACTTGATCCAATACTTCGTTTAGTTTCTTAGGCTTTGTCTTTATGACAAGTACTTCTATATGCAAGAAACAGTGATGAAATATTATATTTGGATTGATTGTTTTCGCTAAAGTCATAAATTATTTTACTGATCATATATAAATTGATACGATTAATGGAAATCAGCGAAAAAAACCATAGAATTCAAATGTGAACTACACAAGCAAACCAATGCACAAATGGACACAGTTCGTTTACTGGTAGGGGAAATACGTACAAAATGACATAGGTGGTATAATTCAAATTTGGTGGACTCAAGCTCACAACTCACAGCCACATAAGGTGACTCGAATGGTTTTTAACAATCTGTCAAAAGATAAATGTGCCCCCCTCATTCGTCCCCGTATCATGCTCGACGACAAGTATTTGTACGTTACGAGTTTTTTCATTACGACAAGTCTTTTTGTATAAATGATAAGTTTTTCGCATTTGTTCCTATGTGGGTATGTAGCATTTATTTTATTCCTCAAAGATCTGTGGTTGTCCCTCAAATAACTTCTTCAAAAAAAAATCCTCTTTGTATTTATTTTTTGAATTTTGTTTTGTCAAAACGTTATATGGACAAAACGACATATGTTACATAGACAACGGACATAATGACATAGGTATGTCACCAGCAAACGACTCCTGGTCATGTTTCCATTGCTGGGTCATCTGTTGATAAAAAAAAACCTTTGCCCTCTATTCTTAGTGTCCTTTATTAGTGGACAAGGCAAATGTAAGCCAGAGACTCGGCAAACCTATTTAGTTTTAACTTCTACTTCTAATATAAGAGAAATTAAATAAAAAAAGAGCCCAAAGGTCCTCCGGCAAAGAGAGACGAAACGTCACTAAATAAAAAATTATTTGGAGACGACAGTGAAGAAGAAAAATGTCCTAATAACTCTTAAGACGATGAAGAGGGCTGTCCATGCATACATTGCAATGATCTTTTTTCACGATCTAAGGCTGGAGAAGAACTGATTGAGGTGGTTAAATTGTTCGCATTGAGCTCACGTTTCTTGCGCTGACGTTCCTAAGAGAACCAAGCCTTTCATTTTTGAATTTTGTCAATAATTATATATAGTTTTTAGTGTATGTCATTTCGTCAATATGTAATATGTCATTTTGTCCATAGCATATGGACAAAATGGATTTTGGATGATCTCATTTGAACAAAGAATATATTTTTTCTCTTAATTTTATTCTATAAATGTTTGTTAGTTTCAATTAATAAAGAACCAAAAGAATATGACTGTCCTATGTATTACCAATAAAGAGTTATGACCAAAAAATAAAACCCTATGTCGTTTTGTCCGTATTTCGCCTAGTAGTCGGGAGAGATCGTACATTTTCGTAAAACATTCTTGTTATATAAAAATCACTCGGTCTATTCTACAAACACATATAAAAATTATTTACATTGTTTTGATTGTTCTTTTTAAACAATTTTTAATTGCGTATTTGATTTTTTCGAGGAACACTTGAAGTGGCTTCACTGAGCACCAGTGTTCTGCGGAACACGGCTTGAGAATCATGGGTCTAAAGACTGGAACTCACTTCCTGATACCACCTTTTCCACAACCTATAACCTTCAGCTGCTCAAGATCTCAATCCACAAATACCTTCGACTCTGACCCAGCCTATAAAATCTCTCCCTCTTCGTCTTTTCACGATGGAGGAACTTATCTGCGTGAGAGGTATAGCTCATCTTCCGCGTGAACTTCTTCTCATATCAATATCATGATAAATAAACTGCAACGGATCGTTGCTAAACTTTATCCAAATTCATTTGAAATATTAATATGTTTATTCCTTTATTATTAATCAGATATCAATTGAAATTTGCAGTTCATGTTAACTTTAATTCAAAAATAATGATCAATTCTCATTTAACAGTCGTGAAATGACCATTCTACATTAGATTTTTGACGCTTCGATTATTATTGGTAACCATTGCTGAAGACATGGAGGAATCGGCTTAAAATCAAAAATAACGATCGATTCTTATCTAATACTAAAGGAATAACCTTATTGCATTCCATTTTTGATGTTTTGACAATTAATGGCAACCTCTTCTGAAAACGTGGAAGAATCGACTTAAAATCAAAAAGATTAAATTCTTTTATGGCAAACAAGTCAACCTTGAGTTGTTTCCCAAAAAAGAATTTAGTCTTTTTGATTTTTAAGTCGATTCTTCCACGTTTTAAGTAGAGGTTGCCATTAATAGTCAAAATATCAAAAATTGAATGCAATAAGGTCATTCCTTTCCCAGGTAACACACAATATCCTCAGAATATTCTAAGAAGATTTAAATGTCCTTAGAATATCCTTAGAATATTCTTAGAATATTGTGGTTACCTGGGTTAGTATTAGATAAGAATCGATCGTTATTTTTGATTTTAACCTGATTCCTCCATGTCTTCAGCAATGGTTACCAATAAAAATCGAAACGTCAAAAATCCAATATAGAATGGTTATTCCTCAAGTACTAGATGAGAATCAATCGCTATTTTTGATTTTAACTCGATTCCTCTATGTCTTCAGCAATGGTTACCAATAAAACCGAAAGTCAAAAATCCAATATAGAATGGTTATTCCTCAAGTACTAGATGAGAATCAATCGCTATTTTTGATTTTAACTCGATTCCTCTGTCTTCAGCAATGGTTACCAATAAAAACCGAAACGTCAAAAGTCCAATATAGAATGGTTATTCCTCAAGTACTAGATGTGAATCAATCGCTATTTTTGATTTTAAGTCGATTCCTCCATGTCTACAGCATTGGTAACGGATAAGAAAACAACGCGGTTGCTATGGTTACTTATAAAATTTCCTACCAAATTTTTACCATTTCACAGCGAGAAGCCTAACCATTCTTACTTAAGTTAGTTAAATGAGCTATCTTAAAACGATCAAATGAATAAATTTTAAAGAATTTAAAATAAAAAATTAAAAAAGGACTATTTTACTCTAGAGTAAAGTACTTTAAAATATAATTTTACTAAAAAACTTTATTTAACTTTTTTTGTGGTCTCCAAGGTACTTAATTAAAATATTAATTGAAATATTAATATGTTCTTGAGTAAAGTACATTAAAATATAATTTTACTAAAAACTTTATTTAACCTTTTTTGTGGTCCCCAAGGTACTTAATTAGGATATTAAATTTCATCAAAATTGGTTAAGTCATTTTCAAGATATTTAGAAAAAACTAAAAAAGTACTGAAATAAAGTACTAATGTTTGTGGACCGATATGTACCAAAAACTAATCAGCGCTTCATTTTGTTAAACTAATGGTAGGTTTTCAATTTCATTTCAATCAGCGGAAAGGTGTGGAAAAAATCGTGGACGAAAATAACGATAACACACATACATACATACATCATACATCCGCACGCACTTCCAAAAAAAATGGCACTTTTTGGCCTCTCGACGTGATTCCAGGTAATTTTTGGCAAAACCGTCACGTGCTAAAATTCAATCTCATTGAATACTTCAATTTGTGACCTTAATTGAGTCTATGGGTTCCGTAGTCTTTACCTGAGGACCCTTTGAAGTCGCGCTTGCCTCGAGAGCGATTCCAATACTTTCTCCCATGCTTCGCATTGGATAAAGTAAAAACTAAAAAAGTACTGAAATAAAGTACTAATGTTTGTGGACCGATATGTACCAAAAACTAATCAGCGCTTCATTTTGTTAAAATACTGGTAGGTTTTCAATTTTAATTCATTCGGTGCAAAGGTGTGGAAAAATTCGTGGACGAAAAAAACGATAACACACATCCATCCATCCATCCCCACGCACTTCCAAAAAAAATGTCACTTTTTGGCCTCTCGGCGAGATCCCAGGTAATTTTTGGCAAAAACCGTCACGTGCTAAAATTCAATCTCATTGAATACTTCAATTTGTGACCTTAATTGAGTCCATGGGTTCCGATTACCTGAGGACCCTTTGAAGTCGCGCTTGCCACGAGAGCGATTCCAATACTTTCTCCCATGCTTCGCATTGGATAAAGTAAAAAATGCCACTTTTTGGCCTCTCGACGACATTCCAGGTAATTTTTGGCAAAACCGCCAAGTGCTAAAATTCAATCTCATTGAATACTTCAATTTGTGACCTTAATTGAATCCATGGGTTCCGTAGTCTTTACCTGAGGACCCTTTGAAGTCGCGCTTGCCGCGCGACCGATTGCAATACTTTCTCCCATGCTTCGCATTGGATAAAGTAAAAATATTAGTATTTGAGAAGCTGCTCTATGTAATCTCTTACCTGCGGGACGAACCTAGTATTGAATTCAGGCAAAAATTTTTAATTTTTTTTGTGTTTAAAAATGTCTGAAACATGGAGAAAAATTATTTTCAACTATGATTTTATTCTGTCTGTGTGTCTGTCTATCTTTAATTCTCGATTCAGATACCACTCTAACTTAAGAACTAAAAGTCGTAGAAAGTTCGTTTTTGTGATAAAATATTTGTGTTTCCAAATGGAGAATTGATTAGATTTTGGGCTTTCTATCTTTAGAACTTCTGGTTCCAAAATACAGAAAACATATTTTGAATGATTTTATTGAGATTTTAAGGCAATGTATTTATAATAAAAACATAAATGAACAATTATAATAATAATTTAAGTTTATTCTTAATTCGTTATAAAGGGGCAGCCCCAGCTTAAATAAGTTTTTTGTTATTTAATAAATGTGCTGGTGAGATATTTTTTCATTAGATCTGATCGAGCGAGAAATATTGACTAAAAAGAGTGCGGATAGAATGATATCTATTTCTTTAAAGCTAAAGCTTGCATGGATGCCAAATACAAGTTCAGACCTGTTTCACACTAGTAGAGGTTAATTTCTTAAATATTATTATTCTAGGAAAGGCTTTTAACTCTAGGGAAGAAAATATTAAATCGAAATGAAAATCAGATTTAGATATTTATCATTTAAAATGATTAATTCACCGAAACGGCAAACAGCATACCGAGTGTTGAACAATTTCACGTTTTCCTCAATATATGTATATGAGATGGTGTGCGAGTGTGTATTTAAGTCTCGGACTAAAGTTAAAAGGAATTATAGGTAACAAATATAAAGTCAATTTTCTTGTTCATAAAATTAAAATATCTATTAGTATGTTAAATATTTTATGATCAACTTAATGAAAAATTAAATATAGAATATTTGATATTACATTATAACTTCCTCATTACTGTTAGGGTATCAAAAATAAATAAATAAAAAAAAAAAAAAAATACTAAATGTGTCGGTTTCTTAACAAAATTCTCCAATTAAATGCATTTGATTGTTTCTTCCGTTGTGGAATATTGTTGCTCAAAACGAATGACGTATGACAATGTGTGTCCATTTGCAAAAAAGCACTTAAACCTTATCTTGTATGATTGTTCCAAAAAGCGGCGGGTTAATTTTTTCGTCCACTCTGATTGCCAATATTGATCTGCGCCGCGCTCGGCGCTCCCGCGCAGGCTGAACATGGTTTATATATGTCTGGTGTCGGTGGACCAGAAATGCATTTTCCGGCGAGAGTTGGCGCGGTGCGTTGCGATCCCGATGTTGGCATCTGCGACGTGAACCAGCGCTAGAGCCTTCGGCCAAACTCGGGTCAGCTCTGCTCAGTTCTGCTTCGGGGGGCAAACTACTAGCCAGCTAGCCACACCCAGTTAGCTAGCAACACGCCCAACACCCAACACCCAACACCCAACACCCAACAGGTGCCGGCGCCACGACTAAGGTAGGCCTCGGCATGCTCCTCGGCCTCCTTCCTAGCAGTTCTCCAATCGCGCTAATCCGTTTGAGCATGTCTTTCTTGATTTAGTCTCTTCTTTTTTCTTACTCTTCATCTCCATCATTTCCTCTTTCTCTCTCCCTTTATAATATTATTCAATAATAATCAAAATCTAACATGATTCGCATGTCTATTAAGAAGGACAGAGCATCTATTGACATTTGTCTGACAGCCAGGACCAAGTTTAAACCAGCCTTTTTGGGTTGTGTTTCAATTCAGAGAAACTAGTAAACATTAAACCGCCTTCTTTCTATATACGTAGTTGGCTCAATTTTTATATCAATATTAATTGCGAATAAATTTAAAAAGTTGAATTTTTCACTCCTTGGCACTACTTCAAAAGCATCGTTGATTAAGAATTCACTTCATTTAGCAAATTAACTAGAATAAAATTTATTCAAAGAAAATACATATCTGCGGATTTTAGTATCATTATTTCATTTACGAGTTTACTAGAATAAGCCTGAACTATAAGCTTACTCAATTTTTTTTGTTAATTTAAAATTATTTTATTTTCAAAAGCTATATATATATAATCTAAGTTGAAAAAAACTGTTCATATCCCATTATAACTTGAGCCGAAAAAAATTAAAGAGGTAGATTTGTCACGTGACCATTTTATAAGGTCAAATTAATTTTTAAATACTTTTGCTATTTATTCTATTATTTACTTTTTATTAGGACATTTTTAAGATTTGGTCTATTAAAACAAATCGAATTCTATTTTAATTGACTTCGGAATAGGTGATAAAATTTAGGAGTACCTATAAAATATCAAAGGTTACTGGAGATTAGAATGTATCTAACGAATCAAGTATATTCATATATATGTAATTTAAAGAAAGAGAATGATCTTTTTTCATCGACTAGGAAAATTTTTGAAATTTTAATAAGTAAATTGAAAATTGCTCAAATATACATATAATTTAAAATATTGTTGAAAATTAAAACAGACTTTTTCTTTGACATTAGTATGAGTTTTCATTGCAAATGCATTCTTGATAGTTTTTATGGAAACGGTTAGAATGGTAAATAAATATTTTCCCCTAAATGAACATAATACTTACTTGGTTTTATTCTTGATTTTTATAAAATAAACCCATTGACTTCTGAACTCTGTTTATATTATATAAATTTCAAATCCAACGTCAATATTAAAAGATGAACTAGGTGGACCGAACAAATTTCTTAAAAATATTTTCATTAATATCGCCAGATTGATTTTTTTAAACGAATTTATATAATTTTTTAATAATTTATATCTAATTGCATTATGTATTCCAGGTGTTGTTCATAATTTATTTTCAGTTTCACTTATATTGCCAAGCATATAAATTAAAGTATTGCATTCACTTTCGAGAGATTCAATTTTCAGTCCTCTCTCTCAAAACTATAAAAGTTAATTTCATTCGCACACCCAAGTGATAGTATAGGATGCCCTTAACATATAGAAGCTGAGTTTTGAAAAATAATTATTCGCGTCAGAGCCAAAACTAAAACTAATATTAAAAAAAACTCAATGCTTGATGTGTCTGCGAAAGTGTGCATAACTATATATCTCAGCCTCAAAAAGTCACAGAGCAACGAAATTTGAAACTTAAACTAGAAATCAGCCAGCGAAAATATACTTAACTTTTAGTCAAAATCGACATTAATTTTGTGGTGGTTTTTATTTGTTTTCTCAAAAAAGATCCCTATAAATTTTTTGAAAATTGGTTTTGTATTTTTTTCATTCTAGTCAAAATTCCGCAATTGAGAGTTTCTTTGCTTTTTATTTTTTTCTCGAACACGCTTCCAACGATTTTTTAAAATATCTCTCTACTGACCAAGTTCTGTGATTTGTATTTTTTATGGTACTTTATCCAATGCGAAGCAGATAAAGTATTGGAATCGGTCTCGGGGCAAGCGCGAATTCAAAGGGTTCTCAGGTATAGACTACGGAACTCATGGTCTCAACCAAACCCACAAATTGTAGTATTCAATTAGGTTGAATTTTAGCACCTGACGGTTTTGTCAAAAATTACCTGGAGTCTCGTCCAGAGGCCAAACAGTGAGATTTTTTCATTTACTGCCTGCGGATGGATGTATCCGTACCCTTTTTTTCCTCGACGATTTTTTCCACACCGTTCAACTGATTAAAATGAAATTGAATACCTACCATTCCTTTAACAAAATGAAGCGCTGCTTAGTTTTTGGTACATATCGGCTAACAAACATTAATACTTTATTCCAGTACTTTTTTAGTATTTTGCAAATATCTTGAAAATGTTGATAAAATTTAATATTCTAATGAAGTACCTTGAGGACCACAAAAAAGGTTATATAAATTTTTAGTAAAATTATATTAGAAAGTACTTTACCCTAGATTAAGATAGTACTTTTTTAAATTCTTTAAAATTTATTCATTTGATCGGTTTAATATAGCTCATGGTCAAAACATCAAAAATGGAATGTAATAAGGCTCTTCTCCTAGTATTGGATAAGAATCGATCGTTATTTTTGTTTTTAAGTCAAATAGCCAGTGATATCTGATTAATATTAAAGGAATAAATATTTTAATAATTCAAATGACTTTGGATAAAGTTAGAAACGATCCGTTGCAGTTTATTTTTATTGGTATTTTCGAAATATCTCTAAAACTACTAAAACTATTTTGATAAAAAACAGCGAATTCGAGACGTTACGGACTACAAAAAAACCTTGTGTAGAGAACTTAAAAAATCTAGACACGGCAGTATGTCAGCCAAGTTCGGAAAAACGGGCGAAACACCGGCCATGTGTTTATTTACACGAACCATTTCGAGCTACTTTCAACTCCCCCCCCCCATAACTCAAAAACTATTAGACCTACACACCTGAAATTTTGCATGTCTAATAAGGCCCACTGGAACATTAGAATCCGAAATTTCATGAATAAACCTATTATAGTTCTTGAGTTATTAAGGTCTGAAAAGTGCGATTTTTAACACTGATTCACTGACTTACTCACTCACTCACATATCAAAAACCTCGAGTACTTGCGCTGATCCTAGAATGCTGAAATTTGGCATACTAGTAGAGTTTGGGCTACAATTGAATGAAAAAATCGAAAAAGTGAAACTTTCCCTTTTTCAGGACATAAAATGAAGGGGTGAAATTTATCATAGGCTTAATTAACAGATAGTGGAAATTCAATCAAACTAGAATGCTGAAATTTGACATAATGATAGAGCTTGATACATTAATAAAGGGTGAAATCAAAAATCGAAGCTTTCCCTTCTTTAGGATATAAAATGAGGTGAAATTTAACTGTTATGTATCAAATACATTTGTATGCATTAAATAAATTTTATTTAGATAAATAAAAGGATAAAACTTTGCAAAAATTAATGATATCTGACTAAAAACATAAATATGAAAAAGGGGCCAAGTTCGGTACAAACGACGTTCGACGACAAAAGAGTTGAGATCTAAACAGGTACCAATTTCCATAGTGGTTCTTAAATCATAGCTATAGGAATGTACAGCGTTCTTCAATTGATTTAAAAGAAACTTTGTTACGTTCTTTAATATTGAATTTATAACTTTGCAAGTTTTATATTCAACTAAATTGTTTGTAGTATAAAATAGAACAACTAGCAAAGCTAAATTTTGAGCTTGCATTTTAAATATCATCACGTTAAACGTAATTTATTGACTATTATAACTTGCAGAGTTATAAATTCGTTATCAAAGAAAGTAAGAAATTTTCTTTTATGGTAAATGAATTGAAGAACGTTGTACATTCCTATAGCTATGATTTAACGAACTTCTATGGAACTTAGTACCCGTTTAGATCTCAACTCTTTTGTCCCCTTCGCCGACAACCTCGAACGTCGTTTGTACCGAACTTGGCCCCTTTTTCATATTTATGTTTTTGGTCAGATTTCTATTTCAAGAGATGTTTGTGAAAAGAGCAGACGGCGAGCGGGCGCCCCTTGTTAATCCGCAACCAACGCAACTATGGCCTGAGACCGTTGCACTTGGTTATGCCGAATTAATTTTTTTTTTTTTAATTTTTACAGTTTTTCAATTTATTTTTCTTACTTACTAATTCATTTTCCAAAATCAAAAGAATATATAGGAATTCCATGTTTTTAAATTTTTAAGTTTCCATACTACACCAATAATAATTTCCATACTATGTACAAACGAAAGGCTATATTAGTGTCGTTACAATGCCTATATGTCTGCCTGTCAGACTTGTAGCTAATAAAGTAAATAAGATAAACTCGAAAGTTAAAAGTTCTATGTATTCATTTTCTCAGAAATGAAAAATCTTATTAAAATTTTCAACGAATAATTATCTTGGGGAAGGTCGAAAATAAAAAATATTTTTTTTTTATCGTAGAATGTAAGATATGCTTGCATAGATCCAATTAAGTAAAATTAGACTATTTCTTTTAAATTTAATTCATTATAAAGTGACTTGGTATGAGGGCATCAAAGTACCCATTTTTACACGAGATTTCAAAACCTCTTCTTACACATGATATTTATTTTATAAATATGTTAACAGGATCCCTTCTGGTCTAAGTGGATTACTCGTTAAGTTCCGAGTTTTCTTCTTATACTATTCCCAAAAAGAAAATCAAATTAAACTATGTAATTTAAATAAATTAAAAAAAAGAAAAAAAATTTGTAAAATTAATCAAAAGAAATCTACAGGGAATCAATATTCTTTGGGTTCCCCTTTTTTATTTCACATTATAATTTAATACTTCTCTTCAGAATGTTAGAAGTGACCATTTAAAAAATTATTATACATACCCAGTTATTTTTTTGGCTTAATAAAATATTCACTTAAAACTAAAATAACTAAAATTAAAACTACATATAAGTAGTCAGGTTAAGGTGTATAAGTCTCTTGATTTAAACCAGAATGAATGAGACAATTTTTTCCAGAATATATTATTTTAGAAAAATAGAAATAAATTAAAACAATATTATTATATTAATATCATTTTTTTCAAATATTACATACTTAGACTTAGGTATATAATAATAATTTAATAGTAAATATGGCAAATATAATTTAAAAAATTAGGTGTTTGTGCTATACGATATTATTAGTTTCTGAAAATACACCTGTAAGGAATCATTCATGTTCCATCAGCTAAAAATTCTTCAATTAGGTTAAAATAAGAATTAATTAATTTTCATCTACTCTATGTGTATCAAGTACGGAACCTTTGGTATGCGAGTCCCACTCAGTATTGGTAGATTTTTAGGATTCCGTACAAACGTAAAATGGAACGATATAGTGAGCTATAATGTCCGCCTGTTTGTCTGTTCGATTGTCATAACATTGTAACTTGTAAACTAAATAAGATACAAACTTGAAACGTACTAATTATGTGTATTTATTTTGCCGAAATCAAAATCGGATGACTATTTTAGGGAGAGTCGAATTTGTTGTGGAGTCAAAATATATAAAATAATATTATTTAATTATTATTCATGATTTTTAATTTAAAATGAAATGTCTTAAGTAACAGTATTTGTGTAAAATTTATGCACGTTTATTTCAAACAGTAACAATAATCTGTTTATGCCCATCCATTATATTGGATACGGAAACTCAGTGACATAACAATGTAGATATACCATATACTGTGTTCCATATCCTATTTGAGCCCCCAAATGTAGTTGAAAAATCAACTGGTGTGGGCATCACACGACTTTCACATTAGTTTCTTCCTTATTTGAAATCATCATACTAGTTTTCTTCATTCTAATTACTTCAATTTGGGTGGAAAAAAGACGAAATTGCAAAATACCAAAAATCTGCTAAGCTAAAAAAAATAATTTTTAGAAAAAAAATACCGACTTCAAAAAAATTAAATACAACAAATAAAATAACAAGAACTCAAAAATAAAATAAAATGCACTAAAAGGTATAAAATAATTATCTTATTTAGTTACAACTAAACGATGAAATTATTACATGAAATCACTTTGAAGTCATATGAAAACATATACATTTTATTAATCGGATCTTAGTACGTTTGGCGGGTAATGAAAACAACATCGCGTAAGCTCGCTTATACAGTTTGTTTGTGATAGCGAGTATACGCCAGCGGAATTGGTATAAATGAATATAACACACGTTTAGGAGATGTAATTTAATGTTTAATATAAATAGTTAATAAAGAGAATGTACACGTTGCAATATAAAAATGTATTATGTCAGAACAAAGGATATCCATAGAAGTAATATAAAGAGATAGGACAGACAGACGGACTGACTTCTGTATGCCTCCGCCATCTCGCGGATTGCCGCATAAGTTCCATCAGTTTGTCACCGACTTCAAAAAGTGATTCGTGTAATAATTTCATCGTTTAGTTGTGGCTAAATAAGATAATTATTTTATACCTTTTAGTGCATTTTATTTTATTTTTGAGTTCTTATTATTTTACTTGTTGCATTTAATTTTTTTGAAGTCGGTTTTATTTTTTTTTCAAAAATTATTTTTATTTTTCTCTTTTTAGTGATGTTAAGAATAGCGACTTATGATAATACCTTGCATGCATCTCGTAAGAGAAAGATTCGGGCGAAGGAATCAGAAATTGATAATAAAATTCAATTCATAAATAGAGAAATTATCTCGAAACGTTAGCGGGTTTTAAATGAACGTTTTAAGATTGTTTTTTTTTATAAAAGATTTTATTTATTATAATTTCGATTATTTGCTCATAAGAATTGGAGATTTCCGTTATTTTGTCATTGATCATATCATCAGAACTTGACCAAATTAATATGGGACCACCCCTAAGGTATCCCCTTTCCAATAAAAAAAGAATCATCGAAATCGGTCCATAAACAAAGAAGTTATGCGTGAACATACATAACAAAAAAGGTCCAATACCAATGAAATTTATACGGGACCAATCGGCAACTATACTGAACCCAATGCAAAAAATCATCGAAATCTGTCCATATGGTAAAGAGAAATCGACAAACAAACATCATCAGAACTTGACCAAATCAATATGGGACCACTCCTAAGGTATCCACTTTCTAATAAAAAAAGAATCATCGAAATCGGCCCATAAACAAAGAAGTTATGCGTGAATATACATAACAAAAACGAATGAAAAAAAACGGGAATTAAACTGAACCCAATGCAAAAATATCATCGAAATCGGTCCACATGGTAAAGAGAAATAAATTTTCAAGCACAAAAAAAAAAAAAAAAAAGAAAAAACCATACATTTGACTTTTTTTATTAACAAATGGAGTACACAAAAAAAAGATTTTGAAGAGCACCACTTCTATTTATTAATATGTATAACTTTCGAAGTCTGGGTAGACTAGAGACTAAAATTGTTTACAAGTCGAATTTTCTTAGTTTTTGAAAAAAAAAATCAACAGACCTATATGAGATAGGGACGCCGAGAGTCCTACCGAGTCCCGAGGCATACAATTTTATACAAAAATCCAAAATTGAAATTATATTTTAATAAAATAATAATAAAAAGATACAAGTAACAAAAATAAAGATTTTTATAATCCACCCTTTTGCTGGTTATATAAAATAAGTCAAAATATTTACCATATTAGTTTTAAAACTATTTAGAGACTCTATTTCTTACGTTAATTGGAATGGAATTCCAGAGTTTTGCAGAATATGAGACTTCAAATTTGTAGAAATAGATTTACATTTTCTAAGAAAATTACAAGAGGGTGTCATCTGTTGGATCCGCGATGGAATGGAATATTTTTAATTATATGTCACAGAAGGGTTGTTTTTTTACCCCCTCGGGAATCGAACCCTAGTGCCAATAATAATAATCCGAGCCAATTGGCTACCCTGTGAGGTGAACCTTTTTGACATATGTAAACTTGTTAAAATAATTCACTCAAAGATTTAAATCTTCATTTGTAAAATTTCGCGGTGAAACAATTCAAAATTCTAAACACTCAATCACACCTTTGTTTAAACTAGATGGCATGGCCATGTGTTTAAATCTAAAATCTCTAGGGCTCGAAATTTTACAAATGAAGATTTAAATCTTTCAGTGAAATATTTAATGCGTTTACATATATGACTGACATTAACTGAGATTAAGTTCACAGGGTAGTGAATTGGCTCGAATTTCTATTAGGGGCCGTCCATGAATTACGTCACACGAATTTCAAGATTTTTATTCCGCCCTGTGTCACATTCTGTCACATTTTCATTGAGCCCAGTCTGTATTTTGACGTCCCACTATCACTTTTATAACCTATAATTTTCAGTTTGGAATAATAATAACCTGAAATCTAAAAAATACATTTGGAAATTCTTTAATTTTTTTCATTTTACTTGTGTGATATCACAATTTTTAAGATCTCGGAGCCCCCTGTCACATTTTTTCGCAAATATGAGGTGCCTCCTCCCCTCTTACTGTGTGACGTAATTTATGTACGGCCCCTTATTGGTTCTCGGGTTCGATTACCTAGGGAGTAAAAAACAACCCTTCTGACATACCTATAATTAAAAATAACCCATTTCATTTCGGATCTAATAAATGACACCTTCTAGTGATTTTCTTTCTAGAATAGATAGTGAACGAATAAGATGTTATCCTAATGTATAGGGATTTGCAGGTCCAAGTCACTAGTCGGCAAAGGTCTGGAACTTAGAGCATTTTTAGACAAATTCTTTTTGTATAAATATCCAGATGATTTATTTTTTAACAAAGATAATAGAAAGACTCCAAAAAATAATCTTTCTTTTTTGGGAGTCTGAGCCAGCTTAGTTCATTATAGTAAAAAGTGATATGTGTTCATCGATAATAATATCAAAAATAAATCTGATGTAGCTGTAGAAGAGACTCTCGAACTTAATATTTTGTTCCTTGTTTAGGTCGTTATAGACATGGCAGCAATAGTCTATAGTTGGGGAAATTAAAAAGTTAATTATAAGTTTTCTCACGGGACGTAGTAAAAATTCTTTGGATTTCTTAAATTGATAGAGTGATTTAAAAACTCTTTATTAGATATTTTAATTACACATTCTTTCTTTGGGAGTGTTCAATCAAATATTAAGCGTAAGTTTTTAACATTATAAGAGAACTTCTGAGGATTGCAATATAAGAAAACGGAGGGAAGACTATTAAAGTTATTTAAGTAGACTCTGCTACCAAATAAATTTGTCTTGGCTGTTCCAATATTTATTTTTAAATCGGAACTTTCTGCCCACCTACAAACAGAAATTATATCGATATTAACTTTAGTAATGACTAACTCAATCTCTCTACATGACAAATATATTTGCAGGTCTGCAAAAATATGAGATTTCGAGATATGCTGGCCAATATCAGAGATATAAAGGGCAAATAGAAATTGTCCAGGGACTGAGGCTTGCGGCACCCAATAGACTACTAGAAAGTGAATGGAATAATTAATCCTTATCTCTCATGACTATTTGTTTTCTATGAGACATGTACGATATGAGCTAATTTAAGACTGTCATGAGTTTCCTATATTTGATTCATTCGCGAATCGAATGCAGGTAATTTTTGTCAGATATTAAGTAATAACAATATTAATTGATAGGAACACCTTACATGTGTGTTAATAGACTCAGCGCGCTGGACTGGGGGATTGAAATATATAACATCTTAGGTTACAAATTCACTAGGTGATCTATATCCGTGTTTGGTAAAAAGCGTCATGTGGGCTAATAGCGATATGATGCTGGATCACCCTAGATGGAACATATCTTTTTCATTTCTCTTGGTGCAGATTTAAGATTCAGCTGACTCCAATAGCCTCAACTAGCAGTGGTCTAGCGATATATAGGTATATCTTGTTTAAAAACGTCGCGGTCAAAGATAACTCTCTTTGATATATTAATTATTATTTAATATATTAATTAGAAAAATATTTAATTTAAGAATGATTTAAAGACGTTGTGCTTTTGGAGTTTTTTAATGAGGATCGAGTGATTTACTGAGTCGAAAGCTTTACCAAAATCAAAAAGAACCAGTATTTTTATTTCTCTACTATCTATCTACAACAAGACGTAAAACATCACTTACTTTCAATAATTCTATTTGAGCAAGGAGTGAAATCCAGATTGATGGGGGACAATTAGGCTGTTGTACTCAAGAAATGTCTATAGATGGAAATAAACAATTCTTTCGAGCATCTTAGAAAGTGAGCAAAGAAGTGAAATCGGACTAAAATCACCGCAATCGTCAGGTCTAATGGCAAGGTTTGTATTCTGTGAGATATAAAAGGTTTTTCTTATTTATACAAAAAAATGTATATGTCTCGAAACTTCCATAGCCTACAGAAATAAAATAAAATTTTTGTATTAAGTGCTCTTGAATGGTTGTAGCTAATTAGCACACACTGTTGGTATTAATAAGTTGTTCTTTTATACCAAGCTTCAGCTTTCTTTCTCAAACTGATGGCTGACAAAAAATATTAAATATAAATCACCATAGTTTGCAGATAGCGTATCGAGTCTTAAAAAAGTTTTATTTTTTTCTTCCAGTTCTCTTTCGAATCAAGCGTTTATTTTGACTTCCTAAATCCTTGTGGATTTTTCCAACTAGATCATTAAAAATATTTTCTTTAACTACTTTACTTTAAATTGAGATTTTAATTTTAAATGACATGGAGCCTTTTTTTCCTTAAGCCACATCGCTTTATGTAATTAGAGAACTAATTTCCTAAAACACAAAACTCCAGGGAATTTTTTGACTTTGTGAAAAATTTAATTACTTTTTCTTGTTAAGATTTAGAACTTGTTTTGAGTTTCGACCACACAACAAATTAAATAAATAAAAAGTTAATTGAATTATTTTAAGCTATTATCAAATGTTAAATGATGTACCAAGAAACCAGAATGATTCCCATGAAATGTCAACTTGAATGTTATTTTCAAATTATTTGTGTGGCTCCTAAACCATAAATAAAAATAACAAAATGATCAACTAGACCACAAAAATTAATACATGAAATTTCCATGTTTGCATTACATGATCTAATTTTAAAAGCTTACGAACAATATAAACAGGGCCAGAAAAGTTTTCCCTATTAAATCATGTACCATGTTAATTGAAAAGTTTTTGTGACTCGATCTAGGTAAGCAAAACAGAACGACATTTGAAAATTCGATTGAAACAACATTCCTGGAATTTTAGAAATCAAAAAAAGGAGAATTCATTAGCTCTACATCTAAATTCAAACAATCATTCGTTCCCAGAAAGTACAGGAGCTAGATTAATTAAAGCAAATAGAGAACCAACATTAATAAGTTCCATTGAATCTTTAGAAATTCTAAAGTCATATAACAGGAATTCTGAACTGTGTTTGAATAGCAGATTCGAATTTACAAATAGCAATTTACTTAAAATTTACTGTCAAAATAAACAATTTTAGATAAAGGAAAGTGGGAAAAAAAGGGAATAAGCCCCCCCCCCCCTCCATTGTTCGGCCATCCTTTGTTAGGAAAGGATAGATATATTTAAAAAAAGAATGTGTTCCAAAAAATATTTTTTAATTTCTGTCTGGCTCACAAGGTGAGAAGGAATGGAAAAAAAAAATTTTCAATATCCAAATGATACTGATTCCATGAAAAATAACATTTATAATTAAAAAAGACTGATGATACGGGGCCAAGCTCTTCAAAACTATAGTCTCAAACAAATAAATAATAAATATACAGATATATATATACGAGTATATGGGTGTATGTTTATTTGCATCAAGCAGAGGACAACCTCTTTGTTGCTCTTCATGTATCATGTGTTGTTTAAATGGAAGAGGCAAGGTATAGAAATCATGTTTTTTACATTCAGATTAATTATTTTTTTAGTAATAAGACCAGGCAATAAATGTTTATATTTGAATTGATTTTAACTAAGTTTATGAACGCGCACCCCCTTCCCCCCGGGTTTCGCAACCATAAGTCTATAGGAGCTACGAAGTTCGAAACTTAAACTCAATATAGGCTGAAAGGAATACAGAATGAATGCTTTTGGTTGAGATCGGAGCACCGGAAGTTGACATTTACACGAAAGATTTTCCGTTTTTTTGATTACCTCAAAGACGGTTCTAATGATTTTTTTTTAAATTGATGTAATTATTAAGGCATAAGTTGTTAGTTGTGTATAGATTTTTATCAGATTGAAATGAAGGAAGAGGGTGTAAATAGGGCGTGACACAAAAAATATTTTAATCGTCCATGTCTCGTATACTCACATAATAAGTTCCAGAGCTTTGGCATTTCAAACTTAAGCTATCTAGAGAATAGAATATGTATCTCAAGATTTTGGTTAGAATCGAAGAACCGGAAGTACATGTTTACTTGAAGATTTTTAGTATTTTTTTAATAATCGGTACATTTATCAAATATCTGAAGTTCTTCTACGAGTATCAATTCCCATGTAATCAAGGGAGGAGAGAAAATTAGTTATGTCGTGAAAAAATTTAATGCCCTTATCTCGGATACCGTAACTCTTAGGTATTTGAAACTTGAGCTATCTTGAGGCTAGAAGAAGTACCTCAAGATTTGGGTTAAAATAGGGCCGGAAGTACATGTTTACTTGAAAAATTATATTAGGTTGTTTCACTATAAACCAACACCGCGTTCCCTAAATTTGATTGTTTACTTGAAGATTTTTGGTTGTTCGCAATTTTCTCAAAAAGCCTTCTATGATTTTTATAGTATTCGGTGTCACGTTATATTTACTTCACTGACCTTTCCAAACCCTGAAGAAGGAGGGAAGAAACCTCCAAAACGTCGGCTTTGAATAAAAAGATAGATATAATTTTCTCTATTTTTTGAACCTTGAACTGCCTCATCAAAATTCAATCAGTTGTCTATAAATTTTAATCCGATTGAAATAAAGGGTGTGGGTGTAGATGAGGAGTGTCACAAAATAAATATTTTGATTGTTCATATCTCGTATACGGTAAGTTGCAGAGCTTTGGGATTTGAAACGTAAACTATCTAGATACTAAAAGAAAGCAAAATCAAAGAATCGAAATACATGTTTACTTGAAGAGTTTTTGATTTTTTAAAAATCGGTACACTTATCAAAATCTTAAGTTCATCCAAGAGTAGGTATAAATTTCGATTGGAATCAAGTGAGGAGAGTAAATTAGTCATGTCGCAAAAAAATGTATGCCCTTATCTCGGATTCAGTGAGTCGCAGAGCTTTGGGATTTGAAACTTAAACTTTCTAGAGGCTAGAAGATGTACCCAGAGATTTTGGCTAAAATCAAAGAAACGGAAGTACAAGTTTACTTGGATATTTTTGGTATTTTTCAATTTTAAGTGTTAAATATAATACATATATTACCCTATCTCTTTTAGAACCTCATCATCATGTTAGATAAATTCATTTTAAATCGATGTTCGTAGTAAACCTATTTGGATAAAACTTTCATCTACAAAATCTCGATCGCTTATGGAAGATTTTTGTGTAATTACCCCCCGGTATATGCACCACTCCTCCCTCCAAAAAAAAAAGAAAGTCTGGGACCGCCAGTGATCCTTCGGGTTTCTCCCTAAGCCATTTGAAATGAGCCAGGAAAAAGACAACCTAACATCGATATAGTTTCTATTTTAGAGACCAGCATGATATAAGCAAATAAAAATAAAGAATCTAAATTAAATATCTACGAAACGATGTTTTTATAATCTTTCTAGATTTGTGACTATGCCTAAAACTGAATTGTGAGACTAAGTCTTTGGAGATGTTAATATTTAGAGATTGAAGTTTTTCGGCTGAAACAGGAATTTCTGATGACATATTTCCAAAATATAAACAACATTTTTACTTTTAATTCTAGAGTTCTTTTCGAGTCCTCCTTGAGTTATATGATATACTGAACAGTAAATACATATATATGCATTATCAATTTTATCTCCTTTTTGAAAATATTTCATATATTGTTTTTTTTGTGCTTCTAAAACTATGTGAGCATAATTGTTTTAATTAATTACCTTGTTATTACGTTTATTAATTCACTTTCATCTTTTTTATTTTAATTATAGCTTGTGCAATCTCTTTTTTTGAATTACTATGTCAACAAGTAGCCAAGAGTTGAATTTCGAACTCGGATTATTGATTAATTGAAAGGAATTGTAATCAAATTGTTGATTTCAATTCACTAAATAATACATAAAATTTAAGAAAAGGTATATTTTTTATAGGAATGTTTCTCCATTTAAATACTAGGTCAATATTTTCTTTGTAGGAAATTCTAAATTTAAGTTCCACACACATAACATCTAAATTATCTTCATATAATGATTGGTTACTCAAAGCTTCAATGCTACTCCTACGCCCAACCCAGAGCTTTGTTAGAAGTACTAATAGAATTAATATTCCCTTAAAGTGGAACTATTGTAAATTAATCAACATTTCTGATTAATAATTGTAAAGGGTTTCACTATAGAGATGTTTTAGAGACTTTAATCAGATGCAAATTATTTCCTAGCAGATACAGTGCCGGGGGGAGGGGCTTGGGTGTTCTGGAGCTGGAGCTCACATAAACACTCGATATTTCAGATATAATAATTACTTTCGCGATCACCATCATCGTAAAGATTTCAAATTACTCGTATAATACAAATATTTAGTTATTCACTTTTGACGAATTGTCTGCATATAGAAAAATATACATTTCACAATATATTTATTTTAAATTTTAAAACTTTTATATTTTTCTATTACTATAATAATCCGCTTATATTTATCTTGTAGTATAATAATCGGTAATCTGACTGATTGACCAAAGTGATCCAATGGAGGTCACTGGTTGGGAGTTCTTAGGCAATGCATTAAATAAATACGGGGGAGTTCAAAAATAATTTAAAATATAAAATTTTCAAAGAAAATACAGTCGACTCTCCATAATTCGAATTTTTCGATAATTCGAACTCTTCAGCTGTTAACTTCGGTAAATCGAAAAAATGCTGTGTATTTTGATACGCTCGATAACTCGAAATCCTTTTCGTAACAAGAGGGGAGAGAATGTTCTATAATTCGAACTAGGCCACTTCCCCTATTTATAATTCGAAGTTTTCCTAGGCAATTATTATCTATTGCAATGTTAATTAATACATATGTCATTTTTTTGTTCTTTTTTGTCGTTTTCATTATTTTTACTTTTTTACTTGAGGGTATATATAAAATTTATGTAAGCTCATACATATTTTCAAAAATATAATAAAAACTCTTAATAATTCGATTTTTTTTCTTTCCTCTTGATAATTCGAAGTCTCGATAATTCGAATTTTTCTTGTAGTCCCTTGGATTTCAAATTATCGAGAGTCGACTGTACTAGAAAGCTAGAAGAAACCCCACTCATTGTTATGCCGACGATAGCACTCTAAACAGCAAACCCTCACTCCCGAATAATCGAATCAATGTTGCCTCCTCAATTACTCTCGACCTAGACAAACTGAATAAATGGGGCTCTCAAAATTTAGTTAACTATAATTCAAACAAGACTCAATGTTGTCTAATTTCTAGGCGCGAAAATAAAGATTTCCCTGATATTCACTTCGATTCGAATACCCTAAAAATGTGTGACAGCCTATCCATGTTGGGCGTCTCAGTCACATCTGACCTGTCTTGGAATGAACACATCTCCTCTGTGGCGAAATCTGCAGCAAGGAAGATTGGCTTCTTATTCAGGTCCAAGCGATTTTACAAAGCCCCACAACTTCTCACCATCTACAAGGCCCAAATCCGCCCCTGTCTCGAATACGGCTCACATCTGTGGAGAGGAGCCTCAAAATATTCTCTTGCTACCCTGGATGCAATTCAGAAACGAGCCATCAGGCTAATTAACGATTCTACCCTCACCGACTCCCTCGACTCGCTGGCTCATCGAAGAGATGTCTCTGCCCTTTCCCTTTTCTATAGATACTATCACGGCAGGTGCTCTGATGAGATAAGATCAATAATTCCCCCCAAAGCATGCTTTGCACGTAGCACGCGTTTTGCCGACTCCCAACACTCTTTCGCGGTCAAACTGGAAAAGTGCCGGACCACTTCATTCGCCAATACATATATCCCCATGACTTCAAGGAACTGGAACTCTCTCCCAGCCTCCATCTTTCCCAGCACCTATAATCTTCAAACCTTCAAAACCGGGGTGCATAGACACCTACGTCTACACCCTCTCACTTAATCAACTTTCCCTTCTCTTCGGTAGTGCAAGGGTCTTTCGAGATCCATAGGAGCTGCATCTTTACTGGCGCACCCCTTCTTTCATTCGATTGCATTAAAAAAAAAAGAAAAAAAAAAGAAGAGTCTCCATATTTAAAAGAAGAGTTATGACTAACATAAATGCTAATGAGCCTAAAATTTAGTTGAGGGGGGATTCTTTCTTAAATGATTACAAATTATTTGATTAATTATCATTTACTAGTATATTCCGCGATTAGAAAAACATTTTGGCATATTCTCGATCTTGACAATACCAGTGGCGTACTGAGGGCGCGGTGATTATAAATTATTTTGTTACGCCGGGGGAGGAGAGGTCATTAGCCCCCTGGCCAGCAAGATGTCCGAAGAAGGCGGCCTTTGCAGCTGGTTAATACATAACACATATATACAATAATATATAATTCCAATTTTTACTTGCCTGCCTAGCGGCCGAGCCTGGTATTGATTTCACTCAAAAATTTTCAAATTTTTTTGCTTATATTTTAAAAAATGTCTGGAACGCTGAGAAAAATAATTTTCATCCATTATTTTCGTCTGACTGTGTGTCTGAATTAGAATAGTCACGATAACTTAAGAAAGAAAAATCGTAAAAAGTTCATTCTTGTGCTAAAATGTTTGTATTTTCAATGAGTAAAACTGATTAGATTTTGAATTTTTAGCATCAGATCTTCCGCTTAAAAAATACACAATTATTCTAAAAATATAATTTTTTTAAATTCTTTAGTAGAAAATAATAAACAATCGAACTGGTGTGTTTTGCATTATCCATCGAAACAGCAAACAGCGTCCCGAGTCTTGAAAATGTTTCCCTTTTTCCTTTAATTTGTATTGTGAACAAAAATTCAAAATCCACAGACTCAAAGAGCAATGGCAGATTGAACTCTGGAAGTCGAAAAGAGAATTCTTACTGAAAACTCAGATTCACCTTTTTAAAATTAACGTATACTTCCATTTATTAAAAAAAAATGGGAAAGAATAAATAAGGAAAGTAAAAAATAATAATCCATCAGAGACATCAACAGACCTTTTAAGTTTAAAATTAACTAGGGCTGAATAATTTATTTATCTCCAAAGTTCATTTCATTTGGCTTACAACGGGGGTAGCAAAGGCTTAGGACTAAATAAGTAAGTAAGTTCATTTCATTATAGGCATCGAAAAACCTTTTACAACAATTCATAATAATAGGTTTAATTTTTTAAAATTTATTTCGATTTAAAATGATCGCATAAGAGAGGGTGATTTTTATATTTCTCTCTATTTAGAAATGACTTAACGTTAAATTATAAAAACAATTTCGCAAATTCCCTCATTTTCTACATATCGATTTTTATAAGAACGAATTTGATATCTCAAATATTTTGGAAGATATAATCATTTATCTTAAAAAAAGTTGGTGCCTGACGACAGGAGACTAAGGTGGCTTCTCTATATTATCCTAGGACCAAAAACACATTTGAGTGCCAAACAGGATCTGTGAAACACCTAGTTGATGCAAATCTACCTTGGATCACAGAGTGGAAAATCTGCTCAGAATATAATCTGTTAGTAGGGAATCTCGGCCTATTTTTCGGTTTCAGATTTTTATGAGCATGCTCGACCGAAAGTTAGCTTTCTAGGCGCTTTCACAAATGTCGTTCCTTGAGATCCTGGTAATTAATATTTAAAATTATCTAGTCTGGGCATCACTTTCACATTGGTTTCTCCATTACCTATTTGAAATCATCATACCAATTTTTTTCTTCCAAATTACTTCAATTTGGGTTTCCCCCAAGCCGATTTGAGAAAACCGGAAAAAAGCCAAAAGAGACTTAGACTAATAGGTACTTCAATTTCAATCAAAAGCATAGGGTATTTCTTCTAGCGATAGATATCTTAAGTTTCAAATCTCAAAGCTCTGGAACTTAACATATCCGAAATATAATAATATTGTTAATAATTTGTTAATAAAATAAATCAAGTAAATAGGTACTTTCGGTTTTTCGAAATCAACCATAATTTAGTAATGGAGAGAGATTCAGCCAATGGGTGGCCTCTGCTGAATAAAAAACTCCTAATTATGGAACGTTTCGGCTTTAATTAAATAATGCCATCATCAGTTCCTAAGAGTATTAGCGACACAATTAATTTTATAAATAAATTGTCCGCAGGCAGAGTTGTTATGGATTTTATCATAATATACAAAATTTATTTACAAATTGTATTTTGTACTTGAGCCGTTGCACATATCTAGTGAGAGCACACCAAGATTTATGTACCATTTTATATTTCACATAATTTTGTATATTATGATAAAATCTATAACAGCTCTGCCTGCGGACAATTTATTTATAAAATTAATTGTGTCGCTAATACCTCTTAGGAACTGATGATGGCATTATTTAATTAAAGCCGAAACGTTTTCCATAATTGGGAGTTTTTTATTCATCAGAGGCTACCCATTAGCTGAATCCCTCTCCATTATTTAATTATATACATATACAGCCATCAAAATTGTATCAACCATAATTTACGGGTATTTGTTCTAGCCTCTAGATAGCTTAAGATTCAAATCTCCAAGCTCTGCGACTTGGCATATATACGAGATATGTGCGCTTAAAATATTTATTTTTGCGACATGCCTAATTCACTCTCCTTCATTGATTTCAATCGGAATTTATATACTCGTTAAAGAAGGTAAAATATTTGATAACTAAAAAAATCAGAGAAGGCTTTTTGAGAAAATTGCAAATAGGCAAAAATTTTCAAGTAAACAATCAAACTTAGGGAACGCGGTGTTGGTTTATAGTGAAACAACCTAATATAATTTTTCAAGTAAACATGTACTTCCGGCCGTATTTTAACCCAAATCTTGAGGTACTTCTTCTAGCCTCAAGATAGTTCAAGTTTCAAATACCTAAGACTTACGGTATCCGAGATAAGGGCATTGATTTTTTTTCGCAACATAACTAATTTACTCTCCTCCCTTGATTACAATCAGAATTTATACTCGAAGAAGAACTTCAGATATTTGATAAATGTACCGATTATTAAAAAATATTAAAAATACTACAAGTAAACATGTACTTTCGGTTCTTCGGTTCTAACCAAATTCTTGAGATACTTATTCTATTCTGTAGATAGCTTAAGTTTGAAATGTCAAAGCTCTGGAACTTATTATGTGAGTATACGAGACATGGACGATTAAAATATTTTTTTGTATCACGCCTTATTTACACCCTCTTCCTTCATTTCAATCTGATAAAAATTTATACACAACTAATAACTTATGACTTTTAATAATTACATCAATTAAAAAACAATCCTTAGAGACGTTTTTGAGATAATCAAAAAAACGAAAAATCTTTCATGTTAATGTCAACTTCCGGTGTTCCGATTTCAATCAAAAGCTTGCTGTACTCATTCTAGCTTATGTCGAACTTAAGTTTCGAATTTCGTAGCTCTGAGACTTACTGTTGCGTACATTCCCTACACACGTACACTCGTACACTTGTTCATGTGTACCCACGGACCAATGTATTTTTGGTCACTTTGTGACCTCTGCGGACCACAATATCCGTGTTTTTGTTTATTAAGGGCATATATTTCTTCCACCTAAAAGTGACAAAAGGAAATTAACTTTTTTTTCCACCTCGGACTCTCAAAGTTTCTTGACCCTGTGATGGGGGGGGGGGGAGGATAACAATACTTACACAATATATTTTTTAAATATAAGTGTGAAACTAAAAAAGTAAAAGAAAAAATTTCAATTTATTGTTTAATAGTTAAAATATTTATTGAATATAGGCATTATTTACAAACCAAAAAAAAAACCATCATTTAATCACAAATCGTTAATAAAATAATGATAATTAAAAATTAAAAAATATACATGAAATATTTTGAAACCTTCCCCTGACTACGCCTCTGTTTTGAAAAAAGCGAGTCCCTTCTCCCCGAAATGTTTTTTACTATACCTACTCGATAATATTTAACTTATTTATCTAGAAAAAAAGATATTTTTAAATTTATTCAAAAAAATGGAAAACGGAAATAGGTTTTGTTGTAATAGTAAGTTGGTCACTTAATAAACGAATCGATACTATTACAGCAAATCGAATTTACTTACATTCAATCGGATATTTGAACGCATGAGAAATAACCGATAGAATACGAGTATTTCTAATTAAAAAGACTGATGATTAAGGTCAAACCTTCGAAAGTATAGTCTTTAAAAAATAAATTATACTATATACTAATTACCGTATATATGATACCTGTTTTGATTTTTCTTAAAAGCTAATGAAAGAAAACTAAGATTCAAAGAAAAAATATTAATATTAGTTGGTTCATGTCCCTTTTTATAATAGATAAGATTCACGGGTTTTTGAACAGTTTCTTTATTAATGTTAAATATTAATTTTCGTACAACGTTTCGTCCTTTTTCACGACTTTTTCAAGTACTCAATTATTTAAAACATTAATCGTTAAATGGAAAGTTTTTTGCCGAGGGTAGCAGAATTTTTATATATTGAAGGAGACAATAAAGAGGGTGTCTTCTGCTGGAAGATCGTTGTAAATAAAATTTATAATTCCAGCAGAAGACACACTCTTTTATTGTCTCCTTCAACATTAATCGTTGATAAAATAGTGAGACCATCGAGACAGTGTAGATATTCATAATATTCATCCCATTAATAAATTAACAACTAATTTTCAAAAAACAATTTTAAAGCATAGAGAAAATTTAATTTGTCTCAATGATTTAAGATTGTTTTTTGAAAATTGATTGTTAACTTGTTATGGGATTGATATTATGAATATACTATTTATTGTCTCGATGGTCTCTAAGCGACCCGCTCTTGCTCATGGCGACGAGCCTTGAGACACGGCCGCTAGATGACTCAGTCGGATCGTTGCGTCGTTTAGCATGAGTGAAGTATTATCACCCATGCTATAATTGAAGCGACTCGATTCGACTGGGTAAGCGAACGGATTCGGACATTCGAATCTGGAGGGGCCAAACGCCAACCAGCAGCCCCTCCCCTGCACACCTTATATGAGCACGCAACCTACAACCTGCACTCAACAGATTGTTAGGACCCCATCGACTTGATGGGGGGCGCACAAAGCGCCACACAGCACTCACCTCACGAGAGCCCTAACAATACTGGTGACCCCGACGTGATCGCAAATCAAGCAGCCTCTTGACCCGCCAGCTAGGTGGATAGAGCCCTGCCCGGCTGACTTAGGCCCGGTTGTGCGTCGCAAAGTAAATGCTTTACCACTAACCAAGGTAGATGGTAAATGGAGCCACTGGGATGGCCAATCAGATGACAGCCACTGAATCTACCTTGGTTAGTGGTAAAAAGCATTTACTTTGCGACATACAACCGGGCCTTAGTCGGTAATCGGCAATCACACAAGAAACAAAGGGGTGTGGTGTAGCGGCCCGCTCTTGCTCATGGCGACGAGCCTTGAGACACGGCCGCTAGATGACTCAGTCGGATCGTTGCGTCGTTTAGCATGAGTGAAGTATTATCACCCATGCTATAATTGAAAGCGACTCGATTCGACTGGGTAAGCGAATGGATTCGGACATTCGAATCTGGAGGAGCCAAACGCCAACCAGCAGCCCCCCCTGCACACACCCTATATGAGCACGCAGCCTACAACCTGCACTCAACAGATTGTTAGGACCCCATCGACTTGATGGGGGGGCGCACAAAGCGCCACACAGCACTCACCTCACGAGAGCCCTAACAATAGTCTCTCTATTTTATCAACGATTAATGTTTTAAATAATTGAGTTCTTGAAGGGGCCCTGAAGAGGGACGAAACGTTGTATGAAAATTGATATTTAACACTAATTAAGGAAATTGTCCAAAAACCCGTGAATCTTTTATTTAATAATATTAGTAATTAAAGCCCAAAAGATATTTTATATAAATGATCACGTGATCAAGCCTCTTTGAAATTCCGGGTAATACATTTTTTATGAAAAGCATGCAAAGAAGTCAAGATTGGCTCTCTCATCCTAGATAAGAAGATGGAGTGATAAACTCTCTATTATTTAAGGATTGGATTGAAGGTTAATTAATTCTTTAGAAAAGATCTCCGAAATAATATTTTCAAGGCGTTCAATTTTCACTTAATATTTTGATTAAAAGCTTTTCTTCTATGTAGAATGCATATGATATAATTTACAAATGGAGGCTTCATATTTTTCTGCTGATTTTCGTAGTTAATAGAGGCATTTGACCTTAAGCGTTCGTTTTAGAAATAGCATTACATCTCCTGTATTTGGTTGATTTTGTAGTTTTTACAGGTTCTGCACGGTTCTCAGAAAATCAGGAATGTCTAAACAAGTAGAATTTAGTGATTTAGTGTTATGTCTATTGTAGTCAATAATTTCCGGTGATAAATACTATATAATAGGCTACTATTTGTTGAGTAAAATAAATTATAGGACATAATATAGAAATTATTTTAAAAGTAATGTTTGAGAAAGAACTGTACTTATTTAATATATGTATATAATTATATATATAATCTAATAATAATTGCTAGCCTAGCCATACTACATATTTACATCTGTACTTTCATCCAGTGCATCGGTAACTAGTTACGTCACTAAATAACAAATAATTTTCGACCTGTGTGTCAATATTTTTGGACATATCTTCAATGCGACGCTGAACTTAACTATTATGACTAACAATGTCATTTCTTTAATTATCTCAAATATTTTTTTTTTTTAATAAACAATTGTTCCGAACAATTTATGAATTCCTTTTTCAAAAATTCGCTCTCTCTAATCAGTTTTCCGTAGCTACCAATGCTAAGTGCTGCAACAAAGCTGGTAGCCCGAGGAGTGAACCGCGACCTAAAATCGTGTACACCTACTTCCACTTCCACTTTCATTTCCAAGTAGAAGTCAATAGATGACAATAGATTATCTAATGAATTCCAAAGTAGTTTCAAATAATTCCAAAGACGGTGTACACCTAATTCCAATCGCGGTTCACCCCTCGTGGTAGCCTAATTGTGGCTGCTAATAAAACTGCTTACAAATTTCTTTTGTTTATCAGTATATTTTGCTTATATGTAAATCAAAATATATATAAATGCTGACACAATTATCACAATATTCTGGAACATTGCAGGTGATTTTTTTCACGGAACTCTCAGTGCAGGACTTACGTATAAGCTATAGCTTAGGGCCCCCAGTTTCTTGGAGGCCCCCCAAAAAAATTGTCGAGTGAGCAATTGTCATAATATATAGGTACTTAAATATACTGCAGCATTATTTGTCCCAATGCCGCACGTCCGGACTGTCCCATTCTCTTCACCCAATTTTTTTAGCGCGTCCTTCCGAAGAACAAAGCGCTATTGTGCCTAGAGTTTGCATTACCGATAACCGGATTTACCGGTAATTATGACGACCGAAATTACTGATAAATTTCGACAGCAAATGCCGGTAATTTTTAAAATTATTTCTTTATTATTTTATAATAGAAATGGAAGGTGTAAAGTATAGATATAATTTCTTTTACTATAAACACGGGGATTCCCTGTGTTTCTCCGCTACACTCGAGCATGAGCTGACCTTTTGTAGTTCGAGTGGCACTGAAATATAATATCTGGAATTATAAAGGGCAACATATCTCAAATAGCTTAAGGCCTTATCAAGTCTAAATCTGGCCCTGGGAACTCTAGTGGGTCAGTTGAAATTATCAAACATAGGTTGACGACTCCTACCCTCTACTTTCCTCCATTTCTATATTTGTTTGATTATTTTTTCAGGAAAATTCTATAAGTGCAACTTCACAAATATCTGAAATAAAAGAAATATTATTTTTCTAATTTATATATTTCTAATTGCTTTTACTTTTAATAAGAATGATTGGAATTTTAGTCGTTCCAATAATAACATACTAGTAAATCATTACCATAGCTAAAATTTTAAATGGGAGGTCTCTACACCACTAAAAAGAGAAGAGGGGACTCTGTCATATCTTTGGTGCGAAAATTCATAAACGTTTTTGTAGTAAATTGGATGTAGAACGGCTTTTGTTCTGCCTGCAGCCAACTACTGGAGGGTACGCTACACCGTCACGGTTAGAAGCCCGAAATAGAAGACAATCCTGGTACCACCAAATCCCTGGCATATAACTTTTGGTTTTAATTTATTTTTCTCTCTCTATTTGTTTTATTTAATTTTCTTTAAACTACATTTTTTAAGCCCTAATGAGTTAACATCCAAAATATTAATTATTTTTTCAAAATGTCGGTTATTACGTTAGCTTGTTAGTACACTGATAAAAATTATGCTTTTTTCTCAAATACGCTACTTATATGGCCAATCCGCATTTGAGTGAGCAAATTTTGGGTAAGCTCTAGCTCAAAAACTAGTGTGAATATTAAAACAAAATTTCACATATAGTTTTGGTGCATTGAGATTAAGAGCTGATTAGATTTTAGTTGAAATTGAAATAAAAATTAAGAGAGGGGGTAAAAAAATTAAAATTATAAAATTTTCAAACTTAAAAAAAACCACGAAAAATGAAATATACTATAAAATGAACCTATAATAAAAAAAAGAGAATTATTATTTTTTCAATAATTAGCGTCAAGATTTAAGCATCTTTTTGAGTATCTTTTTTTGAAAAAAGATGGAATTTTTTCACAAATCTTAACTTATAAATATATTAGTGGATACCTAATTTAACTTATTGGGTAAGTATCATTTCGCTATATTAGAAGTGATTAGCAAGAGGGAGGCGAAAACCCCCCACCTATAGGCCTTAGGTTGATCTGACCAAATTTTAGACAGTTAATCTTTAGAATCATATAAGTTAAGTCTTGGAAATATTTTTGTGTTATACGCCCTCTAGATACATTCCAAAAAATAAAAAAAATCCCTGTACAATTTGAGGTCTTAATTTTAATTGAAAAGTTTTTATTTTGCCGAGAGTAGCAGAGTTGTTGATTCATAAAGAGAAACAAAGAGGTTGTCCTCTGCTTGATTATTTTTAACATTAACATGTGCTCCAAAGCTTTGAAAGTCTTAAATGAAAAAATACATGTAATTTTTCAACCATCAGTTACTTTGAAGGAGACAATAAAGAGTGTGTCTTCTGCTGGAATTATAAATTTTATTTATTTATAACGAAACTATAGTCTCGTTATAAATAAATAAAATTTATAATTCCAGCAGAACACTCTTTTATTGTCTCCTTCGATATATAAAAATTCTGCTACTTTCAATTTAATCAGTTACTTTTTTTTTAAATTCTTATAAAAATTGAAGAAATAATTTGAAATTTGGCAGAGTTAGTCAAACTGTTAGAAAAAAACAATGGAAATTGCAAATTTTTATATTAATTATTTCATTATAAAGGTTTTAAGGATGAGTTTTTTACAATTCAAAAAATAATGTTGTTATTCAAAAATTTTTTTTCATTATATATCAGTAGAAAAATTTACGTTATATTTATATTCATTGATTTGTTATATAATGATATTAATAAATATAAAAATTTGCAATTTCAAGGTTTTCTAACAATTTGACTAACTGTGGCAAATTTCAAATTATTTCATCAATTTTATGGGAGTTATGAAAAAAGTATTTGGTTGAAAAATTGCATGTATTTTTCCATTTACAACTTTCAAAGCTTTGGAGGACATATTAATGTTAAATCAAGAGCTCAAATTTTACCGGATTTTTTTTTTTTTATTTGAAGGAAACTAGGAGGCGAATAACAAAAATTTCAAAAATCATTGAAATAACGACCACCCTAATATAGGTATACATATATAGGCCTTTGTTTGATCTGACCCAAATTTTGCACAGTTAATCTTCATATAAATTAAGTGTTAAAACGATTTTTCAAAATTCGACCCCAACTACTTAAAGACTACTGATAAATATAGAAAGTTTCGCTCTTTTGTCTTTCATTCAACCTGTTTAACTTATTTGGATGAAATTTGGCAGAGTCATAATGAACATTGTACTTAATTGATCGCCAATGTATCTTTAGAAGGGGGAGGGTGGTGAGCAAAACCCCCACTTATATACCTTTGTATGATAAATTTTGCAGAATTAGTCTCGAAAATCTTATAAATAAACTGTTTTAAGAATTTTTTGATGTTCGACCATTAACTATTTAAAATTATTAATGGGACAAGATATAGTTTTCCCCCTCTCAAACCATTCAACTGATTTCAATTGAAACGGTTTACGTCCTACATTAAGAAGTAGTAAAATTTTAACATTTTGTTTTTTTGGTGGGGGGACCAAAGTCATATATATATACATAAACCTTTATTTGATCTAAACCAAATTTTGCATAAATATTCTGTAATAAAGCCAAATGAATGAACTCTTTAACTATTTTTTGAAATTCGATCTCTAACTACCCGAAAATGGGGCGTAAAAATGAAAAATTGAACATTAAGCGAATTCTAGGCCTTAGCTACGAAAATTTTACACACTTAGTTTGTAGATAGGTATTATAAATAAACTGTTTTCATGATTTATTGAAAATCGACATTTAACTACCTAAAAGAGGGGGGTTGATTTCTATGAAATTTTGTACCAGTTATTCTGTAGAATCATATGAATAAGTTGTTTTTTTTTAATAATAGTATATAGGTTTCAGTGACGGTTGGTGACTTTTCAATCAGGAAATGCTATCCCAATAAGTACCCTTCATTTTTTTGAAATTTTATTTTAATCTTCGCTTTTTTTTGGAAATTTCATCGAATACGGCATCATTTTCGTTATTTTTCAAATTTAATATTAGATTTTTTTAAATATATTTTAGGACCCTCGCCCCAAACGAATACTGCTTTGTGTGAGTGAGGGTAGGAGTCAGAAATTATATCTTGTGACTTAACCTCCGCAGTCCCGGGGATGGAAATCGACCAAATTCCACAATGAATCAGCCTGTCCTATAAGAAAATATTCTATTTCTCCTAATTCTATTGCTATAAGTAAGCTATAACTTGTCTATAGAACTCTTAGTTATTTCCGATCTTATATATTGGGAGTTCTTAGAAATGGATTAGTCCAAAGATTCTTGAACCATCATCATTTATTCCTTTTTTGTATTATTAATATTTTAATAGTTCTTCGGCGAGAACAATTTTTATTCGACTGGACTTGTCTTTGACATCCTTGAACTGGAAGATATACCAGGCAGGGACTTCAAACCTTCCTTTTCGGAAAATCAATCATTTCAATTGCCCCTTGAAACTATTCAACAATTTTATTTCATTTCGAGTACCAATATATACTTTTCAAAACAAAAAATGTTTTTTATTGAAATATTTGAAATAACGGATAATAATTTGAAAATTTAAAGATCCTCCTGAATTAATGAAAATACTCTAAATGTTTGAAATTTTAGGGATACACAGTCCATTGATAGCTTTTAAATTGATCTAAAGCTGAAATATAATTAATTTAAAAAAGTTTGGTTTTTTTTCTTTTGAATCTCACCCCTTATTTCGACTTTTTATGAAAATTATTTAGAACGCCCTGAGGAAGTGAGAAATTCAAATATGGCGCAAAACAGATAGAGAAATATAATATATATATATATATATATTATTTTTGAGTGGGGGAGGTCAAAATTGTGGGGGTGCGTGCGTAAAAAATAGAAATATCAATATAAGTCCTTGACCTTTAGATCGATATCTACGAAATTTCGCATTTGCACTATATACGATCTTATGAAAATGACTGTGAAATTTATAGTGACCAAAAAGAGGGGTGGCGGGGAAGCGTTCAAAAATTATTTAAAATAATAAAATTTTCAAACAAAAATTAATAAAAGCTGATATTTATAATAGAATAGTCTCATAATAAAAGGGAGATATTATTAATTGCCCATAGACCCAACATTAAGAGGGGGGGGGGTCCATTCGTAAATAATTATAAATTATTTTATTAAATATTAAATATAAGAGAAGTGGCCAGGTGTTGGGTAAAGTCAAGTTTTTTTTTTAAATGAAAATGATGAAGAAGTTGCACCAAAAAGGTGTATACCCTAAAGGCCTGTGTTGGATCCTCCATCGTGAAAAGAAGTAGAAGAGGAAATTTTATGGGCGTGGATGGCCACATGAGCTTATTTTTTTCTTTTATTACTTACTATACATGAGCTTATTTTTTTCTGTTATTACTTCCCCGCTTTATTAAAAAGATTTCTCTCATCAATTACCCCTGACGACTCTATTATGATTATTTCGTTTTTTTTATATATTTTTAAGTAGTATTGGCTAATTTGGGTTTGGTTTATCGAACTTCCATCCACAAACCAAAATCCGAAGCAAATAGGACAGTAGTGACCAGCTTGAGTTGCTACCTCCAACCAATTCGAAAACAAACTTTTCAATCGGTTTTCTGAAGGGATTGAACTTCTCCAGACCTGTAAATGAACCTCGAAAAGAACGCAGCAAACTCAATGGGCGTGTGGGGTTAAGCCCTCCCTCTGGTACGCCTATGCAGAAAATATCTGTCAATTTTTGGCTAGTTTTTACTTTTTTAGAAATTAAATATTTTAAGTAAACCATTACGCATACCAGGGCGGTCCAAACCGTGGCCCGCGGGCCGCATGCGGCCCAGCACTGCAATGAGTGTGGCTCAAAATAAAATCATAAACTTCCTTAAGGCATTGAGATTTATATGTAGAGATATATTTATTCCATTTTTCGAAATATGAATGTACATTTGTACAATACGCGAAACTTTTTTCAAGAATAAAATTCACTAAAAGTAAAATTATAAGCTCAAGTATATTAGATAAAAAAAATAATGAAGTTTCAAATATTTAAAAATTCTTCTTCTTCTCATATTTTCATTTTTTTTAATTTCTTTTGACACAGCAGGAACGAAAGGACATCCTTAAAAACTTTAATTCTTATTCAGAATCACCAAAGTCTTCCTTGTGTTTATTTGACGAAAAATTTATATCTCAGCACTAGATGTATCTTCTTTTATGGCTTTCAGTCGTAGTCAGTTCCTTAAGAACTATAGATCTTGGTCATGTCAATTGTCTATCGGCAATCTTGTCTCTTATCTCAATAAGTTTTTTTAGACTTTCAGAATGGACGTTTATAAATTTCTTCTTGATTTATATCTTCATTTCGAGCTAGTGAGCTTAGAGATGGGGCAATTTGGCTGTCATGGCTTTTTCAAGAAAACAATTCTCTAGCTTTTATTTATTTTTCTTAATCAAAGTCTTGTGAAAATTTGAGAAAATAGCTCACCTTCATTATATTATCATGTTTACATTTAAACATTAATAGCTTTATTTCTTTTTCTCGCTTTCTATACATATGCCTAATAAAAAATAATAAACAATTTAAAATTATTACTTAATTTAGCCATATTGAATCTTTTAAATTCATCATTATCATCGAGTATACAGTCCTAAGACTGGTTTGACCCAACCATCAGTCCCTACTTAAGTCTATCCCATGTCAATTCTTTCAAATATCCTTAATGTGTTAACGTGTGCTCTATCATGTGGCCTCTTCTCTTGTTCAGATTCTTCCACAATTTACTATAATTTTATCAAGAACTTACTCGTTTGTAATTCTATCTACCCATTTAATCAGTTTTAACTTCCTAAAGAAAAATCAATGAAGTTGATGCAAATATAATTTATATTCTCTCTCTCTCTCTCTCTCTCTCTCTCTATATATATATATATATATATATATATATATATATATATTATATGTCCGATATACTCACTGACTCACTCATCTTCAAAACAGTCAGAACCACTGGACATAGAAACATGACATTTGGAGAGAATATTACTTCTATGGCTCACTAAGAAAGAATTTTTCGAAATTCGACCCCTAAGGGAGTCAAAGGGGGCAAAGTGTGTTTTCCTGATTATGAAATATCTCTTATAAAAGAAGGGAGTCAAGAGGGGCAAAATATCATTGAAACACTATTATCTAAAAAGTAATTTAAAAAATGACTGTCATTCAAAATTGTTTAAAGTAATAAAATGATGATTTTTAGAGAGTCTGGTGTTGGTGCGAGGTGAAACATATTTTAATAAAAGAAAAGTAAATAAAAATATTTTTACTTTTCTTTTTCCAAAAAAAATATTTTTACTTTTCTTTTAATATTATGATACATATATGTGTTAAATTTTGCAAAAGGAAAGTGGAAAAAGACGAAATATAGAGGATTATATTATTTCGACTCTTCTCGCTTTTCTGTTTGCTAAATACTTGATAGTTTCGTGATAATATTATTATCTCAAACAAATAAATATTATATATACATATATATATTTGATATATATATATATGTTTGTATGTTTATTTGCATCAAGCAGAGGACAACCTCTTTGTTTTTCTTTATGATAATATTTTGCTCTAATATGACTTGCTTTATAGAAATTCTTGCTAAAGTTAACCCTTTCTGGCTCATAGTTGAGCGAAGAAAATTTTTTATGAGTATTAATTTAGAAAACGACCTTTCTGGTCTTAGCACTGGGACTGGCATAGTTAGCAAAATTCGTGATGCTATTGCGATCAGTGATGTTAGGGAATCCCCGCGACCCGACCCGCAGCATCGCTTCGTATGGACTTTTCTTCATAAACTCATCCAAGAGTTGTTAAGTGTTGGCGACTGACGACAAAGACATAAGTCAAGTCAATTCCTCAACACACTTCCACAAGGCTTAAAGCATCCTAACGGCAGCTGCGGTTCTTTTACTTTTAATACAGAGCACAAATAATAATTAATGTAAACTAAAAGCAAAGACTTAAATATTATCTTACAATCTTTTACTTATTGATATTCGACTATGATGAATGTTATTATTTAAATAAATTTTTAATTTCAACTGTTGCTACACCCACTTGTTGAAGCATAAACGTTCCGACACAACACTAACATTGAGACGTAGTAAATATTCTGGCAAACTCGCAATTTTCATTAGTCCCTGAGGAGTACCTATCTAATTTCGTTCCAACTTATAAGAATAACTAGGTGAAGAGTGAGCAGCCTGTTGTGGACCACTTTAAAACGAAAGATGCCCCTGCTCAGTGAGCCATAAGGCCGTTTTATTTTGCGAGGGGCTTAAGTGGGTAGGGCTCGACCTCTTTGTTTCTGTGTAGCTGGTTAGCCCTTTGAAAGTGTGCCTTCATCCGGTCGATCGGTTGAGTGAACATTCTGCCTCCCTGTTTGATAATAACCTCTTTGCTTTGACTATCATTTTTGAAAAATACTCGGATTCGAACTGTAAATTGTGAGCTAAACCTGGGACTTTTAATTATCATGATCCAGACTTGGAGAATGCTTCTTCGATTTCTACTTTTTCCTCCTTCTTCTAACTTATCATTTAGTTAATAATAACATCTTAGCCATCAGTGACGATGACACTTAGGGTCTATCAGTAAAAAAAAAGCATTCCTCCCTGACATTTTGAAAAAATTATGAGTAAATATTATAATGGGCGATGATGTCACGTGGGAGATGAGGGCATAAAAGGAAAAGGATAAGAATCATGATAAGTTTTTTAAAGCTAATATAATATACATAAAAATGCCATTAATAAAATTTGTTTTATTTTTTAACGATATATTTTATATATATATATATATATATGAGCTGTTACGGGCGTGTCTTTGGCACGCCCTTTCAGCTCGGCCCTCCGGGCGGGTGGCCGGCGGGCGGAGCCTCCGGATGAGGTTAGGAGGTGTCCAAAATTGATTACTTTCCAAAAAATCGCTGAGCCCAAAAATAAATATAATATGCAATTAAAATTGTATAAAAACGAAGAAAAATCAGTAGCCGCTTTGCCCATCCCTAATTTATTCTATATACCTATACGCACGGCACAATAGTCTGGTGCTCTTCTCCGGCACATACTGACAGACAATGTAGGGACACTAACAGGATTCTGTTTTACTTTTATATGGAACTTTAAATATGTGTAAATTTCTGTAGCAAAAGATGAAGACAAGATTTTCGAAACTATGTTTTCGAACAAATACAAAAATATTTTTTCCAGCTCAGTTTTGATTTATTCCTCCCGAATTCATAGTTTTCGGTCTGCAATAACTCAATTGCTGTGATTGATTTCAGGACACCTTACTAAGTTTTGTCTAATCCATAAACGAAAAACGATTGGAACTGGCAACTAGTATCCTAGATTGAACATGATTGATCACCCTGGATTAGAAGAGAATCCTAGATGTATTGTCCTTAGCATGCCTGTAACGTATTCTTTCTCTATTGACTCCCTTCTCTTGTAATCTCATCTTTGTATAAATGAATTATTTATTACTTGCTCTTTATGTGTGTTAGGATAGAAAACTCTCATAGTTGCACTTCTAGTTATTTCCATAATTTAGAAGTAAATCTTGTCGCAAATAATTAATTATAAACTTTATAATTACAAAATATAACAAGTTCAAAATAAGTGATAGGTTTGGACGAACAATTTATATAAATATATATTTAAATGGTAGGTAGAGAGAGAGGTAGTAGGAGAAAAGTTCATTAAAAATAATGAAATAAGGCAAATAGTTTCTAATGAAAAATTGAATTGTAATAATTTCTTTTACATTGCTTTCATGCCCAGACGAGGCAAACCTCCGACCTCTGCCCTTTCGATACTTTGGAAATAAGTTCTATAGCATTATGTATACATAAACACGAACAATAAAAAAGCCTCAGTTTATTCTCACAATGTAATCCCTTCTGTGTTAGGGAATATTTCGTTCCAACACAAATTTTCCAAATAATAAAGGCTAACAATTCCCGATGCCAATAAATAATATATAAAAAAAAGGCTAACAATCAACTTTGGAAGAATCTTCGAATTGAACAATCCATGGTGAAATTAGAAAATTAATTAAAATTTTCTAATTTATTCCTAATAGGTGTCTTTTAGCCTTTCTGACGTGTGATATCTTAAAAAAAAATGTGAACTCACTCGACGTAAACAGCGAGAAAATAGAATTATTTCTCAAATGGTGAATAAAGTATTTGCTTTTGAAGAGAAACTTGGCATCTATTACGAGGAAATACAAAACTAAATACTATTTCTAATCAAAATGGTATTGACATTCCTCCTGAAAACCCCACAATCATTTTAAATTATTTAGCTCCCTTATTCTCCAATGAATTTAAGATCAGATTTCAGGATTTAAAAAATATTAAGAATTGTCTGTTTTTGAAAATATCAGCGACTTAAAGACAGTAAATATTACACATCTAGCAGCAGTGGAATGATGGCCCCCAAAAGGGCTTGGGGGCCCGAACCTACGAGGAGCCCATGCTCCAGGCGCATTTTGAATTTTGTTACTAGAAATATAAAAAGTTAAAAATTTAAATCATTGAAAATATAGTAAAGTTGCTATTTATTATTGATACTGAAATAAATGAAATGTGTATTAATAATAGTTTTTTCTGAAGAAGTTTCCATGCAACCACCACCTTTTGATGGTGAATTAAAGTAAATTTTTAATTTATTGCAAATAAAATTTTTTTTATATTTTATACTCATTTATTAAAGTAGTTTAAAAATTTTAAATAGATGAAAAGAATAGTCACCCCACATCCACACACAAACAGACATTTTGCAGAATCTTCCTTGGTGAATTATGTTCAGAAAGCCACAAAACCTGTATCTATGCAAAAAATTGAAGATCGTAAAATGTTGCCATTACAATACTTTTTTACACGATAGATGTTAGTGTGTAAGAAAGTAAAAAACATAGTAAAAAATTTAAAAATGGGCCCAGAAAAAATTATAGTCACCATGATTGGGAATTGGGATATCTCTTGTCACACGGCAGTGTGTCAGCCAAGTTCGGAAAAGAAGGGCCGGCCATGTGTATATATATTTATTTACACGAACCATTTCGAGCCACTTTCGACCCCCCATAACTTAAAAACCATTAGACCTACACACTTGACATTTTTCGTGTCTAATAATGCCCGCTTGAACACCTAGAATCCCAAATTTCATCAATAAACCTATTATAGATCTTGAGTTATTAAGGTCTGAAAAGTGCCATTTTTAACACTCACTGACTCACTCACTCATCAAAAACCTAGAATACTTCCGCCGATCCTAGAATACTGAAATTTGGCATTCTGGTAGTTTGCGCTACAATTAAACGGAAAAATCGAAAAAGCGAACCTTTCTCTTCTTCAGGACCTAAAGTGAAGAGGTGAAATTTATTACAAACTTTATTAACATATAGTGGAAATACAATGAACCTAGAATGCTGAAATTTGACATACCTGTAAAGCTTGGCACATTAATAAAGGAGGAAATTGAAAAACCGAAACTTTCCCTTCTTCGGGGCTCAAAATGAAGGGGTGAAATTTATAGGTTAAATTAACATATAGTGAAAAAAACAATGACTCTGGAGTGCTAAAACTTGGCCTATTGGTAGAATTTGGTGCATTAATATAAAGACTGAAATAGAAAAACCGAAACATTTACTTCTTCGCGACATAAAATGAAGAGGTGAAATTGAAATGTTATGTATTTATTAAGATAAATAAAAGGATAAAACTTTTCAAAAATTAATGTTATCCCACCAATAACATAAATGTTAAAAGTGGGCCAAGTTCGGTACAAACGGCGTTCGGGGTTGTCGGCTTAGATAAAAGAGTTGAGGTCTGAACGGGTGCCAAGTTCCATAGCAGTGCCTTAAATCAGTGGTTCTTAGCCTTTGATTAGTCGCTGCCCCCTTAAAATCAGAAAGTATATTCCCGGCCCCCTTGAAATACTAAAATACATTTTTTCGCGGCCAGTACCCCCCCCCCCCCTCACACCATTAGGTAACATACTCCTAATTACTCGTACAAAAAAAACTCTCAAATGTTACAATAATTCATAAATAAATAAAAAAGCAGAACTTAACATAACATTTATATATGTATATTTTTTAACGTTTTTTAATGAACGAAAAATGCTTTATCAGATTGTCAGTAATAAGTAATAACATATTTCTTGAAAAATACATTTATTTGCAAATGAAAGTACATTTGCTATAGTATAAAAATTGTAGTCTTAAAAAATATTTACACGGTTTTATTCAACTTGTAATTTTGTTAGTCTGTCTGTTTGGGTCAAATTTACCTATGCGCTCAACGTTTTCATTTAGTTTAACCATATTTAAGAATATTGAGATGTCATTAAATTCATCTCTCACTTACATATGAGGAATTCCACGCCAAATCGGACGGTTTGAAAATTTTTAATTTTTGATTTCTTTCATTTATCGACATTTTTTATACCCACCAAAAAACTCTTCCTGGTAAATTTTGAAATTTTTTTGATCACTGGTTTAAAAGATATCGAATTTAGGTTTTTCGCTCATTACTTCTTCAAAAATGGTCCAAATTCAAAATTTTTTTTTGAAATTTTTGTTTTTTACATTTTTTTAGAAAAAAATACAAAAAAATTATTTAAAGTGTTCTTATATGCGATTTTTGAGTTTGAAAATTTTAATCTTGTTTTTGAAACTGTATGTACTCTTCGATATTTTTGATAATTTTTTATTTTGAACTTCTATTCATTCTACAAATTTTAAGATCGGGTTGATAGTGTATGATAATTACTATTTTTCTTCGATTTTTGAAAATTTCGAAAAAAAATTTATTCGCTATTAACTATTATTAAAACCACTTTTTGATATTGAGTTCTCTTTTTTTAGTTATTTTGAATTGAATTTTATTGTTAACAGCTGTTTAAAATAAATAATTAGTATTTTAGTTTATTGAAAGAAAATCAAAATCAAAAAACCGAAAATCAAAAAAAAAAATAGTTTTTATCATAGGACCACTATCAACTCGGTCTTAAAATTTGTAGAATGAATTGAAGTTTAAAATTATCAAAAAAAAATCGAAGAGTAGTACATACAGTTTCAAAAACAAGATTAAAATTTTCAAACTCAAAAATCGCATATAAAAACTCTTTAAAATTTTTCAAAGAGTCCGATTTGACTTTGAATGCCCCCCCCCCTATGTAGGTATCACTTATAAAAACTAATAACATGTTTTTTTTTATTTGTAAAGATATAAAAATTAAAAAAAATCCTAATTGTATTTTCGCGGCCCCCATGTTAAGGATCGCTGCCTTAAATCATAGCTATAGTAGTGTACAAAGTTCTTCAATTGATTTAAAACAGGGGTGCCCACAGGGGTGGGATTAATACGCAGAGTGCCTCAATAATGTACAATGGGGGGGGGGGTTACTTTTCATGAAAGTGGGAGGGGTGAGTCATGACGCTAGGGGGGGGGGGGCACCCGTGTTTAAAAGAAAATTAATCATTTATATCTTGGAATAAGTCAAAGACAACAATTCATTTAAAAATTTTGAATAGAATGGTCTTTATGGAGGGTACTGTAACTGGATTGGATGGCAAATTAATTTAGAAGGTCAGAATGTATAAATAAATGCTTATGTACATTTTACATTATTTTTAAAAGATAAAAAGATTTTGTTTTACCGAGTGTAGCAGAGTTGTTGATTCATAGAGGGAAATCAATGAGGTTCTCATCTGCTTGATGCGAATAAACAGGTTCACCCCAAAATCCCGAATGTCAAAATCCCGACATGAGAAAATTCAGACGTTATTTTTATATTTTATTAACCTTTTATATATATATATACTAAATATAAATAAATATATATATCGGCGGGCAACTCCCCTAGCCAGGGGGCGAAGCCCCTTCCAAGGGTCTCCAACCCCTGGACCCCCTCAAACTCCCCCCTCACTGGCCCACATATAGATGATTGATTTTTACTTCAATATATTTACCAGTCCTTTAAATAATAACCGTCAAATTTGACATAATTCTTTGAATTTCTCCTAGCTTCTGACTCAAAAATATTAAAAAAATGTTATTTTCGACTTTACCTTGTCTAAATAATCAAATGAACTTTGAAATAGATGTTTTTCTGAAAATCACCAGACAGGCGCTACAATTTTATATATCTATCTATCAGTGGCGTTCATTTGAAGGACCAGCGACCTCGGCAATTCAAATCAACTAATGGGGCTTTGAAATATTTGTTAAAACATTTATTTTTTTAATTTTTATCATTTGTATCGGGAGACCAGAATCCAACAGGAGTGTCTTTTCGTTTCCTGCCAAAATATTTTGTTTACTTTTTGCAAGAACAAGTAATCTGTCTAGCCAGGCAGCATGCAGATTGAAAAAAAAAATATATTTTTCAATTGAATGGAGTTCCATGTCATGAGTCAACCTTACGTTTCACTTGATTATTTTCAACATTTTTAAAACTTGAATTAAAGAATTATACAAATATTTTAGTATATTTGAGAACATATACCATAGTCCTAGAGAATTGAAAAAATATAGTTTAGCTGAAATATCTCGAAAAAAGTTTATTTTCTAAAAACAAAAAGGCCGATTTGAGTGGATTTTTGCTTCAAATTGCCTTTAAAAATAGAATGAAAATAAAAGAGAATTGGAAGTTTTATATTTTATTTTATATTAATAATAATAATATTTAAATTTTTTAAAATAGTATGGAAATAAAATGCAAGTGAGGAGATGAATGAATTTGAAGAAAGGATTTCTCCTAGCCTGGCGGAGAGAGCTTTCAAGAAAACAGCTGACAGAGTTAGTTCGCAGGGGATATTCAAAGGATAAACATTCAACAACTAAACCCAGAAACTCCATTTTTACACATATACAAATTGACTAGGAACCTTGAACGTGGAAATATCATTCAAAAATATTTACACCCAGCAACTCCAACTATAAACATCTAGTGCCTGGAGCGGTGCTCGGTAACTTTTTTCCTCTAAATAACTTAAGTTTTAAATGTCAAGGCTATGCGACTTACCGAAGACGAGATATGAACGATTAAAATATTTATTTTGCGACATGACTAATTTACACCCCCTTCCTTTATTTCAATCGCTCATTTAATATAATAAGATCAAGAAGGTTTGGTCCGAGATAGACCATTGAAGACGGCGACAGCGGCCTAAATCCGACACCACACCTGCTGAGGAAAGACGGTCTTAATTCGAGACCTACTGGAAACATCGGCCCTGTATAGAAATAAATAGATATTCAAAATATGTTTTTTATATATTTTTAAAAATTATTAAAAATATAATATTTTTTGTGTTAAATTTATATAAAATTTATGTTTTCTATATATTCTTAAAATAAAATTATTTTTATGTTGCTCTAGTATAAATCTATATATATAAAAATCAATCTGTGTTCGTTGGTTGGATTTGGTTCAATGAACTTCGACACCGTTTATCCGATTGAGATGAAATTTTGAACACATATTTATCACAGTCTATAGGATGATGATGATATAGTTTCATCAATTTAAAATTAATTTCATTTTTGAATTTTATTTAAAGGCCATAAATTTTATTCAAAGCTCTAAAAGGGTCATGAAATAATGAAAAAGGTTAAAATGGTCAGGTCGACAAACAAAGAACCCCTCTTCACAAAAGAAGTTAGCATTTTTTTTCATTTTCTTTTTTTTTAAAGTTTGAAAATATCATAGAGAGATATCTATATATATAAAAATCAATCTGTGTTCGTTGGTTGGTTGGTTCAATGAACTTCGACACCGTTTATCCGATTGAGATGAAATTTTGAACACATATTTATCACAGTCTATAGGATGATGATGATATAGTTTAATCAATTTAAAATTAATTTCATTTTTGAATTTTATTTAACGGCCATAAATTTTATTCAAAGCTCTAAAGAGGTCATGAAATAATGAAAAAGGTTAAAATGGTCAGAGCCGACAAACAAAGAACCCCTCTTCACAAAGGAAGTTGGCATTTTTTTTCATTTTCTTTTTTTTAAAGTTTGAAAATATTTATAGAGAGATTACTCATAAAAAAATGACACACGTTATAAATGTATAGCAATATAGTATACATATAAGTTAAAGGTATAAACAGGGCCGGGCTAAGAGAAAATTTTACTACAAGCATGAAATATTTTGCGCCCCCCCCCCCCAGCAAATTTAGCAACAATCATAATAGAACAATATACATGTAGAGGTATATAGTATACATATAAGTTAAAGGTATAAACAGGGCCGGGCTAAGAGAAAATTTATATTTTTGCGCCCCCCCTCCCCAACAAATTTAGCAACAATCATAATAGAACAATATACATGTAGAGGTATATAGTATACATATAAGTTAAAGGTATAAACAGGGCCAGGTTAGAGAAAATTTATATTTTTGCGCCCCCCCCCCCCCCAGCAAATTTAGCAACAATCATAATAGGAACAATATACATGTAGAGGTATATAGTATACATATAAGTTAAAGGTATAAACAGGGCCGGGCTAAGAGAAAATTTATATTTTGCGCCCCCCCCCCCAGCTAATTTAGCAACAATCATAATAGAACAATATACATGTAGAGGTATATAGTATACATATAAGTTAAAGGTATAAACAGGGCCGGGCTAAGAGAAAATTTATATTTTTGCGCCCCCCCAACAAATTTAGCAACAATCATAATAGAACAATATACATTTGGGCCAGTAAAATAGAATCTTCAAATATATCTATTCAAGACTTTATTATAGAATAACAGTACTAATAAAACTTCAATAAACAAGTTGCGTGGGGGTCCAGGGGCAAAGCCCCCTCGGTAGCAGCGCCCGCCGAAGGCGGCTGCCACAGCTAGTTTTATATAAATTTAACACAAAAATTTTATATTTTTAATATATTTTCAACAAATATATAAAAAACATATTTCGAAAATCTATTTATTTCCATACGGATCGACAGCAATTTCCAGCGCTATTCTGGACAGTTCGGGGACCTCGACCACTTTGTCTTTGAAATTGAACATTCATCATACTTAACGATGGAACAAATAAGAAAAATCCACTCCTCTCTTTCAAATTAAAATTTTATATAATTACTGCAGTATAAAGACATTTTAAAGGAATCAAAATATGTTACAATGAACTCTTTTATTAAATAAATTTTTTTTTTCTACCCCCTTGGCCTCGGGAACTAATGCCCATTTAGAAGTAAATTTTTTTTTTAAATAATAATAGTAACAATAATAATATGAAAAAGTTAAATATTCAAGTAATATGGAATTCAATGTTTTGTTGCAAAAATATTTAAAACAATAATTAAATTAAATTAATAATAGTATTTAAAATAATTAAATTAAGGAAAATCTGAATTTGCAGTCTGGGGAAGTGGGCATACACCTTAGTAAGCTTGGAAATTTAGACCTGATGAAAAAATACAATCTGAGGGGCATTCCAAAAGTAAAATTCAAATAGTAGATAGTAACAATAGAAAATTACGTGGTTACCGAAGCTTTATCTTTGACCCAGTCTTGAAATAAGAAATTCCTGCAGCTTTGATAAGCTCAAATAGACGCAAATGAAGATTTCCATATCGATTTAATAATTAAAAGAAACTAATAATGAATAAGTAAATTTTATACATAATAAAAATAAATATTATAATATCAAAGAAAAATAGAGTAATATAAAATAAATTGACACGTTCTGATGTGGCCATCCACTTGACTTTACCATACACTTCTGGTTGAGTTTGGTACAAGGGCCTAGATTTTAATGTTTTGACCCTACAACCCCCCACCCATTTTGGGCGGTTAGTTTTTGCATTTTTAGTCTTCTGTGAGCCCACTTATACACACATTGTGTATACAAAATTTGGTTGAGTTTGATCAAATGGGCTAGATTTTTATTTTTTGACCTCCCCTAATTTCTGGTGCCAGAAAAAAAAATATTTCAGATAATATAGGTTCATTTTATAGTATATTTCATTTTTCTTGTTTTTTTAGTTTGAAAAAATTAGTGCCTGGAGCACCGAGGGATGCTCGGTAGCTTTTTGCCTTTAAATAGCTTAAGATTCAAATTTCAAGGCTCTGCGACCTACATAAGACGTGATATGAAGCGAATATTTAGCGAAATCGTTAGAGCCGTTTTCTAGAAACCGATTATATATATATATATATATATATATATATATATATATATATATATATATGTTGCAGTAAAAACCCGTTTTTTTGTAAAAACGCGTTATTACTAGTTAAAACGCGTTTCACTGAATACCTTTGTGGCATCTAGAGTTCACTGATGTTGGTTGTGTTTGGTTCAAAGGTCTATAATCTTCATTTTTGACCTTCCGCCTCATTTTGGGTGTTTATTTTCAAAGTTTTTTAAGCGAAAATGTCAAAAATTACATCCTCTACAACTTTGTTCTAATTTTTGACATTTTCGTTTAAAAAATTTTGAAAAATAAACACCCAAATTGAGGCGGAAGATCAAAAATGAAGATTCTAGACCTTTGAACCAAACTCAACCAACATCAGTAAACTGTAGTTGCTATAAAAGAATTCAGTGAAACGCGTTCTTTCTAAAAACGGGTTTTTACAGCAACATATATATATATATATATATACAAGAATTGCTCGTTTAATTTAATAGGATAATTTTAAATTTTTACCCCCCCCCTCCTTCCCTTAATTTTGGGTCAATATGCACCAAAATCTAATCAGCTCTTAATCCCAATACACCAAAACTTCGTGTGAAATTTGGTTTTTATATTCACACTAATTTTTGAGCTAGCTCGTTCTCAATATTTGGTAATTCACAGAATAACAGACTAACTAACTGACTAACAGTCATTTTGACAAAACAGTTATTATCTCGAAAAATATAATTTTTTAGATGTTCACTTATTAGAGCTTTTTTGTAGAGCAAAATGCCATGGTTTCGCCCAATTTTTTTAATCAAAATAGTTTCAGCCGTTTCTGAGATATTTCGAAAAAAAGAAGCAAAAAACACTTTTTTCATGCACGATTGCAATACTTGACAATACCCTGTATACTAAAGTAAAAAAGCTGACGTGTTCTGATGTGGGCATCCACTTGACTTTACCATCCTCACTTATATTAATTATTTATAATCATGTAGGGTAGGGGGGTTAGATTTTGCATTTTTAGACTCCTGGGGGTCTACTGATAATGTATACAAAATTTGGTTGAGTTTGGTACAAGAACCTATATTTTCATTTTTTGACCCCCACCCATTTTGGGCGGTTAGTTTTTGCATTTTTAGACTTCTGGGGTCCCACTGATTATTTATACAAAATTTGGTTGAGTTTGCTCAAATGGCCTAGATTTTTAATTTTTAACCTCCCCCCTCCACCCCCCTTAATTTTGGGTCAATATGCACCAAAATCTAATCGGCTCTTAATCTCAATGGACCAAAACTACGTGTGAAATTTGGTTTCGATATTCAAACTAGTTTTTGAGCTAGCTCGTCCACGAAAATTTGGTAACGCACAGACTAACAGACAGACAACCAGACAACCAGACAGACTTACTAACTAACTAACAGACATTTTGACAAAACAATTATTATCTCGAAAAATATAATTTTTTCGATGTTCACTTATTAGGGAATTTTTGTAGACCGAAATGCCATGCTTTCTCTCAATTTTTTTAATCGAAATAATTTCACGTTTTTGAGATATTTCGAAAAAAAGAAGGAAAAAAAACACTTTTTTCATGCACGATTACTATACTTGATCATACCCCCTGTATGGTAAAGTAAAATAGAATAATTAAAAGAAATATTTAATAGCATTAAAATAATAAAATAAACATTGGATTTTAAATTTTAGTTTAAAAATTAACTAATGATATAATTGATTATCATACTAGAAAAATGCAATTTCGCTTTTCTTTGGTGACTGCATTACCCCAGTGGAAATGACAACGCGCTACGTAGATGAAGCGCGACAATTAGGTACTACACGCGATAGACCCCTTCCAGTGGTCGAGCTCCCATACTAATAAACGAGGTGTGAACCGCGCCTAATATCGTGTACACCTACTTCCACTTCCACTTTCATTTCCAAGTAGAAGTCAATAGATGAAGGAGCATTATCTAATGAATTCCAAAATAATTCCACATAATTCCAAAGACGTGTACACCTAATTCCAATCGCGGTTCACACCTCGCAGAAAACATGTTTGATTCGTGCAGATCATTTTGTTCATTATCGCGCTTCATCCCCTAGCGCGTTGTCGCTTCCATTGGACAACCGGCCTTAAGAAATTTCACGACGAAATCGACTCTTGGGGCTGCATTAGGAAAATATAAATTATTTTTTTATTTTTTTAATTATTTAACAAAAAGAATAGGTATCATAATGTAAATTCAATTTCATAACTTAAATTCACCCATAAATAATAATCTCTTACATTTTTCAATACTTTTCTATTTTGTTAAATATTAACTTGTTAAATTAAAGCTTTAATAAATTCTCAATCAAAATCAAAATTATAACATCAAATTTTTACTTATATTTGAAAATCAATAAAATTTATTTTTGCTCAAATTAAGATCGTTCTATATTGTTATTATTTCTATGTGATAACCCTGTGATCATCATGCCACACTCACTTAGCTTTAAGCTCGAAATAAGTAAAGCTATGGGGCACTCAAATTCGTATTCAAAAGATAACAAAAGTCTTTTTTAACCCTAATCTAGAAGCTCACTTGAACGGCAAAGCACACCCCCTGCTTCTAGATTCTATTTACCATCTTTAAAGGCAAGTGAATAGACTCAACCGTGGCTTGGTGGTTCTTTAAGTTCTGACTCACAGAGCTTACTCGACCACCGGGTGATTGGGAGATCGAGTTCAATATATATTCATTATTTTGTATTTGTTTATTTGCATCAAGCAGAGGACAACCTCATTGATTTCTCTTTATGAATCATCAACTCTTCTACTTTCAGCAAGCTAAATCTTTTAAATTATACATAATATTAATATAAGTCCTATTAGGATCTGAACCATATTTTGTACAGCTATATTTGGAACACTGTGTAATTATTGGAACAAAAATCAGTCATCCAAAATAGGTAGGAGAGGAATAGTAATTAAAATGTAAGCCCTTAGTCCGATTTAAACGTGTGATATTCTAGAGATACCGAAAGCTGGGAAAGGGTCGCTAGGAAAATGATTGAATTTCAAGCTCAGAAAACCAAGAAAGTTGAATTCAGCCGGGAGGTAGTTCTTTATGACTTTTTGATTTTTTTAATTTTTAATTTGGTAGCTATAAGGTACGGAAGGAAGCCTCGGTATGCCGAACGACTCGCATTTGGCTGACTTATTAGTTATATATTATCTATGGAGAAACCCCTATTTGTTTTCTTGCGATTGAATTGAATTGATAGCCCATCGTAGAAGGGTCTTCACACTTTATTTTGAGGCATTTGATTCAATGTCAATAATTCCTCAAAAGAGTCCTTTATTGTGGCTAGTACGCAATTCGCCGATTTCCAAAACTTCTTTGGTGTCAAATTGAAGTGGTGCTGATTTCCGAACCAATTCATTCTCCAAATGGTTTATCTTCATAGACTCTTTCCATGCCTCCTTCTTTCTGGTATCCTATAATCTTAATTTCATAATAACTTTTAAGGAGATAGGTGCTGGTTCAAGGTGAAACATTTTTTCATTTCATAAGACCAGACTGGGTGCGCACACATCTTTGAACATCCCTCTGAATATCTTCTTTTCGAAATATCAAATGTCATTTACTACATATAGGTACTGCATCTTTTTGCCACGTTATCCTTAAAAAATTATATTTTCTATATTTTGCCCGATAATTGTTTGAACGGGTTGATTATTACACCGAAAAGGGGCCTCCTTGTGTCCTTGTGCTTATCAAAATAGATATCAGTTAAGTAAAAAATCTTTCATGTAAATGTCAACTTCCCTTGTTCCGATTTCAACTAAAAGCTTGCTGTACTCCTTCAAGGTTATATCGAGCTTAAGTTCCGAATTTGGTATCTCTGAGACTAACGGTCGCGAAACGCAGGGAGGGGTACATCTATATGTACCTACGAACTGACCAATGGATTTCTGGTCCCTTTTTGGCTTCTGGGGATCACAATATCCGGTTTCATGTTCTTAATCAGGTTTCAAACTATTAAGAACATTGCTTCCTTCCATCTAGAAGTGGCGAAGTGAAATTAGCTTTTTTCACCTGGGAGAAATAGTAGAAGCTCTCAAAGTGTCAGAACCTCGGGAGGCGAATGCAATATTTCACATTATATCCCACATCATTACATAATATAAGGTATATATATATATATATATATATATATATATATATATATATATATATGTGAAAGTAATAAAATATATTGATAATTTTTAGATTGACTTATTAAAATTTACCTCTGAGACATTACTTAACATATTTATCGAAAATTCTTTTAAATAGTATATTCTTCTTTAGTATATATATCTTAATAAATTCCATATTTTCCAGTGATAAAATTTGATTAATTATTCAACATTCAAAATAAACATTCTAAATAAAATATAATTACTGTTTCAAACTGAAAACTATTTCTAACCGAATTAAACTAAGTTTAAATGAGCAAAATAAATCCTATAAACTGTGAACCATGTTAGTTTTTTTATTAACATTTTATTTTGTCAACTCTTTTTGTTCTTTTTCCTTTCCAACATAATTTATGAATTTTAGCAACGGGTTAGCGCAAATTCTTTGATGTAAATAACATTTTGTCAATGGATATATGTATATGGTTGGAGAATCGATGCTGTTACAGATGGAGGGTCGTGACGGCCGTACCCTACTTCGGACTATGTCCTTCATTTCTACGCGGGCAAGAGCTCTTCGTCAGCGATTTGTGCCGAGTCAACGATCTCTCTCCGATACCTGGCAATATAATATTAGTGATGCCTTCATTGATGATGACTCAAATCTTCCTTCGCCAGCCATGGGTGGCTCAATGTTGAGCCTGCTCAATGAAACATTACGAACCTGTGAAGAAGATGCAATCGATCACGGTACAATAATTCCTCAAAATGTGTTTCGAGCACAACGTTCAAGATCTCTGGACTCACTTGGATCCGCAACTTTTCCAAACATTCTCAGTCCACAAAATGACAATTTGTCTTTTCAATTTCCTCTAGAAGTTGCTTCGCTTGATCATCAACCGCTTGTTCCATCTCCTCTCGGACCTGCATTAACTCCTGAAAGAGATTTTTCTATTATTAATAATAAACCCGAAAAACATCGTTGCGGAGCAATGGAACTTCTTTCAACAACAAAACAACTTCCAGAAGAGTATATGTCTCCTTCTCATAATGCAGAGGCAATTCTATCTCCAAGATATTTTGATATAGCGGCTATTCCTAAGATTCCCGGTCCTCCACCATCTCCCAAAAAAGAAGGTATAGCAAGATCTGCACCGCGAATCTTTTTACCTATTCATGATTATCAAGAAGAGCTTATTTCAATTAAGACCAAAGAGATGAGTACATCTACGAGGAGCATTCAAAGTTTGAATGAAACTAACATGATTGAGCTAAATGTTGAAAACATAAATCAGCAAGCCACAACCTCTAATTTATACTTAAATACTATTGAATCAATTCATTTGTTAACAAATGAAGATAAACCACCCAGATATAATTCTATTTTAAAGCCAAATGTATTAAATATATGTCTGGAAGAGAATAATGGGCACGATTTACCAAATATAAATGATACTGAATTAAATGATCTAGATTTAATAGATCATGAAGAAACTAGGGATAAAGTTCACGAAACTGCAATCCCAAAAAGACCTACCAAATTAGAGTCTAATAGACCTCGGCCGAAATTAAAACATCAATGGTCTATGGACGATACTCGTATAAATGTTGCAAATTATACTTCAGTAGCGGGAATGCCTAGTATGTTCGGAAATGAAACGATGCAAAGGACTGAGATTGAAAAATCTGCAGAGAAAAGGAAACGATTTTTCTTAAGAAAACAGACGAATTCAGCACCAGATTCTTTCGATGGAGGGCCAACGACGACAGCAAAAGTCAAAGAACACCATTCAGTGTCCTTTTGTCTTGGCAGCGTACGGAAATGCCGAGGATCGGACAGCTCGATTCTTCCGCCTACTTTACCTGAGATAAGTGAGTTTTTTCATGATGTTTGATTTTTTTTCTAAATATTTTCTATTTTCATTAATTATAATTTAATATCTCCATACTTACGGATTTTTTCTTTATAACTCATTTAATTAATTATATATATATTAGCCTTAGATTATAATTTCTTTGAAAAAATATAATCCATTAATTCTAGTGAAAAAAACTAAATTAATTAAAAAACATATTTATGATTGTTGCACTGCCGTATAGGGAGGGAGTTTCAGGAGTCGGGATCCACTAAGACCCCATTTTTTGAAAGGGAACTTCTTTAGCCAAACCCACTAGCCTAAAATTCCGGACTGCATTTTTTTTAAATTCTTAGTCAATCTTTTTCCTATAGAAGTAAAGAAAAATATATTTAAAAATCATATTTGTTTTAGTAGCCTTCACTTTACTAAAACTGCTCAACTCAGTTTTGATAAAAGATTACCATATAACCTATGTCACCAAAACATGTCAAAAAAGATTCATCTCAATTGGATAAGTAGTTTTAAAATCAAAGCATCAAAAACAAACACATCCATGGTTTTTTATTATAATTTTAGTATAGATTTTCCAAACACATTTGTTTACTTAATTGTTACATTTTTTATTTTAACATTTGCAAAACATATACGAAACTTGTTTGTGGTATACAAACTATAATAAAAGAAGGCTTGCTATTGAGAGGGCCGGTTGTATGTCGCAAAGTAAATGCTTTTTACCACTAACACAGGGTAGATGGTAAATGGAGGACTGGGATGGCCAATCAGATGCCACGCACTGACAGTGGTAAAAAGCATTTACTTTGCGACATACAACCGGCCCTAAGTGTCATGAATTTGTGGAGCAGAGGCCGATCGCCGGATGCTTGAACATGAAAACATACCAAGATTATTATAAGTTGATCTTCTATTTTAAATCATTGCAATAAATTATTTTTGCCATAAAAGTAGGCAGGAATGATTTTCTACGAATGGTTTTAGCATAACTTTTCAATGAATCCCTAGAAAATCTTAGTATAGGTCAAGTACATAACAGATAACTCGAAAAATGATAATTTTTTACAACCCGCCGAATTAGAGTCCAAAATTTTTAAAACCCACCGCGAACCTAGTACTGAGCCAAATGAAAATAGAAAAACAAACACAAAAAAAAGCATTAAATGCATTAATACTTAAATAAGTTTATATACTTATTAGCTACATTCATTATATATCATAAATTAATAAACCATAGCCCGTGTTGTTTTTAATAATTCAACTAAATATTTTTCAATCACTAAAAAAATTAAAAATTAATGAAATTTTAATTATACGTATTTTCAAAAAAACAGATTTATAATTTTTACTTTACTATACAGGGTATGTTCAAGTATTGTAATCGTGCATGAAAAACGTGGTTTTTTACTTCTTTTTTTCGAAATATCTCAATAACGGCTGAAACTATTTTGATTAAAAAAATTGGGCGAAACCATGACATTTCGGTCTACAAAAAAGCTCAAATAAGTGAATAACGAAAAAATTATATTTTTTGAGATAATAAATGTTTTGTCAAAATATCTGTTAGTCTGTTATTCTGTGAGTTACCAAATTTTGTGGACGAGCTGGCTCAAAAACTAGTCTGAATATCAAAACTAAATTTCACAAGTAGTTTTGGTCCATTGAGATTAAGAGCTGATTAGATTTTGGTGCATATCGACCCAAAATTAAGGGGTCGAGAGGGGTTAAAATTTAAAATAACAATATTTTCAAACTAAAAAAACAAGAAAAATTAAATATACTATAAAATGAACCTATTATAACGAAAATATTTCTTTCTGGCTCCAAAATTAGCGGGAGGGAGGGGTCAAAAAATTAAAATCTAGGCCATTTGAGCAAACTCAATCAAATTTTGTATACATAATCAGTGGGCCCCCAGAACACTAAAAATGCAAAAACAAACCGCCCAAAATGGGAAGGGGGGGGTCAAAAAATTAAAATCTAGGCCCTTGGACCAAACTCAATCAGAAGTCTATGGTAAAGTCAAGTGGATGGCCACATCAGAACGTTTCAATTTATTTTTTAATTGAATCATCTTATGAGAGAGAGTGGCTCAAGTCGAAATGAAACGGAAGTTCCAGAGAGAAAGTATATAATAAATCGAAAGAGGTAGACAGAATTTGGTAAAGACATTTTTTCTTCGTAAAGGGGAGACTTACCAGGAACGGTTTATATTGTATTCTTTTGAAACTCTTTTCTATTTTATTCGTTTTTTTTTTTGCTATTTTTTATGATATATGGATCATCTTCATTTTATTTTTAATTTCAAATTAGAACAGTTTTTAATTAATTAAAAAATAATTATAAAATTCGGAATGTCCCTAAATAGTCGAAAATAACTAAATATTTTTTTCATAAGAGTATGATGTAGTAAAATTAAGTAACATTATTTTTTTAAATTTAATTTTCATTAAAAAGTGGTAGTGCTCCAAAAAAGGCCATTTTTAGATGAAGTTTGTACCTATAGGTGATCAGAAATGGCTAGACCTAAAATGGTGGACACATTTGATAAATTTGTTTATTATGAAGAAAGCGTATTATAGAGGATATACGAGTATTTATTTTTATTTTCTATACAAAAAATAAAACCGACTTCAAAAAAATTAAATGTAACAAATAAAATACACTAAAAGGTATAAAATGATTATTGTCTTATTTAGTTACAACTAAACGACGAAATATTACCATGAAATTACTTTTTGAAGTCGGTGCCAAACATATACCTTTTATGAATCGCACTCGACGGATCTTACTTAAGTACGTTTGCTTATAGGTATAGTTTGTTTGGCACCGACTTCAAAAAGTGATTTCATGGTAATATATCGTCGTTTAGTTGTAACTAAATAAGATAATAATTATTTTATACCTTTTAGTGTATTTTATTTGTTGCATTTAATTTTTTTGAAGTCGGTTTTAATTTTTTCTTAAAAATTATTTTATTTTTCTCTTTTTAGTTATGTTATTAATAGTGATCATATATCAGAACTTGACCAAATTAAATTGGCACCATCCCTAAGATACCAACTTTTCAATAAAAAAAGAATCATCTAAATCGGTTCATAAACAAAGAAGTTAGGCCTGAACAAACCTAATAAAAAAGGTCTAATGCCAATTAAAAAAAGACGGGACCAATCGGAAGCTAGACCTAACCCAATTCAAAAAAAAAATTCAAAATCGGTTCATAATTGGCGGAGATTTGAGATAAAATAGACACAAAAAAAATTCAGTCGAATAGAGAACCTTCTCCTTTTTTGAAGTTGGTTAAAAAAACGAATGGCTTGTTCTTTAATTTATAAAAATCTTTTACATAATTTTAATAGCCCAATGGATAAATCGTCAGAGTCGACTGGGTTCAAAACCGGTCCCTAACATTTTTTTTTAGAATTCAATATTTACAAAAAGATAGTCTTTTAAATATTTCTCATATTTTTTATAATAAATTCTCAAATAATAAATTATAAAAATTTTAATATTAATTCGCTATTTTACAGAGAGCAGCTCTTAAAAAAAAAAAACAAAAAAAAAAACAACTCATAAAACCATTAATTATAATATCTACAATTCTATATACATACATATATAATAATACAGGGTGATCCATATCGAGTGTAAAACACTTTAACAAGATGAAATATGTACATACATTTGACGTATATTGAACAATGAAAACAAAAATATTAATTGTTTTTTAAAAACAGAACATATCACATTTGGTGGGGCGCTTGTTTAGTGTGTTGAAATAAACAAAGGTGAACAGTTGTCGCAAAGAATATTGCACTCAAATTCGAAATAACAAAATAATATGATGGTTCCGATGGGTTTATCTCCCATTGACTCGCAGATGTCAAACTTGAATGCGATCTCAAGAAGCATATTTTGAACAGTTTGTGTAAGAATTAATTTCGCCATCATAATAACAGTTAAAATTAATTGTGAGATGTTTTCATATGTACAAAAAAAAGCAAGTAGAATAGTTTCGACTTGGGACTTCAATTTACAATTTAGCAAATACAATAAGAAGGTTCTTGAGCTTTTACAAATTTGATAGATCCGCCAATTATGGATAAACAGTTCAACTGTTTAACTCAAATAAAGTCTCTTTGGTCTCTTTTGTATTTTCGCGAACATGGTAATCTTTTTTGCCAGCAAACTATAATTAATTATTGATTAATGCCTAACAATAATTTTTGTTATAAAAACAATTAAATAGATGACTTAAAAAGATTTAAAAACTTTTTTTAAGTCTGGGTACGTATATCCGGGTTTTTGGCCTTGGCGGGTTGGACTCCATGTCGAGTCGGTAGAGAAATCCTAAGCACAAGGGAACCATATATATATACCTATAAGAGCTAAGGGGCCGTATATCTGGCGAGCGACGTATCAGGATTGGATTTTTAGCTGTGTAAAGTTGATTATCTCCCTCAAAAATATCCAGTAATAATTTGGCCTATATCGAGCAAAGGGTTTAGACTTTGAATATTTTGTTTCCTCTTTCGTCCTCACGCACTTAGATGACAAAGGGCTTAACCCTCTTATACCCCCCAAACCAACCTCATGAGCAAAATAATTTTCAGGCCCCAAGTAATCAAAAAAACAATTAAAAAACTGAAATCCGATTCCGCCTCTGGCCTTGATGACATCCCACCAATTCTCATTAAAAAATGCGCCCCTGAACTTGGCCCTATTTTATCTAAGATATTCCAACTCTCATATGAATCGGGAACATTCCCCGAAAGCTGGAAAATAGCCAGTCACAGCTATTCGTAAAAAAGGTGACTCTTCACAAATCACCAATTACAGACCTATCGAGATCAGCTCTGTTCTTTCTAAAATAATGGAAATGGTTATTAACCAACACGTCCTCCGCCACTTAGAAAATAATAAAATAATTCACGATAGGCAATATGGATTTAGACAATATCGCTCCATAGGCGACATCTTAACCTATGTCACTCACACCTGGAACAAAACTCTAGAGAACGGAAAAGAAACCCTCCTGTAGCTCTAGATATCTCAAAAGCTTTTGACCAAGTTTGGCACAAAAATCTTCTTGCCAAAGTGCCAGTCTTTGGCTTCACACCAATACTTCACAAATGGATAGAAAGCTTTCTGGTAAACCGTAGTATCAAAGTTGTGGTAGATGGAATGTCATTTGAATCTTTCTCCACAAATGCTGGTGTTACACAAGGCTCGGTAATCTCCCTCACGCTCTTCCTAATACCTATACATAAACGACCTTATCGATCAAACGTCAAACACAACTCATTGTTACGCCGACGATAGCACTTTGCACGGCAAGCCCTCACTCCCAGAATAATCGAAACAATGTTGCCTCCTCAATCACTTTCGACCTAGACAAACTAAATAAATGGGGGTCTCAAAATTTAGTTAACTTTAATGCAAACAAGACTCAATGTTGTCTAATTTCTAGGCGCGAAAATAAAAATTTCCCTGATATTCTCTTCGGTTCGAATACCCTGAAAATGTGTGACAGCCTGTCCATGTTGGGCGTCTCTGTCGCATCTGACCTGTCTTGGAATGAACACATTTCCTCTGTGGCGAAATCTGCAGCAAGGAAGATTGGCTTCTTATTCAGGTCCAAGCGATTTTTCACGCCCCTGCATCTTCTCACCCTCTACAAGGCCCAAATCCGCCCCTGTCTCGAATACGGCTCTCATCTATGGAGAGGAGCCTCTAAATATTCTCTTGTTGCCCTGGATGCAATTCAGAAACGAGCCGTCAGACTAATTGACAATTCTACCCTCACCGACTCCCTCGACTCGCTAGCTCATCGAAGAAATGTCTCTGGGCTTTCCCTTTTTTTATAGATACTATCACGGCAGGTGCTCTGATGAGTTAAAATCAGTAATTCCCCCCAAAGCATGTTTTGCGCGTAGATCGAGGTTTTGCCGATTCCCAACAATCTCTCGCGGTTAAATTAGAAAAGTGCCGGACCACTTCATTCGCCAATACGTTTGTCCCCATGACTTCAAGGAACTGGAACTCTCTCCCAGCCTCCATCTTTCCCAGCACTTATAATCTTCAAACCTTCAAAACCCGGGTGCACAAACACCTACGGCTCCACCCTCTCGCTTAACCAACTTTCTCTTCAGTAATGCAAGGGTCTTTCGAGATCCATAGGAGTTGCATCTTTACTGGTGCGCCCTTTCTTGCAATCGATTGAATTAAAAAAAAAAAAATATATATCTTTATAACGAATTATTTATATTATGATATAATGTAACAATTTCTTAGCAAATTTTATTAACTAACCCTGGCTACGGTTGCATCAGCAGCGAAGTCATTTTCAAAATTGAAACTGACAAAGAACTTGTTGCGGAACTCCATGGTTCAAGAACGTCGCTGTCTATAATTTCCAGCGAACAGGAAATTCACCAGAGGGTTTATTTGCATTTGTATATTTAACAGTAAAAGCTTAAATTTAACTTTCCACCTTAGAGGGTGTAGTTCAAAGTACATTTAGAGGGAAATTTATAGAACAAGAAAACATCTGTCATTCAAAGCCAAAAAGCCCTATCTCCCTCCTGCCTTAACAGGCCCAAGACGTAGGCCGCGCCTTCCGTTCAATGTTTCCAATATCACCCAATAGTTCTTTATTTCTTTTACTTGATACATAGCTTAAAACTAAAATACAATAATTACCCTACCTTTCAATCAGAACAAATTTATATTCGTTGAATATATTATGATATTAGATAAACACTCCGATTTTAAATAAATCTTTTGAGCCGTTTTTGAGAAATTCGCAAGAAGTCAAAAGACGCTTAAGAGTAAAAGAGGTACTTCCAGTTTTTCGATTTCAACCAAAATCTCGATGGGATTCTTCTAGCCTCCAGTTAACATAGCATTAAGTTAGAAATCTCGATACCTTCCTACCAGTGGGGTGCGGTCCATGGATGCTGTGGATGCGGCGAATCCATAAAATCTCAGAACGTAAAGAGTATCTTCATACCGTGTCACATTGAATTTCGTTTAGCTTTATTTCGCTTAGCTTTAATTTTAAAATTTATACAACTTTATGAATATAATTTCGCTGATTGCCAGTAGCAGTACAACTTATGCCATTTAATAGCCACAACTCGATCCTGGTAGCCCCTGATATTTAGGCAACTAAATTTGCATATCAGCTAAAGGTATGACTACCTCACGACCGGTCGGTTCGTGCCTAGCATCTATTTGTTTACTCAACACCAACAAAATTTATAAAAAAAAAAAAAACGAATAAAATCATTTTTATTTAATACATTATTATAATAACGACAAAAACAATTTTATAATTAGGTAGACAAAATATTAATTAAAACAAAGAGGCTAAGTGCAAGCCGTACTCGCAAACCATATGTATCGTAATTTCCATTTTACATTCAAATTTATTATTTTATAGCAACTAAAAAAATACTTATTGAATGTACTCAGACAGAGCCTCTAAGATAGAAAGGTGAATGGACACATCTCCTCTGTGGCGAAATCTGCAGCAAGGAAGATTGGCTTCTTATTCAGGTCCAAGCGATTTTACAAACCCCCACAACTTCTCACCATCTACAAGGCCCAAATCCGCCCCTATCTCGAATACTGCTCTCATCTGTGGAGAGGAGCCTCAAAATATTCTCTTGCTACCCTTGATGCAATTCAGAAACGAGCCGTCAGGCTAATTGACGATTCTACCCTCACCGACTCCCTCGACTCGTTGGCTCATCGAAGAGATGTCTCTGCCCTTTCCCTTTTCTATAGATACTATCACGGCAGGTGCTCTGATGAGATAAAGTCAATAATTCCCCCCAAAGCATACTTTGCACGCAGCACACGTTTTGCCGACTCCCAACACTCTTTTGCGGTCAAATTGGAAAAGTGCCGGACCACTTCATTCGCGAATACATATATCCCCATGACTTCAAGGAACTGGAACTCTCTCCCAGCCTCTATCTTTCCCAGCACCTATGATCTTCAAACCTTCAAAACCAGGGTGCATAGACACCTACGTCTACACCCTCTCACTTAATCAACTTTCCTTCTCTTCGGTAATGCAAGGGTCTTTCGAGATCCATAGGGGCTACACCTTTACTGGTGCACCCCTTCTTGCATTCGATTGCATTAAAAAAAAAAAAAAAAAGGTGGTTTATTTTTACTTGCCCTGGAAGAAATCAAAGTGAAGATAGAGACTGTCTTTAATATCAAACGAAAAAAATCTAATGTTGAATTTGAAAAATTATATTAAGTGATTATCGATGAATTTTGAGAAGAATAAAATAAAATTTTCAAAAAATGAAGGGTCCTTTTTATTTATACAGCATCCTCTGACTGAAAAGTCATCGCCCGCCCTTGCTACCTACCATTTCTGGGCGCTTTTTCTGACAAGCCTAATCAACTTCCCTCCCTTAATTTAAATCGGAATAGAATATATATTAAGAACATTTGAACCTTGAAAATCACACCGATTTTTAAATAAAAACTGAATTTCAAAATTGCGACAATCTGGACTATATCACCATAAGCTCTTCTATTAGCATCTTAAGCTACTAAATCTTGATACTAAATATTTGATCATTCTGATTGGCTCAGAGTGCTTCGAAGTTTGCGTGCGCGGGCTAAGTCTTTCTTTGGCTCCTTTAAGGTTGTTGGAGTTCGACTTGGGTTTAGAGTGCTTCCCGGACTGTGTTTATCGTAGTCACCACAGATTGTTAAGTACGATTTTCATTTATTAAGAGGATCGTTTAAACAGCTAAGTGAAAATAAATATTATGAGCTTGGAGCATAGGAGCCCTCAAAGTGTCAATATTTCGAAAGAAGGATGCAATACTTACACATATATCTAATATCACATATAGTATGGATTTAAATGACGATAAAAAAACAAAGAAGTTAGTTAAAGATAGAACAGGTTGTTTATTCATTAACTTCACGTAATTTGAGAATATTCAACGAAATAAACATCGTTACAAAAATTTTTGTCAAAGCCAGAAACCTCAAAGAATTTCTATAGGATTACCAGCTTTTCAAGTAAATTTAATTAACCACTATTGATTTCTATTTTGAATCCATGTCTATACATGCTGCTCTTTTCAGATAATATGAGTAAACTGAGAATTAATTGATATTGGAAAATTTATAAAATTTTCCTTTTCAAGATAGCTTATTTGGAACGGTGAGATAGCCAGCCGTATTTGTTTCTTGTCTGGTATATTGTTGGTCATAATTTAATTAGGTTTGCGTTTTTTTATTCTTGCTATTATCTGGGATTACATTGTTGTTATTATATATTGAACACCGGTCCAGGCAACACAATTAGTCTATTGACCTAGAGATCAATCGAAAGCCATGTCTATTTATTAAGAGGGGGCTAAAGGGGAAGATGCTGTTCAATGCGGGGCTGGCCGGACCACCCGCGTCTGCGCGGAAATCCCGGCTGGGATTCGGATCCTGCAAACAGCCAAACTAGCAAAAGTGATAAAAGTACCTAAGCCGAGAGCACACGTTCTTTTTTCAATGTCCTCTTTTTTGAAAAATGTAATTTGCCCTATATTAGTTAATTAACTATGGCTGAAGAGAACGAATTCAGCGAAGTACTCGATGGACTTCAATATGAATTTTACCCAATGAGTATTTCTCCGGAGCTGATCGTTTATTCCAACATTGCACTGACTCAATCTGGTTTTGACGGAGGTAGGATGTTTGCAAAAACCTCAATTTTTCTCAACATTTTAAATATTTATCAAACTAATATTTCAGGTATTCATAGTTTTATTTAAAATTTTATTGAACCACGACTTTCTAGAAGAATTTGTTGCGTGGTAAGAATTTATTTATTTCTTCAAATGTCATTTATAAATTAATCCTTGGTGAGATTTGCAAATCATGTGACAGGAAGTTTGAACCCGCTGCTCTACAGGTGGGAGTGGAAAGGAACAATCCCTCTCCATCGATTTGTCGATTTTTCGATACCCTCTTGCACACTCTTTCGTCTCACATCATGTCTTTAATAGATTTTTCTTTATAAAAATAAACCAAAAGAGATGAGCCAGATTTCTCTTCCCTTCGGATAATTTCTATAAGTACATCTTATTTTAAGTTCAAATAACTTTACAATTTACAAAATTTTATTAATATTGTTATTTGGACACATGTTTCTATTTATTTTTCTCTGATACAAGTTTGGTCAAATCATTTTTAGTGTTCTGTATAAACATAAACAAGACTCTATTAATGCTGCTAAAATGTCTGTCTATTCGTCTGTCAGAGCATTGTAGCTCGTAGACTAAATAATAAGAAACAAATTTAAAATTAAACACTTAATAAAAATCATTTTACCCGAATATGAAAATTGAATTAAAATAGTTGGCTCTGACTATTTAGCATGTGGGTACGTATTTGAAAGATCGAAAATAAATTTTTTTTTATCCTGGGGTGGTGGGAAATCATTTTAAAGAGTTCATTTATTAGAATTAGGCTGAATTTCCAAAATCTTTATTTAATATACTTAAAAAAGACGTAAGGGGCATCAAAGTGAAGGATTTCTGGGGATTTTCATACTTAACATAATTTTAAAAAAAGCAACTTAGAATTATGAAAAAATCCTAGAATTTCTTGTATTATCTGCTTTTTGACAAAAAATTAGTACGAATTTGATTTCTCGAATTTTTGTTATATATGATCGTAGCTTTAACTATAGATTCCTAGGCCATTTGGCCAAATTTTGCGAAATTACTCTCTCCTTAGTAGCACAATGTTTCAAACTATATAGTAACTATATAGGGGCTATATAGATTCTCAAAATCTATATAGGGACAATATAGTTACTATATAGTTTGAAACATTGTGCTACTAGGGCTAGTACCTACTCGTGAGTTTCCTACATTTGATTCACTCTCGAATCAAATGCAGGTAATTTTTGTCAGATATTAAGTAATAATAATATCTAAATTTATATATTTCTGTGTAAGAAATAATGAATTTTTAAAATATTTTTCTAATTAATATATATCAAAGAGAGTTACTTTTGTCAAGATATATATATCGCTAGACCACTGCTGGTTGATGCTATTGGGGCCAGCTAAAGTAGTACCTACTCTATACTTGAGTTTGATGGATAATGAATGTTTAGAGTCTTAAAGATTCATGGGATGGCCGCTTGGCAAGATAAGTGGATAGAGGGTTTAGAGCAGTGGTTCTCAAGGAATCCTTTTTAGAAGAGAAAATTACAATCAAAATGGAGGGCCAATAAAGTAGTCAAGGGTTCATGAAAAAGGTATTATAAAAGCAAATATTTTCAGGCATCCTATTATACATAAAACGAACGACTATTTCTAATCAGTTCCACAATGATAGGAGTATCAAACTATAGCTTAAAGTTATGTTTTTAACATTGTTTGATTCGTGTTTACTCAAACAAAACTAAAAGTAAGTATTTTGTTAAAAAATATAATTAAAAAGTCTTTGTATATTTGAGTATATTATTGGCTAAAAAATTATAATTGTACTTTTGAACCACAAAGAAGTGGATCTTAGAGAACTATGAGACACCAGATGGAAATATGGACAAAAATATTGAGGACCACTGGTTTAGAGCAGGATTGTTCAACGTATGGCTTCCTTGGGCCAGATATGAAGAAAACAACTTGTTTTTTGACTGCATAGAAAATATACAAATTTTAATGATATTGGTTATTCAAAATTAATAGTAAAAAATGTACAATAATGATATCTACAATGACAATATAGACACAAATGTTATAGCATCATAGGATAATAATCTTTGAATCCTTTTCGTTTATAATTTTTTTTAAAAACATTGATCAGATCAAGAAGTTTTGTAATGTCCGAAATAAAAAATATTTTAGAAAACTGGAATAGGGATAAGATATGTAGATAGTTTTTTTTTAATGATAAAGACTAAATTAATTTCATTGTTATTACTATTTTTTCAGTGTATATTTTTAGTACAAATATGAAACATTTCTTTTCTTTTATTAGTGAGATATTTGATGTTGTATGTATATTGTATCCATCTCTAAATGAATCGATCCAATTAAATTCAATTTTTAATGAATTCTCAAGATGATAATTTGATCCTACTTTTCGTGAAATTCATCCTTGGAAATAGCCATTCACAAGGCCCCCCCGGCTACTTCCGGCTCCCCCCCCACTCCCTCGCTCAAAAAATTTCTTCAGTTGGCAAAATAGGGTTTGAATCTTTTTTTAATTGAAAATATTTTGTTTTGCCGAGAGTAGCAGAATTGTAGATTAATAGAGAGAAATCATTGAGGTTGTCCACTGCTTGATGCAAATTTTTTGGTGAAAAAATTGTTAATCGTTTATGTGGTTAGCTTGCTATAACAACAAAACGAATTTTTTATATCCAATCGGGTAATTGACTTAATGAGAAATAGTAGATAAAATATTTCTAATTAAAAAGACTGATGATGAAAGTCAAACCTTCGAAACTATAGCTCAAACAATTAAATTATGAAATAAAGAAAATTTTTCAAAATTTGCTTTACTTTATTTAAAATGTTTCATCAAGAACCCACACCATTCTCCCTTAACAAAATTAAATTATATATATATATATATATATATATACTAGCTACCTCAGCAGCTAGGCCCTCCGGGGGGATGCCCTGGCGGGCAGCGTCTAAGGGCCGACAAAAGTTTGTTTTAAATATAATTTTGTTAAACTGTATTTTAATTAAATCTTCTTTAATTTAAAATTAAACGGCAAAATATATGATACCTCATTAATTTGTCTTTATGAATCTTTATCTGAAATTTTTATACACTGCGACTAAAATCCTAAATTTTTATGGCTGAAGGGCCAAACTTTTTCGGAAAACAAACAAGAGATGTCGTTAATGTCTATTCACTATTTTTGTTGTACTATTTATACGTTTAAATTTACTTTCTATTTTTTCGTACATTTATTTTTTATTTAATAACTGATTTATTGTTTTACATAATTTTTAACACTATTTTAACATATATATCGATGCAAAGGATGGAATAAAAGATGTAAGCTTCATGGGATGATGGGAACTTCACCAGACTATTTCACCAAACTTATAAAAAATATAAATGATAATAAAAAATATAGATAAACAAGAAAATTGAGTTTTGTGTATTTTTTTTATTTATATAAATTTAAGACTAAAAAGAAAAAAAGAAAAATAAAAAAAAATAAACTTTTTTGGTTTTCTGAAATTTTTCTACACTTGTTTTCGATCAGTTTTTTTCGAAAATATCCCAAAAACGGCTCAAACTATTTTAATAATAAAAAATTAAAGAAAACTTGGCCTTAAAAGCGCAGAGATAACGAAAAAGTACTAATTTTAGGGATCCTATTAATTATTTTTTACTTTTTGAGGAAGCGCTTTAATTTTGGATGTGCTCTACATCAGGGGTGTCCAACCTTTTGGCTTACACGGGCCACATTTGAAGAAAGAATATTGTCTCGGACCGCGGATAAAATATTATAATTCTATTAATATTTATTATTCAAAAAAGATAGTTAATAATATAATAATGTATAAGTATCTACATATAAATCTCAATGTTTTAAGGCATTTTATGACTTTTTATTGAGCCACGGGTTGGACAGCCCTGGTTTAAATCGAATTGGTTTAAAGAAGGATATGAATAGAGACTGGAGTAAAAACTGCCAAAATATGCAATAAAATATGCAGTTCAGAATTATGAAATATGCAAGTAATTTGCAGAATAAGTTGAAATATGCAAATATATGCAGGAAAAGATGGCAAAATAATTTTTTTTATACACTAAAAAATTAAAATTGAAGACAAAAAGACTATATATTTGAAGGAGTGGTATGAAAGGAATAAAATGATAAAGTAAGCTATAGACACCAAGAGTCAAATATGTATTTTATTGCGTAAAACAGTGGACAAAATTTTCATTTCATTTAAAATAATAGAAAATCTTTAAACTCAAAGAAATATTAGATAGACTTGAATAAAATCAACATAATAAATATATTAGTAATGTTTTAAAAATGTGATCGAAAAAATACTGCTGGTTGGAAGAAATATTGCAAACTGTTCGTCATTTTCGTGTAGAATATAGTATCTAGTACAACAGAATAATTAGAAAAATGAGTGGGATGTTTTGTAGCTTGTTTACATCCTTTATAATCCCACTTCCTACTTGGTAGTCCAACACTACACTTCGTATCGTTAGGCCTATTTCAGTTTTCTTCGAATTTAAATTAGTGTGTCCTCCTGTTTTATTTAATCTTTTTTTTCATTCTTTCTCCGACAAATAACTTTTAAAACCTTTTGATTTGGCCAGAAATATTCAATTATATACAATATCCTTCAAATACCCAATTTTATGCAATATTACTCAAATATGCAAAAATATGCAGTATAAACTTTAACCCACAGTATCCTAGATGCATAATTCGGATAGATAATTGATCTCCTGAGTCGTAGGGGGCGGGAAACAAAATATGGAATTGCATAGGAATCCGGTCTCTAGATATGAGGAATGATAATTTATTTTTTAAAGGGGTCACGGATATACCATAATAATCCCTGACTATTTATTATCTATTGACATGTAAGAACGTGCAAAGATCTAAAAGACACGTCCTTACAAGTTTTAGTCCAAGAGAGAAATTATCAATTAATTGTGATTGTTCTAGAAAACCCCAATTCCTTGTTTATTTTTTAAAAGGGTCACGGATATAATAATCCCTGACTATTCATAATCTATTGACATGTAAAAACATCCAAAGATCTAAAAGACAAGTCCTGACAAGTTTTAGTCAGGGAGAGAAATTATCAATTAATTGTGATTGTTCTAGAAAAACCTTGTTCTAGAAATTCCTTGTCTCCTTGTACTAGAATGATATAACTATAGCTTGGTTAGTGTCGTAGCATATAAATTACTGAAATAATAAATATTTTAGAAAATAAAAATATGAGAAGAAGAAGAATTTTTAAATATTCTAAACTTCATTATTTTTAATCGTATGTTTCCTATATTTCAATCGCGAATCGAATACAGGGGATTTTTGTCAAATATTAAGTGAAAATAATATCTGAACTTATATATTTCTAACTTGAAAAAATGAAGTTAAATAAATTTATAATTTTCTCATTAATATGTTGATTATCCTTTAATATATTAATGAGAAAATTATAAATTTATTTCATTATTTTTTTTATCTTATATAGTTGAGGTTATAATTTTGCTTTTAGTGAATTTTCTTCTTGAAAAAAGCTTCGTGTTTTGTACAAATGTACATTCATATTTTGAAAAAGGGAATAAATATATCTCTACATATAAATCTCAATGTTTTAAGAAAGTTTATGATTATATGTTGTGCCACACTCATTGTAGTGCTGCTGGGCCGCATGCGGCCCGCGGGTTGGACAGAACTGCTCTACATCAAAAACCAATGAGAAAATCGAAACACATTTTCATCTAGTTTCAGAGCTTTTAGATGAATAATTCAGAAGATTGTAGAATATTGAATCATTATAAAGGAAGCTTTAAAACAGTTGTGGCTAATGAACTGACATATAAAGCTTTAAAGTTTGTATTAATAAACTGCGCCTTTCTGCCAATTGCAACTTCCTAGCCCGAATTGTTCTCAAAAGCTTATACCATTTGCTTCGCTTCTAAATAGAGACTAACTCTTTGGTAGCAATCGGAATTCTCATACTTGGCAAGATTTTTCTACAACTAAAGTTCCCCATACACGCTCCGGGCTGCCTGCGAAGACACTTCCTGTAATGAAGCTCTCTAGGAGAACAGACCCAAGGAGTGCTGATAAGGGTTGGTTGCAGGCAGACGCCTAAAGATCCAATATAAAAATATTTTAGCTTGTGCTTAAATAACACTAAGTTTATTTTTCTGTCTTTAGGCATTTTATTAATCTAAAAGTTCTAAAACTAATACCTACTGTCAAATAAAATATATTGAGCTTTTCTTATAGGAAATGTAAACATTTTGGCATATGAACGACCGTCCTATGAACTTTTCTCTTTTGTTCTCGCGTTAATGAAAATCGAAGACCAGTGGCTCGGTTCATGGATGCTGTGCATCCCTAAGATTTCAAAAGTTCAAGAGTATTTTCATACCGTGTTATAAAAAATCTAATGTTACATTTTAAAAATAACGAAAAATCCTGCGTTTATCGATGGATTTTACAAAAATGAGCCGAAAATAAAATAACATTTTAAAAATTGAAGAGCTCTTTTTTGGACAGCATCCACTGGTTGAAAAGTCACCACCCGCCACTGTTATAGACTGAATTAAATTTATGAACCATGACGTCATAAGCAAACATAGCCGCAACTCAACGCCTGTAGGGTATTCCTCTTCTCTGCTTAAGAATACATACGATTGTGTAAGGACTAGGCGCAAAATATATTATGGTTAAAATAGAAATGTAAATTATAATAAGCTGAGGTGTTCTGATGTGGCCATCCACTTGACTTTACCATACAACCTGTCCCCTCACATATATTTAATATTTAATAAAAATTGCTGAAACCTAATCATGTAGGGGAGGGGGTTAGTTTTTGCATTTTTAGATTACTCTGGGACCCACTGATTATGTATACAAAATTTGGTTAAGTTTGGTAAATGGACAAGATTTTCATTTTTTGACCCTATAACCCCCCCTCCTCCCATTTTGGGCGGTTAGTTTTTTGCATTTCTAACTTGGCGTCACACTGATTATGTATACAAAATTTGGTTGAGTTTGCTCAAATGGCCTAGATTTTTAATTTTTAACCCCCCCTCCACCCCCCTTAATTTTGGGTCGATATGCACCAAAATCTAATCAGCTCTTAATCTCAATGGACCAAAACTACGTGTGAAATTTGGTTTCGATATTCACACTAGTTTTTGAGCTAGCTCGTCCACAAAAATTAGCTAACGCACAGACAAACTAACAGACTGACAGAAATTTTGACAAATTATCTCGAAAAATATAATTTTTTCGATGTTCACTTATTAGAGCTTTTTTGTAGGCCGAAATGCCATGGATTCGCCCAATTTTTTTAAGCAAAATAGTTTCAGACGTTTATGATATATTTCGAAAAAAAGAAGCAAAAAAACCACTTTTTTCATACACGATTACAATACTTGACCATACCCTGTATGGTAAAGCGAAAAATTACATAACTGAGTATACTAGATTCTATTGTTACCAGCACCAAAAGTGTGAGCAAAATTTTAGTTCAATTTATATTGAGGGCGATTCACGGTCGATGGTAGTTTAGACATTTATGGAAAACAGGACACAGAATTTTTCTGAAAATTTAGCACCTTACATTTTCTTACCTGTTCTCTCGATCTAAAATATTTTCAGCATTGCGACGTTTCGGCTTCCATCGAAAAGTCGTAGCAACTTTATTTTTTTAAATGGAACACCCCGTATATTAACACGTTTTTAGAACCGCCCTTTTATTAAAATACTTTTTTGTTAATATTGTCCTATACCTATCTCTATCGGTTTTCGAGATAAAAAATAATTTGTGTTAAATATGGTCCAAAACATGGCCCTAATTAAACTTAAATAAATTAGTGCTCTCAATTCATGAAAAGTTGATATTTTGGTGGTAGTTTAGACAGACCCGAAGTATTTAATTTACGCCGAGAAATCGACTCCATATTATACAGGGCGTGCTAAAATTACTATTATTTTCGTTATTCATAAAAGGGGTCAAAAGTTCGTTTTTTCAAATGAGACCCCCTATATATTACTCAATAAATTGAAAGACGAAGAAAAATGCTTTAAGGCGATATATCATGTCTCTATACCTCAAGTTTTCTTAATAAAGCCGCTTTTTCGTGAAAAATTACTTTCAAATGAATTTAATTTTAAGTAACCATGGAAATATCAAGCTTATGACAGTTTGTTGACTATTTATAAGTAACTTATAAACAGTTTATTGACGGTGTTCAAAAAATCTCCCAAAATGACCGCAAATATTGATTATTCAAACGAAGTTCTTATAGTACAAAATAAATAATTTCATAAGAACTTCGTTTGAAAATCAAAATTGGTAGATAAAAAAGCAAGTTATTGTAATCAAATAAAACTAGCTACATCACTTCTAAGTAATAATGAAGTAATAATAATAAAGGTGTTTGTTAAAATTAAAATATTCATAATAATTAAGCACGAAAAACGTGTACAGTTAGATGTTAATTCGATTATGGTCTCGTCACGAAAATGAAGATTAAACGTCGCCTCGTAAATTTTCGATTTAAGCCAGAATACCACCAACAAAATGTCTTTTTTCAAGATTCTTATTAAGGAGGTCCTTTCGCCGCCAATGTTAAATAAATAAACTGCAACGGATCGTTGCTAAACTTTATCCAAATTCATTTGAAATATTAATGTTTTGCTGGCTTGGTGTGTACTGGATATATTAATTATTTATCCTTTAACAATAAAAAAATAATATCTTTATTCCTTTATTATTAATCAGATATCACTTGCAATTTGCAGTTCATGTTGACTTTAATTCAAAAATAATGATCGATTCTCATTTAATAGTCGAGGAATAAACATTCTACATTGGATTTTTGACGTTTCGGTTATTATTAGTAACCATTGCTGTAGACATGGAGGAATCGACTTAAAATCAAAAATAGCCATCGATTCTCATCTAATACTCGAGGAATAACAATTCTACATTAGATTTTTGACGCTTCGATTATTATTGGTAACCATTGCTGAAGACATGGAGGAAACGGCTTAAAATCAAAAATAACGATCAATTCTTATCTAATACTAGAGGAATAACCTTATTGCATTCCATTTTTGATGTTTTGACTATTAATGGAAACCTCTACTGAAAATGTGGAAGAATCGACTTAAAATCAAAAAGACTAAATTCTTTTATGGCAAACAACTCAAACTTGAGTTGTTTGCCATAAAAAATTTAGTCTTTTTGATTTTAAGTCGATTCTTCCACGTTTTCAGTAGAGGTTGCCATTAATAGTCAAAACATCAAAAATGGAATGCAATAAGGTTATTCCTCTAGTATTAGATAAGAATTGATCGTTATTTTTGATTTTAAGCCGATTCCTCCATGTCTTCAGCAATGGTTACCAATAATAATCGAAGCGTCAAAAATCTAATGTAAAATTGTTATTCCTCGAGTATTATATGAGAATCGATTGCTATTTTTGATTTTAAGTCGATTCCTCCATGTCTACAGCAATGGTTACTAATAATAACCGAAATGTCAAAAATCCAATATAGAATGGTTATTCCTCAAGTACTAGATGAGAATCAATCGCTATTTTTGATTTTATGTCGATTCCTCTATGTCTTCAGCAATGGTTACCAATAAAAACCGAAACGTCAAAAATTCAATATAGAATAGTTATTCCTCAAGTACTAGATGAGAATCAATAGCTGTTTTTGATTTTAAATCGATTCCTCTATGTCTTCAGCAATGGTTACCAATAAAAACCGAAACGTCAAAATTCCAATATAGAATGGTTATTCCTCAAGTACTAGATGAGAATCAATCAATATTTTTGATTTTAACTCGATTCCTCTATGTCTTCAGCAATGGTTACCAATAAAAACCGAAACGTCAAAATTCCAATATAGAATGGTTATTCCTCAAGTACTAGATGAGAATCAATTGCTATTTTTGATTTTAAGTCGATTCCTCTATGTCTTCAGCAATGGTTACCAATAAAAACCGAAACGTCAAAAATCCAATATAAAATGGTTATTCCTCAAGTACTAGATGAGAAGCAATCGCTATTTTTGGTTTTAAGTCGATTTCTCTATAAAGGAAACGGATAAGAAAAGAACGCAGTTGCTATGGTTACTTATAAACTTTCCTCCCAAATTTTTAGCATTTCACAGAGAAAAGCCTATCCACTCTTACTTAGTTAGGTTAAATGAGTCCTATATTACCTTAAACAGATCAAATGAATAAATTTTAAAGAATTCAAAAATCTTACTTTAGAGTAAAGTACTTTAAAATATAATTTTACTAAAAACTTTATTTAACCTTTTTTGTCGGCCCCAAAGGTACTTAATTAGGATATTAAATTTCATCAAAATTGGTTAAGTCATTTTAAAGATATTTAGAAAAAACTAAAAAAGTACTGAAATAAATAATGTTGTATAATACTAATGTTTGTGGGCCGATATGTACCAAAAACTAATCAGCGCTTCATTTTGTTAAAATGATGGTAGGTTTTCAATTTCATTTCAATCGGTGCAAAGGTGTGGAAAAAATCGTGGACGAAAAAAACGATAATATACATCCATCCATCCATCCGCACGCACTTCCAAAAAAAATGGCACTTTTTGGCCTCTCGACGAGATTCCAGGTAACTTTTGGCAAAACCGCCACGTGCTAAAATTCAATCTCATTGAATACTTCAATTTGTGACCTTAATTGAATCCATGGGTTCCGTAGTCTTTACCTGAGGACCCGTTGAAGTCGCGCTTGCCGCGCGACCGATTGCAATACTTTCTCCCATGCTTCGCATTGGATAAAGTAAAAATATTAGATTATAACTAGGGGAGACCGGGTCTATTGATACACTTTTTACTTCCTGATTTTTGTAATTTTTTCCTGTCATCATTTTGAAATAAAGTAGGTGTAATTCGTAACTATAACTATTTGGCTATAACTTGTGATATTTAAATTCTTTATAAAATTAAATTTAAATTTATCCTGTCAAAAAAAAGTTTTAAAAAATTTACAAGTTAGTATCAACTTGGCCCGGTCTGGGTCAAGGGTTGATATCTGCTCAGTATAAGCTAATACGGCGTCAGGAAGTAATAAAATAATAGACAAAACAGAAATATGAACAAGTTTTATTGTAACTATAAAAGATATTTTAAAATCTACAACAATTTGGGGAAAATGAAAGCTGTAACAATGCTGCCGCTTCTCTAATAGACATCCTGTCATTCCTAATCTCTGTATATGCTCTTTCGAAAATATCAATTGGTATTTCGCCTCTTGTAGTTTTTTTCTTGTAGTTCCTGGGCATCCCAAAATAAATACGACAGATGAATGGCTTGTGAGTTAAGTTGATACACCGTATCAATTTGACCCAAAATAAGCGTATCAACTTGTCACAAACGTCGTCATTACACTAAACTCTAAAATACGTGAAACCGGAAACAGTTAGAACAAAATGAAAAAGGTGAACAGTAAGAAAATTTACTTTCGACGATGAAAAACAGTTTTTAGTTCACAACTAACAAAACGAAGCAACCTCCTCCAAGTGATCACGAGTGATTGCAGAGTACCAATCGGTTGTCTAGCCAAGCCAGTCGCGACTTGTCTGCGTCTGTGCATTAGGAAGTTTTATGGCCTGTATCAACTTGACCTTGTATCAACTAGACCCGGTCTCCCCTATAACTTAATTTTTTAAAATAGTTCAAGTCTCTACCTAAGCTTTGGTGAAGTTTCAATCACACATTAGCAAGCAAATTTTTGAAAATAAAATTTTTTAGAGTCTTATTGAAAATTAAGAACTTGACACTTTCTCTTGAATTATACTACTATTAGTTGAATTTATAAAGTTAAAAAAACTAAAAATTACCTATTTGAAACATGCAGATTTCTTTTTTTGCAATAAAATATATGATTGACAGAGAATTTACTGAGAAATTTACTTTCAAAAATCACATAAATGGTATGTTTGGATATAAACATAAACAGTATTAATACAACGTATTGCCAAATCATACAAGATATATTATCAGCTGATTTGAATAAATCAAACTAACTTTTGTATTTAATTATTTTTTTATAATTGTTCTTATTTCAAACATTTACGGCTTTCATACTATTTATTTTTTTAATTGTATTATTTTTCATTTGTATTTTAACTTATTTTATTAAATATTAGATACTACACTTCTTTTGGCTCAACTGGAGCGAAAGGCGCCTCCTTAAGTGTATTTTGGAACATTTTTTAAATAAAAAGAATTTCGAAAAATTTGAAAAAAAAACAAACATGAATATCTCAATGTTTTAAGGAAGTTTACAGTTTTATGCCGAGCAGCATTCATTACAGCGTGGGTTGGACAGCCTTAATGGAGTTCTAAAGTTTCAATACTAGTAGAGACCCTAAAAGTTTGGTATCCGGTCCGGCGGAACCTTGTATACATATATACCGAGTGGCAGCGATGGACCCAGATTTTGGTGTTCAAGATATAATATGTATTTTTTGTAGAAATGTGTTAAAAAAAGATGGAGACTTGCAATCCTGCTTTAAGACAAAGCCAAAAATTGTAGAAAAACGTAATTGTAAAATTACGCCCCACATGTTTTAATTTTTACTTTCACTTAAATCTAAATTTATAGCGGTGAGGATACTTATGGGAGACCCCCAAAATTTCTTGAATCGGCAAAATAGGGTTTGAACTTTTTTAATTATTTTTAAAAATAATAATTTTAAGAAAGGTATGAACGTTAAATTATGTCTTGACAGGGGTTCCCAAACTTTTTAGAGATAGGGCATCATGTAAAATTGTAAACAATGAAAACTATGGACGGGCCGGATATCTTATCCTATCTTATTATATTAAACGAGCAATTTTTGTATATATAGAATCAGTTTCTCGAAAACGGCTCTAACGATTTCGATAAAAATCAAGTCTCATGAGTCATTAGTCGCGTATAAATTTTAATCCGATTGAAATAAAGAAGGGGGTGTAAATTAGTCATGTGGCAAAATAAATATTATAATCGTTCATATCTCGTCTTTGGTAAGTCGCAGAGCCTTGAAATTTGAAACTTAGGCTATTTAGAGGAAAAAAGTTACCGAGCATCGCTCGGGGCTCCAGGCACTAACATATTATAGGGAGATTATATTAATAATACACTATTATATGGCATTAATATTTAATATAGTGAATATTTGGTAATTAATTCTGTAGTAGTCGCGGGCCAGATGAAAAAGTTTCAATGGCCGGATTTGGCCCCCGTGCCTTAGTCTATGTCAAGATTTATTCCCACTTAGGGTACATTTCTGTTCATTTTGGAAAATATTGTGTTAATTAAAATAACCCGAACAAGTACGAATCGGGGTCGCAAACCGAGAGTTCCGTACTTGAACCTATTGGCAATTGAAATGGTTCGACACTTTTCTACTTTGATCGCGAAAGGGTGTTAGGAGTGGATGAATTGCGCGCTATGAGCAAAGCAGGCTTTTGGGGGAGGGAAGGGGGAGGGTAGTATCATCGATTTTAACTCAGCATCAGTAACAGAGTTATGAAATTTGAAACTTAAACTAGGTATTAGCCAGAGACGATATGGTAAGCTTTTAGTCAAAATTCGCATACTCTTAGTAGTAAACTAGCTGCAAGGCCCGCCTTCGGCGGCCCTCTTGCTATCCAGGGCGCTCGCCCCACGAACCCCCCGAAACCCACCCAGCACTCCCCACCCCAATGTACAGACAAAACCTTAATTTTATATATATATAGATAATTTCATTTAAAATGGTAACCATGACGACTATTTTTGTTGGGGGACGGACATAGATTCATAGATTCATAGATACATACAGAGGCAGGCACAAATGCGCTTTAGTAGTATTGGATAGGCTTGGAGGTTGGCGCGGTTTTTATTTTTATTTTCTAAAAAACGATGCCTACGCATTTTTTAAAATCGATTTGGTTAACAACCATCATTTAGCAAGTTCTGCATTGTTGTGTATTTTTTTATCTCGATTGAAACACTCTGAGGGACTAATTAGAAAAGGGGAATAATGGCAGGATGATTTCAAAGAAGACAAAGTAGTAAGTGAAAGTCGTTTGGTGCATAATTGTAGAATAAGAGTGACAAGATTCTAAGCTTATCTAAATGCAACCAGAAAGTAACTGAGTTAAAGTGAGAGGAAACGAACGAATTCCACAGCCATTAGAGACATATTTTTTTGGACATATGTCTACACGTTGGACAATATATTATAATCAAATAAATTAATCCATGACATACAATGTCTCTTTAAGTAATATCGGCCCAAGGGTTCTAGCATACCTATATAATTCATTCAGACTAATAGGAGATCCATCATTAACTAGCACCCTCGATTCCCTGGCTCATCGTAGAACTGTCTCCGCCCTTTCCCTTTTTTATAGATACTGCCATGGCGTTTGTTCTGACGAGATAAAATAAATAAATAATCCCTCCCAAAGTCTCATTTGCACGAAATACACGATTTTCAAAAGTTCAAATACCCTTCACGATTAAATTAGAAACGAAAACAAACGCATTCGTCATTTTGTTTATCACTAGGACTTCTAGAGATTGAAACTCGCTTTCCCCGTCCATCTTTCCGGAGGCATATAAACTTCAGTTTTTCAAAATCTGGTATCCACAGATACCTTCAACTCTCTGAATCTTTTTTTTTCCTTCTTTTCACGATGCAAGGGTCCATCTCGTGCTGCAGCGGTTGTATCTTTTTCGTTCAACATCTTAATGTATCAATATCCCCTGGACCCCCACATCCCTGACTCCCCACGCCCTGGACCCCACCTTCAAACCCCCGCCTCTGGATCCCAATCCCCACCCTCTGGGGGATGGACAAACATAGGTATATATACAGGCACAAATGCCCTTTAGTAGCCCCCTGGATATATATAGGTATAGACACAGAAAGAAATATCCTTTAGTACTTGCCAACCCCCAGCCCTGGACCCCCCCCAGAGGGTGGGAGGTGGGGTAATTGGGTGAGCCCTGGACCCCACCCCCACCCCCTGGGGGGGGGACATAGGTACAGAGACACATAACAGGTTATAGGTACAGAGGGAGGCACAAATGCGCTTTAGTAGTATAGGATTATAGCCCGAGCTAGCTTTCCATCCTGAATAAATTCAAAAATGCTATCTACATAAAATTCAATAATTAGTCCCCACTCAGGACCTGGAGCCCTGCCCCCTCTCCTCGTACCACCTTAAAAGCCGCTTTGGCTTTTTACATTATAAATGAATTGTCTTATTTTTCCAAGTAATATTTAATCTAAGCCCTTTTTTTTCTAGGTGCAATTTAATTCAAGAGATATCAAAGAAGAGATTAAAATGAGCGTAGAGATAATTACTTACTGAACCCCTGGAAAAACTCAGTATCTAGACAGTTTTCAATATGGAAATCGTTCTCTAAAATTATAATTATACCCAATTGATTCTTAAATATCTTCTATTAATCTATAAAATGAAATAATAGAATATCCGTGCGGTTCTACTCTGCCACATTCCGAGAAAACGCCAAACATATTTTTTTCTTGTTCATAATACATCATTTAATAAAAATTCAAATAAAAGTCCTGTATAACTTTTAAGGAGTTAGGTGTTGCTTCTAGGTGAAACATTTTAATATAATAATAAAACTTGAGCAAGATGCGTGGTAGGTTTTTGTGATACCTACCTCGCATCTTGCTCAAGTTTTATTATTATAAAATTCCTGTAACCAAATAAACGGAATGCAATAGGAAAGGCGAACCTTTGGGCTTATTTCACCTACCCGGCTGTCGTTTAAACGACATCTAGGGGACATGTAGCCTACGCCGACACGAAAGTGGATCATTTTCACATCTAGCCGACGTGTAGCAAACGCCGACACGCGTTCAGACCTTCATTTAATATTTTGAATAGTATGGATATATTATAATTATTATATTATTACATTATTATGGATTTATTTTTTAAATATTTTTATCAATATTATTCACCTATATTCATATTAAAATATTTCTCTCATATATATAGCTGAATAATATTTACAAAAAATTAAAAAAAAAATTGATTTTCAAAAAAATAATCGGGACTCTTTCCCGTTATCTGAAAACATTTAAACTTCGGGAAATTAGCTTTGGCAGATATAGAAAAAAAAAATTGGTGAGTATCCTCAAAGAAAATGAGAAGTTCCAAAATAAGGACTACGCTTATTTATATATTAGCTGCGACGCCCGCCTTCAGCGGGCTTTTTTATAGCTAAGGGGCTTCGCCCCGGGATCCCGTGGTAGAGTTAAAAAAAACCGCTTCTAAACTGTTTTTGAGCAGTTTGAAAAAGACATTCATATCCCAAATATGAGCTCAATAACTTGAAAAACATATAAGATACAAAGCCTTTTGTATTTAAGACCCCAAAATCAAAAATTCCCCATTTTTTGGTACAGGGATCAAATTTTGAAAAAAATGAAAAAACCCTTCCGAGATATTTCAACAATAACATAGACCTATGTACCAAAATTGAATGCTATAAAACTTAAAAACCCGAGGAGATAGAACACTTTAAAAATGTCAAAAAATTACTCTAAAATGACTATATCTCCTTTTTTGGGGCAAATAGAACAAAATACTCAAAAATGTTTTTTCATATTTTAATGCTTCATCTTTCTAAGCTAAAACCATATCTCTACCTTTTCTGGTTTATGAGATCTTGAAAAACTCTGAAAACACATTTTGAGGCCATTTTTTTTTTATGTTTGAATTCTGTCCTTAAATGATTCTTGAGTTTTGTCCCATAAAATAGGACAATCATGAACTAATGTAAACAGCTCCCTAACTAATGTAAACTAAACTAATGTAACTAATGTAAACAAACCCCCTCTCTCCCGAATAATCGAATCAATATTGCCTCCTCAATTACTCTCGACCTAGTGACTGAATAAATGGGGCTCTCAAAATTTAGTTAACTTTAATTCAAATAAGACTCAATGTTGTCTAATTTCTAGGCGCGAAAATAGAGATTTCCCTGATATTCACTTCGATTCGAATACCCTGAAAATGTGTGACAGCCTATCCATGTTGGGCGTCTCTGTCGCATCTGACCTGTCTTGGAATGAACACATCTCCTCTGTGGCGAAATCTGCAGCAAGGAAGATTGGCTTCTTATTCAGGTCCAAGCGATTTTACAAACCCCCACAACTTCTCACCATCTACAAGGCCCAAATCCGCCCCTGTCTCGAATACGGCTCTCATCTGTGGAGAGGAGCCTCAAAATATTCTCTTGCTACCCTTGATGCAATTCAGAAACGAGCCGTCAGGCTAATTGACGATTCTACCCTCACCGACTCCCTCGACTCGCTGGCTCATCGAAGAGATGTCTCTGCCCTTTCCCTTTTCTATAGATACTATCACGGCAGGTGCTCTGATGAGATAAAATCAATAATTCCCCCCAAAGCATACTTTGCACGCAGCACACGTTTTGCCGACTCCCAACACTCTTTTGCGGTCAAATTGGAAAAGTGCCGGACCACTTCATTCGCGAATACATATATCCCCATGACTTCAAGGAACTGGAACTCTCTCCCAGCCTCTATCTTTCCCAGCACCTATGATCTTCAAACCTTCAAAACCAGGGTGCATAGACACCTACGTCTACACCCTCTCACTTAATCAACTTTCCCTTCTCTTCGGTAATGCAAGGGTATTTCGAGATCCATAGGGGCTACACCTTTACTGGTGCACCCTTCTTGCATTCGATTGCATTAAAAAAAAAAAAAAAAAAAAGTATTTCAAGACCAACTTCTCCAATGATAAAAAAACTTTAAACTTAACACAAAAGCCTGTACAACAAAAAGAGCAATCCCATGTAGGTAACTGCAAACGTGTCGTGCCGGATAGATGTGTAGTTGTAATTTGTTTAGCCGACACCGACTGCTTCGCAGTCGGAGCTGCCTGCTTCCCACTGCAATAGCCCTTTTTGCCCCTCCCCCTCCATTATGGGCGGCTAGTTTTTGCATTTTTAGTTTTCTTGTAGTTCACTGATTATGTAAACAAAATTTGGTTGAGTTTGGTCCAAGGGCCTAGAGTTTCATTTTTTGACCCTGGCCCCATTTTGGGCGATTTGATTTTGCATTTTTACTGTTCTGGGGGGCCACTGATTATGTATACAAAATTTAAAGATAAGAGTAAATAAATATTATATTTAATATTGATTTACTATGAGTTAAGAATACTAAGTCACTTATTTCACATTAAAATTAAAAAATTAAAAGAAATAAAATTTTATTTCTTTTAATTTTTTAATTTTAATGTGAAATAAATGACTAGTATCCTTAACTCATAGTAAATCAATATTAAATATAATATTTATGTACTCTTATCTTTATTAAATATGTTTCACCTTGCACCAGCACCACAATCTCTACTAATTATATACAAAATTTGGTTGAGTTTGCTCAAATGGCCTAGATTTTTATTTTTTTAATCCCCCCCCTAATTTTGGCGCCAGAATAAAAAAATATTTTCTTTATTATAGGTCCATTTTATAGTATATTTCATTTTTCTTGTTTTTCAGTTTGAAAATATTATAATTTTAAATTTTAACCCCCCCCCCCCCACCTCTCCTTAATTTTGGGTCGATATGCACCAAAATCTAATAAGCTCTGCACCAAAACTAAGTGTGAAATTTGGTTTTGATATTCACACTAGTTTTTGAGCTGGCTCGTCCATAAAAATTTGGTAACGCACAGAGACTAACAGACCAACTAACAGAATAATAGACTAACAGACATTTTGACAAAACAGTTATTATCTCGAAAAATATAATTTTTTCGATGTTCACTTATTAGAGCTCTTTTTTGTCGACCGAAATGCCATGGTTGTGCTCAATTTTTTTAATCAAAATAGTTTCAGCCGTTTTTGAGATATTTCGAAAAAAGAAGCAAAAAAAAACCCACTTTTTTCTTGCACGATAACAATACTTGACGATACCCTGTATGGTAAAGTAAAAACGTATTGGGAATAAATTTTGCTTGAAAAAATATTATAATTCATTTCTAGTGTCAAAAGTATACCTTTCTGTTTGGAAAAATGAAGTGAATATTTGTAGCTCCTTTATCTTGAGAGCACACAAAAATTGTTTTACTTCTAATTTATATTTCTTCTGAACAACTAAAAATACAAGTATTTTTCAATTTTTAAATAGCGACCATAGTTTTCTAGATAAATGTCAGCTGGACCACTCGGTATTTTAAATTCCTCTCTATTTAAAAATTAAGTTTTTAAAGATAAATGCATCCAAAATTCCTATTCTATGATTGAGCTTTAATTATTTTATAGATACCTATAAATTTATTGTATTATTATCGAAAGCAAGTTCAAAAATAAAATATCGAACATGAGTGACCCTCTTATAGGCTATGCAAAATAAGATTCAATGTTTCTATTAATATGACCAAATATTGATTAGTACAGATATGCATCCTCTTTGTTTATGTTACAAAAATATTCCCTTTTTTTTCTTTTATATTTATACGAATATACTACTATACTTGCAATATGAAAAGAGGAGCTATGATTTGTAAAATGCTGATTCTTTTAAAATAATTAATCCAAACCACAAGTACTATAATGACTACTGATTGAGACATTTGAATGTTACTTTACCATACAGGCTATGGTCAAGTATTGTAATCGTGCTAAAAGTGTTTTGATTAAAAAAAATTGGGCGAAACCATAGCATTTCGGTCTACAAAAAGCCCTAATAAAGGAAGATCGAAAAAATTGTATTTTTCGAGATAATAACTGTTTTGTCAAAATGTCTGTTAGTCTGTGCGTTACCAAATTTTTGTGGACGAGCTGGCTCAGGAACTGGTGTGAATATCAAGACCAAATTGCACATGTGGTTTTAGTGGATTGAGATTAAGAGTTGATTAGATTTTTGTGCATATCGCCCCAAAATTAAGGGGGGAGGGGTTAAAAATTAAAATTATAATATTTTCAAACTGAAAATCAATAAAAATTAAATATTCTATAAATGAACCTATAATAATGAAAATATTTTTTTTCTGGGACCAAAATTAGGGAGGGGTGGGGTAAAAAATAAAAATCCAGGTCATTTGAGCAAACTCAGCCAATTTTTGTATACATAATCAGTGGGCCCCTAGAATTTTAAAATGCAAAAACTAACCTTCCAAAATGGGGGAGGATTATAGGGTCAAAAAATGAAAATCTAGACCCTTGTACCAAACACAACCACATTTTGTATACATAATTAGTGGACCCCAGCAAACTAAAAATGCAAAATCTAACCGCCCAAAATGGGGGGCGGGGCGTAAATTCTAGCCTCGTGTATCAAACTCAACCATATGTTGTATACATAATCAGTGGGCCCGAGTACTCTAAAACTGCAAGATCTAACCCCCCTCCCCTACATGATTATAAATAATTTTATTAAATATTAAATATAAGAGAGGGGCCAGGGGGATATTAAGAGTCAAGTGGAAGGCCACATCAGAGCAAGTCAACCTATTTTTAAATTATCATCTATTATTTTGATGAGTATAGATTCTTTCATGAGAAAGCTTTTGTTCCCATCATAGCCCCCCCCTTGACCTTTGAAGTGTGTGTGGGGGGGGGCGTGAGTCCTGCCCGCGGACCATGTTGTCCAGAGGCGTGCTGGTCCAACGGGACGGAGTGCAATTGCCCGGTGGACCGCCATGTCACTCTAAAGGCCAATTTTTTATCTTTAGTATCAGAAGGAAACATTACTTTACTAATTACAATATTAAGCTAGAGAACCAAGTTACATGATCCTACAAAACTCGGAAATTTTTAGCGTTAGGTATAAAAGCGTAAAGCGGTATTTTAATATTATACTTAATTTTAAATTCAGGTAAAAAGGTAGATTTTTATTTTCAGCTAGGATTAAATAAAATTAAAATACTTAAAAGCTAATTTTTTCGCCAATGTTTCGACCTGCTCCGGCCATCACATCATCAGGGCATCGTTGTGCATAAAGTTTCCAACTTGTATAAGGGAAGAAGTTGAGTGTACGTAAAATTGCGTCTAGATCTGTACAGAATTCCAAGCTTGTACGCAGCACCTTTTGCTTCAGAGGTCTTTCAAAACCCGCATCCACAGGTACCTTTAACTCCAACCCAACCTGAAATTCCTTTCTATTCTTTATCTCCACTCCAGAATACAGTGGTTGCATCTTTTTGGCACAACATTTTCTTGCGTCAATATCATTAAACAAAATATAAAAAGTTAAAGTGGTCATTGCATGTGAGTTCAATGCAGATGTGTGCCAAGTTAAAATTTTCTACCTCAAACTTTTCGCTGACACATTTCCAAACTTCCAAAGAGAGAACCTAATAAGTCTTAGAAAAAGTTTTCATTTTTTCTTCCAATGTCTGAATTGATTTTAGAACAGCAAGAGAATATATGGAGATTTCTTTCCACAAGAAAGTAAGATAATACATATATTCAAATCAAGGGCGAATTCGGGCCTTATATAGTGTAAAGAGTTAAGCGAGAGTAAAATATCCTCTGGTCTTAAATAAAAAGTCAATAAAAAGCCAAATCTCCTAGAAGTAAATTTTATTACAGAGGTATGATCATTCTAAAAAGAGAGGTCATTTTAAGAGTGACACTTATCATTGATAAGTTCCTAATTTTCCATTCAGTTTCAATGTACTCGATTAGAAGGAAGTGTCTGGAATATTACCTAGATATTAGACAATATTAGAAATTCCCCTTAATTATCCCTTTAAATATATTGTAGCTGGAAGACCGAGCTTCACTCGATAATTTTATTGTTTTAATTATGGTTTATTTTATCAAACAAATTTTTTATTTTGATTCAACCACATGATTCATTTTTATCCAACTTCCTATTAATAATAATTAGTTTAATTAAACAACCTATCAAAATATATATTTTCCCAAAATTAAGACCGAGTTATATAATATATATTCCGAAATAAATTCTTGATTATCTTTAATTCTATTTAATGAATGGAGTTCTTTATAAAATCTCCGATACAATCCCTGAAATTTCTTCTTTTCACGGTATAAGGGACCTCCGCGCACCACAGGGGTTGCACCTTTTTGGTTCAACTTCTTCTTGTATTAATATCATTACAAAAAGAAAAAAATCATCGTTTCGAGAGAAAAATAAGCTGGTGTGGCCATCCACACGACTTTACCATACACCTGGCCTTATATTTAATAATTAATAAAGTAAAGGGTGTGTAGTTTCACAGTGAATGAAATAAAACTCAAAGAGGTTTATACAAACTCAATATATTTCGGATTATTAGTCCATCATCTTTGAGTTTTATTTCATTCACTGTGGAACTACACACCCTTTACTTTATTAATTAATATCATGTTTCACCTAAAACCTACATCACTTTCTCTAAGTAAAATTATATTTAATAAAATAATTTCTAATCATTTACAAAAGAACCTCTTAATTTGGGCCCATTAGCAATTAATAATTAATTATGAGACTATTTTATTAGAAATATCAGCTTTCTTCGATTTTTGTTTGAAAATATTTTTGAACCCCCAACCTATCTTTTTGGTCACTATCAATTTCACATATTAAGTCATATTCATAAGGACGTATAGGGTGTATATGCGAAATTTCGTAGAAATCGATCATAGGGTCTATGATTAATATTGAGAGTTCTATTTTTTTGAACCCCCCTAATTTTGGCCCCCTTTAAAAATATTAACTCTTTTTTTTTATTGTAGGTTCATTTTACAGTAAATTTCATTTTTCTTGGAATTTTTAGTTTGAAAATCTTATAATTTTAATTTTTGGATCGATTTCAAACAAAAATTAATCAGCGCTTAATCTCAATGCTCAAAACTACAAGTGAAATTTAGTTTTGATATTCACATTAGTTTTTGTACTAGAGCGAACACAACAATTAGTAATTGTGAATGATGAACTAAAAGATGTTTTGGCAGAAGTATTTGATTGGACATAACCGCTTTTTTAATTAATATTTTGTCTTCCTTATTATAAAAATTTTTATAGACAAACTGACCCGAAGGCTTGTCTAATGAGCAGAGGGTGGGGGAAGCATTACCAGACACCATCATGTTCAAACCATCAGCCCGGTCATTTAATAGCCACATCTCGATTCTGGGAGCCTCTGGTATTTAGACAACTGAATTGGCATATCAGGTAAGGGTATGGCTAGCGCACGTGCGAACGGCGATCCGTCCCTGCCTAGCATCTATTTGTACACTCAACATCAAAAAAACTGGATACTCGAAAATTAAAAAAAAACGAATAAAATCATTTTTTTTAATACATTATAATGAGAACGTCAAAAACAATTTTATATTTAGGTAGACAAAATAATAATAAAAACAAAGAGGCTAAGTGCAACCCGTACAAGCAGACCATAGGTATCGTAGTTTTTTTTACATCCAAACTAATTATTATATAGGAACTAAAAAAATATTTGTTGCAAGTACTCAGACAGAGCCTCTAAGATAGAAAGGTGGATTATTTTTCTTGCCCCTGGAAGTAGTGTCAAAGTGAAGATAGAGACTGTCTGCTCTGTCTTGAATATCAAATGAAAAAAAAACCTAAAATGAAATTTAAAAAATTATATTAAGCGGTTATCGATGAATTTTGAGAATAATAAAATAAAATTTTCAAAAATGGAGGGTCCTTTTTTGGACAGAATCCTCTGACTGAAAAGTCCCCGCCCTCCCCTGATATATATATAATTTACATATTCATTCGCTTAATTAAAGATCAATAGTATTGACAGGAAATTGAGAACTTTTTGAATCTTCTGTTTAAGTTCTATATAAAGACCGTCCTTTCATCTGTTTATCACCGAATCTTCGTCCACCTTTCGAAATTTGATAACATTTAATTAAATTTCAGGAGCTTCCCGTCCAATTTTCATGTTATAAGAGTAATATAATTGTTTGGGAAATTTAATTTGATGATCTTTCTCTTCAAAATAAGGAAATATATTGTCGAGGTTATTTAATTACATTCACTCGTGAGTGAGGTGTGCTGGTAATCTCTCAATCTCTGCTCATATGAGACAAATTGCCTAAAAGCATCTTTTTTTTCTAAATAAATGAACCTCGCATATTTAAGTCAAATAAGTTATTAAATAATTTAGATAGTTAATTTTTCATATCTAGAAGTTATTTTATTATTTTGAAAAAAGGAGAATTGAGAAATGAGCATAAAGCAGGATTCTCTACCTTGGGATCTTTCTTGTATAGCCTAAGGGCCAGTTGTATGTCGGTTGGTAAAGTCTTTGTAAAAGTTGACAAAGGGTAAAATCTTAGAATTCACCTTGTGCCCGGCGGGATGGGCCAATCAGAAGAAAGGGCGTGTCATCTGATTGGCCACCCGTCCGGGCACAAGGTGAATTCTACGGTTTTACCCTTTGTCAACTTTTACAAAGACTTTACCAACCGACATACAATTGGCCCTAAGAATGCACTTTTAACCCACTGCGAGTCATCTAAGATCAATATCATGTCTACTTTTGGCGTTTTTTTTATTTTATCTATTATAGTTTCTTTTTTGGTTTTATAAAATTTACAATTTTAAACGTTAGTTTTTAATTTTCATTTTTAACCCACCTTATTTGAGTTGGGGGCAAGATATAATTTGCCGCCCGTCCTCATCACAATGTAAGACATTATAGGGTTAATTGTAATTGTATTTTCATTTTTGGCGCCCCTAGTAGGATGCCACCCGGGTGCTGTGTACCCCTTGCACTCCCGGCACGGACCGATCCTGGATAATTCTATTTTTCAAGAAATTATTTTATTGTTATTTTATTTTTCCGATTTTTTTTTTGTTAAATAAATAATTCCAAAGGCGCGGCGCCTCCGCCAAACCCTTAGCTTCCTTGTTCGCATCCAATTCCAGCTTAGACCACAAAGAACTTGACCCTCTGTCTTACACCCCTAACACTGATTTCCCAATAATATTAAAGATAGTGAAAAATTTTAAAGTCTATTCAGCCACTGGCAATATTCCAACCATTGTCATTAAAAAGAGCAACTAAAACCTTGCTCCTATTCTTTCAAAAATTTTCAAAATCTCATACACTTCTGGAACATTTCCGGAGGGCTGAAAAACAGTCACAATTCAACCAAATAATCAACTATTCCGACCAATCGTTATCACTTTCAAAATCATGGAAAAGCCAATTAACGACCAAATGGGCGTAGTTAGGGGAGCAAGGGGGGTAGTGCCCCCTACAAAACTCATTGCCCCCCCCCCCCACCACTCCATTTCGCATTAAATTATTTTGTTACTTCCAAAATTTGTCAATTCTACTAAAAAGTTAGTTGATCTCTAATCGGATTACCGAAATTGAAATCTTGTGATGACTAATCAGCTGGCCGACTGCCCCCCCCCCCTAGAAAAACTCCCCAACTACGCCAATGACGACTAAGTAAAATAAATAAATCCATGTCATACTATACCTCTTTAGACCATTTGGTCCACAGGAGATATTCTAGCAGTGGCCTACCGAGAGGGGGGCGGATCGCCCAGGAATTCCAATCAAGAGGGGCTCCGAAGAACCTTTGGAAATCCTTTCCATTGAAAATGCAGTGTAGCTAAAAACATTAATTTTGATGAAGCTATAAAAAATTTTTGAATTAAAGCACGCAAAAAACAGTTTTAGCTTTTTTTATTAAGAGAAATGTTAAAAACCTGTTTATAAAACGTCAAAAAGTTTAATAAGCTTTTTTAAATATATGTGTATCTGCTGTCAGTTGTTTTTTCTCAAGTCTTAAGATTTTTTTGTTTTCCAAATCATTTTATCTATTTAATTTTAATTAAATAAATGTTAATTATATATTTGTGTTGACATTTTGTATGATGATGATTCCAATAAGAGGTGCCCCAAGGAGATTTCCGCCCTGGGCCTCGATAGCTGTAGGTACGCCACTGACCATTATGTAACCCCCACGTATAGACTATTGTTTGATCTTGCCGTAATTTTCCATAGTCAATCTTTAGAATCATAAAAATTAAGTATTTTAAGAATTTTTTTGAAATTCTACCCCTAACTACTTAAAAACACTCATTTATCTGTAAAGTTTTGTATATTTGAAGATCTGTTCAGTTCAAAAATTTTAACGAATTTCGTTGATACTTATATGATATAATCATAATGGGTACTGTATTTAACATAGTGCTTAAGTATGATTTCACTATTTTTAGAAGGGGTAGAGGGAGGGTCTTTATAGGTCTTTGTTTGATCTGACCCAAATTTTGCACAGTCAATCTGTAGAACCATAAAAATTAAATGTTTTAAGGATTTTTTGAAATTCAACCTCCAACTACTTAAAAACTACTCATTTATCTGTAAAATTGTGTACATATTTGAATATCTGTTCATTTCAAAAGGTTAAACGAATATCGATAAAATTATAGACATATTGGACATATGGACATTGTATTTAATCTTTTGATCAAGTATAATTTACCTATCTTTAGGAGGGGAGGTGTCGCGGTCCTTATAGGGAGGAGGGGGGGGGGCAAAAACCAAATGAATAAACCTTTGTCCAATCTAAATCAAATTTGCCCAGTTATTCCTTAGAAACCTATTTCAACATATAATTTTATTCCCATTTCATACATTTGTAGTGTAGCTGGATGTCGCCATCACACGTCAATTGATTAACCCAGAGGTTCCCAAACTCTGCGCCGCGGCCACTTCACATGTGCGCCGCGAAGCTTTATAATTAATTGAAGGAAGACATTTGGCCAAACTAGATAAAAAACAAAATGAGAAGCTAAAAATTTAACGGAAAATAGTGAAGTTAATTTTCTCATTAATATATCAAAGAATAACGAGAATTGTTTTTGATCACGCTTTAATGTGTTAATTATTCATTGATATATTAATGAGAAAATTAACTTCACTATTTCAAGTTAGAAATATATAAATTCGGATATTATTTTCACTTAATATTTGACAAAAATCATCTCCATTCGATTCGCGATCGAATCAAATACAGGAAACTTATGATTAATTAATGGCAAACACCTAACACACATGTTAACAGATCGGGCGCTCTGGAGTGGGAGATTGAATGAGTATAACATCTCAGATTTCAAATTATTTTGGTGATCCATATCAGTGTTTGATATAAAAAGTGTCATGCGGGGCAATCGCGAAATGATGCTGGATTATAGCCAAATGGATCACATCTTTTTCATTCTCTCTTGGTCCAGACTTAAGACTCAGCAGACTCCAATAGCTTCAACCAGCCGTAGTCTCGCGATATATTTCTTGTTTAAAAAGCGAGATCAAAAACAATTCTCGTTAATGGATTAATTATTCTTTGTTATATTAATGAGAAAATTAACTTCACTATTTTAAGTTAGAAATATATAAATTCGGATATTATTTTCACTTAATATTTGACAAAAATCATCTGCATTCGATTCGCGATCGAATCAAATACAGGAAACTTATGATTAAAAATTTAACTTTGACACCCTCGAAAAAATCTGAAATATATATAAAGTGTCCCCCCCCCCTGTGGTCTGAATTTTTGATTTTCATAGAAAAAGTAAACTATTAATTCTCAAGATTTTTTATTGATTCTAATACAAGAGTATTTAGAGAGACGAAATACGCTATTTGTTTTGATATATATTATGTACCTACTTTTACTCGTATTTTTGTGTTCATTCTTTTTATTTTTGTAAATATTTTTAGTTTTTTATTATTTTTTATTAATTTTGACAATATGTATACAATTCTAAGATAACATGCGACCACCGTAAATAAGGAGGAAGAGAGAGAGAGCTGTAAACCACCACCAATTAGAGAACCAATTTTGTAAATAATTATAATCTGTTGTCCCTCCTGCCTGGCCAAATAAATATTAATAAATAGGGAGCCATTGAAAAATTTTAATTGAAAAAAGACAACGAAAGACTCGGAAAAGTTTGGGAACCCCTGCTATACTTGATTAATAGAAAATTCTTTATTTCGTGCCTGAGCTTGTTTCAATGTCTCCAATGGATATGGACTTGTCTCGACATGTATCCGGGATTATTTTAAAAGCGCCCAAGCTTATATTTCGTACCCTTTTCTTTCTATACCAGGATGAGACATTCTACCCCAATTGCATTTCAGAGAATTTATTATTTTTTTAATTTTTATTTTTAAGTGTTTTTAAATTATTTTCAATATTAAATAAGGGAATTATTTTTTCGAAATTTCTGTAGATTCTTTTCATTTGTATTTAAGGAATTAAAAACAATTTATCGAATACATTTTTTTCATTAAATAATTATATACAATGAATTTATTCTTATTAGGTAGATTTTTTAATCAAATAAATAAGAATTAACAGATATTTATTATGGGGTGTACATTTTAGAAAATCATTTCATACGAAATTTTTTTTTAATTAAAATTAATAATTTATTTTTTCTAATAAAATTTCCTCGGTAGGTTTGCTAGCTAAAGCCTGCTGGGTGTGTTTAATTTGATAATAAAATTTCCAAATCAAAATGACTTAATTTTTTATGTTCGTAAAAAAATTCGAATTCGATTTTTTTTTCCAAATTTTCAGGTTCCTTAAATCCAAAAAATTGAAAATCTCTCTCTATATATCTATATATATATATATAAAATACAATTTTTTTGGCACTAGAACGAACTGAACGATTCTGCTCTCTTGACTAGTGACAAGAATGGGGAATCCGGTCCGACAAAAAAAAAATATGACTATGTTTTTGAATTATCGTGGATTTTGAGAATTTAGAGCAGAGGTGTCCAACCTTTTGGCTTACACGGGCCACATTTGAAGGAAAAAATTGTCCCGGGTCACAGATAAAATATACTAATTCTACCGATTTTGTTGATCAACAAATATAGCTAAAATAAAAAATTATTGATTATTAAAATAAATACAAATCTTTAAACGTTTAATCAAACCCACAAATTTCGGGAGAATTTCACCCTTTCTCAATGCAAACTTTTCAACTAAGACTAGCTAATAAATATGTGTTTATTAATTGAAATTTTATTATTTCATCGGTCCATTTTATAATTATATTATAATTATATTTTTTGCTCTTCAATCAAATATAAAAAATGGTTGCCTGTAAAGTCGGTATACGGGCGAAAGTTTTACGTGACAACGACTTTGAGTGGTAAAATAATTTTAATGTGAATATTCATTCGTATAGTAGGAAGAAGGATGAAATAATAGTAACAATTTAAAACATTTATTTATACAAAGAATTATATTTAAAACATTAATTTATACAAAGAATCTCGCACTGAATTTCATATTAACAAAATTTTATTTTTACCTTTACACATACATACGTATTTATATACAAATATACATACAATAACTTGCAATACATTTGCGTACAATGAAACAGCGTTTACTACAACTTAACTTGTTCCTATCTGAGTGATTTTGTTGAGGATAGGGCGATGATAGGAGAAATATGAAATGAAAGGAAGTGTTTCTGCTGTAATGTGCCTAGAAAATGTCAAGTCAATGGTTGTTCCTTTTAACGTAGTAGAACGCAAATGTATTGCAAGTTATTGTATGTATATTTGTATATAAATACGTATGTATGTGTAAAGGTAAAAATAAAATTTTGTTAATATGAAATTCAGTGCGAGATTCTTTGTATAAATTAATGTTTTAAATATAATTCTTTGTATAAATAAATGTTTTAAATTGTTACTATTATTTCATCCTTCTTCCTACTATACGAATGAATATTCACATTAAAATTATTTTACCACTCAAAGTCGTTGTCACGTAAAACTTTCGCCCGTATACCGACTTTACAGGCAACCATTTTTTTCGTTAGGACATAATGGACATAAAATATGATTTTTTTAGATTTATTTATATCGACAACTTTATGAATATCTCTCAAATGTCTATTCTTTTCAGATTGCCTGCCAAATGTCTTAATGCATAATTCACAAATAATTTTAGCATCCATGATAGGAAAATATTAATATTTTTCTCAGAAAAAACTTTTTAATTTTGTAAGCCTAAAAAATAATAATAAATCATAATTTTATTTTAGGTGGACAGTATTTAAATGTTTGAAATAATATAATTTTAAGCTTACCTTATATTAAATATGTTACTAAATCAATATATATTTTGGTACAATATTACAGTATGTTTTATGTTAAACTGTTTAAAGACATCTGATTGAGAACCGTTAATTTGAAAAACTGTCAAACCAAATTCAAATATCTTGCGTTTTTTTGAAAAGATGAATAAAGAACTCAATAATTTTTGGAATTACTGTCATTATAAAATACATATTAAAAAAAGCTTTAGAAAAATAAAGAAATAAATGAAATATAAATTAAATTTAAATCTATGGAAAATTGAAACTTGAAAATTGATTTTTTTTTCAATGAATATAGATATCTTTTAAGGTTTAAAAAATAATTGTTGCTTTTATCTAAATCTATCTATCTATCTATCTATCTATATATATATATATATATATATATATAGGTATAATTAAGGCTAATAATTATAAAATAGAAGTTAGTTTCGATAAAGCAGGTTCATGTTCGAATCTGGCGGCTTAAGTGGCCCGCCCACTTCTTCTGATTGGATCGCACATTGGATCGCACGTGCGGAATTTCCTGTATCCTCCTCTCACTCGCTCTCATTGTGAGCGCATAACGTGAGCGGAGCCCGTAACGCAGTTTCTTGAAGTGTCACCCGGCAAACCAATTTATAAGACGTTGTCACGTCAAAAAAATAATCACGAAAAAAATTACAGTCATGTGAAAAATGTATATATAATCAGGAAATGTTTTCAAATAAAAAGCTAAAATTTGGTGCATTGTAATGCAAAATACATAGTTGCGTACCATTTTCAGTTCATTAACTAAAACCTTTCAAGATTGGCATTTTGTACTTTCAGAAAACGTTTTCAGGTAAAAAGCTAAAATTTGTAAGATATTTGCGTACCGATTTTCAGCTCATTAACTAAAACCTTTCAAGATTGACATTTTGTACTCTCAGGAAACGTTTTCAGGTAAAAGCAAATGAAAATAATATCAATCTTATAAATCGATATTTATTTTTTACGTTATTGATATTTTTTCATCAGAGAAAATAAAGAATTCGAAATATTCGAGAAAACATGTTTTTTCCGGCAACACGTCTCAACTTGTCCATCCGTGTCTCGACTCGTTTGAAAAAGTCTAGAGTTTTTACCATTAAAAATCTATTAAATATTTGTAATTGGAAATAAGCAAAACGAGCAATTCTAGAGCAATTGAGTTCTAATACTATCATTGCAGGCCTGGCCAACCTGAATGCCGATTGACGACTTCAAAATTTCTGAGGACCTCACATATAATAATAAATAAGAATAATTACATTATTGTCAATATTTTTTTTTTCAAAATCTGCCTTTACAAGGAATTAGGTACTTATCAATTTTTATTGAAAGTTATTATTAATATTAATGTGAATGTAGCGATACACTGAAAGTGTTCAATTTGTAAGTTGTAATTTCAAATTACAACTGTAATTACACATTTGAATGTAGCGATATACTGAAAGTATTCAATTTGTAATTTGTAATTTCAAAGTGTAAATGAGGAAAAAAACAATACTATTTACAACCAGATATGAAATAAAAATACACATTGATCCAACAACAAAATATATTTGTATGGTAAAATAAATATAAAATATCAAAATTATTAATTAAGTCGCATAAACCAAACAATATTTCAAATTTTATTTTAAAATAACAAACAAATTTGAATGGCTTTTCTTTTTTTCTGTCTTTCTGATATTTGCTTTTCTTTTCGCTTATTTAATTTTTCTAAAACTAAATCATTAGTTGAAATTTACTATTATTATTTAATATGTTATTCTTCGTGTAATTATAGGGAACCTTAATTCTTTTAATTACTTTAATGCGATTTAAAATATATTTTAAAATACCAGATATAAAACAATTTGTCAAATATGACCGCGGACCTCAAGTAAGTCCATCAAGGGCCACATGCGGCCCGCGGGTTGGCCAGGCTGAAGGTGAACCGCGACCTAAAATCGTGTACACATACTTCCACTTTCACTTTCATTTCCAAGTAGAAGACAATAGATGACAATAGATTATCTAATTAATTCCAAAATAATTCCAAAGACGGTGTACACCTAATTCCAATCGGGGTTCACCCCTCGGCAAGGCCTGATCTAGACAGATCGACATAAGATTTTATTATGGGACCTGAATGAACTTTCTACGAACTTTCGTTTTTCCGCTATCGTGGGTTTAGAAATCCGAATTAACATACATGAACGAATGAACATTTCTCAGTTTCAGACATTTCTCAAACCAAAATACAAACACTATAGAAAGAAAAATATTAATTACTACTTAAAAAAAAAAAACTCGCACACATATTTATTTTTATTTCAAATTATTTATTTCCTGTAATGAAGCTGTTGAAGCTTTTATTTTTGTGATTAATTTTATTAAGGGAAAGTTTGGGAACCCCTGAGTTAGCCACATGAAGTTCGTCTTTATGGATTAGTCAAAATACGACTTACCATCTAGTGTCTCGTTAAGTGGAGTATTAATTTTAAAAAAATTTCTAATCAGTGATTATATCAAAAAATAAATAAATAAATAAATAAATAAGTTGGCATTAATTAATCATTTTTGGGATTACGGATGCCCAGAAAAATACTTTTCGCCATTTACCCTCGCTACGCCACTGAGTGAAGTTACAAATCAATTAAATCTAAATGTTCTGTAAAATTGAACTTTATTAACAAAATAACGTTTTTTTTCAAACGAAGGCATATATTTTCTAGAAAATTACCACGCTCTTATAAATCCACCATTTGCCACACACTATTTCAGAGTCTTAGATGCTTCGATTATTAATTTAACACATCTCTCCTCCATGGTAACAACTTGATATTATCATTATGGTCAAAACCACTTTGATATATTTTTTTAATTCCTTAATATTTAAATTTGAAGTTTGTAAGCCTTGTCGTTTTATTAGGTCAATATAATCTGAAGCTTCGAAGTAGAAAGCAAGAATGACAAATGTTCGTAATCCAAAACTCTTAATCATTCTCTCATCAGAAAACATACGTATATAGAAGAATGTTTTCGGGCTAGCCAACGTATCCATTTCTTTGAAAAACAGGGTCAATTATACGTTTTAAATCATTATTATCAGTTAACGACTTAGTTTAATAGTTTGTCACAAGCTTTTAATCCAGTAGTACAAGAAAAATTGAACTTAATTTCAAACAAATTAGTCCGTACACTTTCATTAAGAAAATATTAAAAAATTTAAAATGTTCATTAGAATCTTTGCTTGCAACATAGAGCCTAATTCTATTAGCTGTGTTAAGTCATCTTGAATGATTAAGTTTAGCCGGTTTTCTGTTTTTTACGTCTGAACAGCAATTGCAAATAAGTGTGTTTGATGGCGAAGATGTTCAAAAATGTATACATTAGGAAAGAGAGGAATTCATCCAGTAAAAGGAAGCCTGTCGAATAAACTTAATTACTTACCCCTATGCAATCTGTCTGGAAATTAAGGGCTCTTTGTCCATAGGTTTTTATAAAGCATTTCTCAGCCACCAGACGTTTGTATGTATTATCAATTTTCATAAGAATGACGGCGTCATCAACGTCGAATCCATGCATTGTCCAGACAGAATGCATAGGGCTAAGTAATGCTTATTTGTACATTTTAAATAATGATGATGCCCAAATTTAGCCGGCATAATGAGTGCAGCATTTGAATGCCCAATTTGACCATCTTTGACACCCTGTTTGTAATAAAAAAATGTATTTTATTAAATGATAATTATATTATTAGAGAAATCTGTCAAATTTAAATAAATTTTGTGACAGGTCATTTATATAGGGGTCATCGATCTTAGTTAAATCGTTAATCACCAATTATATTATGGTTTTTGTTAAAAAAATTCACTTATGAGACTTCGCCATATTAAGTAGTGAGCATACCAAGAGCGATGTACACATTTTATAAGTTATATATGATTTTGTAATACATTACAACTCTGTCTGCACTAAATGTATTGAGTTTGCAAATATTGCAAAGAACTATTATTATTTTTTTTTTACATAATTTATTCTGTTTTGTATTTATATTCATACATTTTATGCTCATTACAGCTCATTAGAACTGAAGATGGCATTATATATTAAAGCCGAAACTGTTTTCTACAATTGGGAGTTTTTATTCGACAGAGGCTTCCTTTACTGGCTGAATTACTCTCTTTCCTAATTTATATGTATGTTTCATCTGTACTAAGATCATTTACATTTTTTAACACAGGTAAATTAACTGAAATTGGCTCATATTTATAATAGCCTTAGTAGCATAATAACGACCTTAAATAAAATAAAAACAAAATTATTTTCACATGGTGTCTAATTCATCCTGATAAACAGCTATCATCTCTAGTTTGAACATCTAAATCTAAAAGTAAAGCCGTAAGGGCAATTCATTAGCATAAATCTGACACACAATCCAATGCACTGGCCTATTAGATTCTACTTTCAAAGTATGATTGACAGCTTGCTTCGACCCTGTATTGACAGAAATTCCATCACATCCAACAGATTATAATGTAGATAAACCAATTTATTTTTCATTAAAAATATGATATTTTAACATTTTCTGCAGACCCAGAAGTATAATATGCATCATGTTATGAACTTTGACCCTTCCGATGTTAGACCATAATGATCTTAAAATTCAATCTTTCTCTTCTGTTTTTTCTCCAGCGATATATTTTTATCTCTCCTTCTACCAAAATATACTCCGAGTAGTTCAAGATTAACTCACCTCATTCAGCGGGGACATCTTTGTTTAACCTTTTCACAAATAATTTTTGAGTCATGAGCAACAAAACGTTTCTCATCAGATTCAACCATTCCTCTGTCTTTTCTTACGGCTCGGCAGAAGTTAAAATTGCAGGTTCTTTATCAGATACTCAAGCCCAAACAGAACAAATCAGATTTGTTTTGCTGTTACTGATACTATAATTTCATTTTTTATTTACTACCTTATATCTATATTTGGGAAAAATAACTTCTGGTCTATAAAAAATTATAGTTTTGGTTTATTTATTTAAAATTAAATTGATTAATAATATTTGTAAAAAAGGACTAAAGTAATATAGCCCTAAATAAAGTAAATTCATGGCAGAATATAGTGTACCATGAATATTTTAATGGCATCTCCTCACCCACTTTAAAAAACTGAAAAATTATCACATTTATATAAATAAATGTAAGTGATAAAATAATTTGACAATAGTTATTGTTAAAAAAATCTTTTCAACATCGTTTTTAACTTATGGCATTTTCTTTCCAGAATTGGAAACTGACCTGGGAGTGGAACATTTGGCTGACCTTCGCTATCCAGATGGAGATCCTCCGTGTCACTTTTGCTGTCAGCAGACTAGCACATCAATCCACGACGAAAACAGGCTCAAAATAATGAGTGGAGGTATGAGCAGTCCTTTTCAATTCTCACAGATAACATTTGCATCATAAAAAATAAAAGTTATTTTCTGTACTTCCTGATGATGGGTTGATAGCCCGAAATATATATATATTAAAAAAATTTTTACATCTTTTAATTTTTTTTTTAATTTTAATGTGAAACAAGTGAACAAGAATCCTTCCTTAACTCATAGTAAATGAATATTACATACAATATTTATTTACTCTTATCTTCATAAAAAGGTTTTTCAACACGCACCTAAATAAAATTGGCGAAACGTTGAGCAAATCAATGAGAATTATTTGGGTTTCTACTTTCCTATGCAAATACCTGCTAATGCACTTCATATTGCGATCGAAATATTAATATTTGATCTAAAATTTTACCCCCTCCCCACATGTTTGCTGTCAACTCAAGAACAAAACGTAGAAATTTCGTTTTGGTGCTAACATCTAAAATGGTTTTATTTCCAAAGCAGATAACTATAAAGATTTAATTGTTCCTCCAAGTTATTATTTAGTTGCATGGATATAATTATCTGGCGGATCGAACTTTGCTCGGTAATTTTTTGCTTTAGTTAAAAGCGATATATTAATATTATTTTTAATTTTAAATTCAGGTAAAAAGGTCAATTTTTATTTACAACAGGATTAAATAAAATTAAAAAAAAATGTAATTTATTTGTTGTCAATGTTTCGATTTACTCCGGCCATGAACAAGGCATCGTTGTGGACAAAATTTTGAACTTAATTGCAATTAAAAATGATATTAATATTCACTGGGGTTCATTCGTTGATCCATTTAAATCCAGAAGAAGGAGGGACGATATGGAGAATAGTTTGGTTTTTTAAGAAGATGAAAATAACGTTCTAATTATTTTTTTTACTCAGAATTTGTGGTTTTCATTATCTTAACTTAAATATCATCATTATCAACTTCAAATAAGAACGAATTTGATATCTCACCTTTTTTGGAAGATATAAGTTAGAAATCCTCGGTAACGGAATCCTACTCGTACTTGGCCTGATTATTTTTTTATTGAAAAGATTTTGTTTCGCCGTTTATTTATATATATAAATATAGGTACCCAGGTAACACACAAAATCCACAGAATATTCTACGAAGTTATTTAAAGGACATATATATTCCAATTATCTCCAGGAGATCCACGGAATATTTGTATGGGCGTTAATCTTCCGAGAATATTCTTTTCCGAATATTCCAAGAATGCGCAACTAGGAATATTCCGGGAAAGGGAATTTAATGTCCTACACGAATATTTTAGTTCTATGAAAATTCCCAGAATATCTACGAAGATTGAAAGAATATTCACAGGATATTCCAATGTCCAGAGAATATATTATCAGAATATTTATAGATTATTCTTGTGCTACCTGGGTATATATATAAATATAATATTGAGAAATGCAAATAAAAAACTTCAATAATAGCATGTATTATAATCGTTTTGTGATTATTATTGAAAATTAATATTAACTTTTGAAAAGACTGCAACACTAGCATAATAAAAGTTAAAGTGAAATTTTAACGAATACTAATAAATGCCAAAATAATAAAGAATTGTTTCGTTTATATTTAATTGCTTCACTTTGAAAGTTAGTATTTTCTATTGATGTTTGTTTTAAAATAATTGCTCTTTGATTGCTTTGATTTTCTTTTAACATCCAAATGACTGAATATTAATTAAATATATTCAAACACCTCCCAATTAATCAGATCACCCAAAGTTTGAATATTATATTTTTTTAGTGACCTGGGGTATAATCACAACGAAGCTTCTTCTAAAGACAATTATAAATTAATTTAAATTTGACAATAAAGAAAAGATTTGATATAAGACAAAATGATCAGCCGAGGATCGACCCGGGACTTTCGCGTGTCCGGCGTGATACTTGTATAAAAATCACTTGAATACTACCCCCTAAGAGCTCTCTCACGGCTCCATTTCGAAATAAATTTAAGAAAACATTCTGTTTCTCAGGGACGTATTTAGTGCCCCTAGGCTGGTCCTGTGGTGCGGGGCCTACCGGAGAAAATGTATTTTTTTAAATTACCTACAAAAACCTCATTTTCAGCAATAATCCAATTAAAAACTTAAAAAAAATATTTAAACTTTATTACTAAATTATAGAAAATTTACGTATTACATACCTATACAGTACGAGTATTTAGAACTTGATGAGATGATAAAAATGAAAAAAAAATTGAACCAAATTATTGCAAATGATAAATGTGATGATTACGATCAAAAAACTTTTATACTAGCATAAACACAAACTCATTTTAAAAACAGAAGTAGAATCATTTTTCACCTGGACAGTGGTACAGTGGTGCGGGAGTCCGCGGGACCATAGGCTGTTTCTATTTAAAAATCTTTACAGAGATATCTCACACATCATCGATAAAAAAGTATTTATCATTTTTGACATCACAAAATATCGATCGACCCCAAAATAATCATTCGATTAAAATATTGAAATACGGTTTTTGATTTTAAAGAAAATGAAATGATATATAAGTTGTAGGAAATAAGGCCAATAGCTTATACAAATAATTTTTTGCATAAGCTATTGTCCTTGTTTCCCTACAACAACTTATTAATTTCGATGGACATAAATAATCAAAATAATGAAATGATATGTTGGTGTAGATCTTTAGGGCTTGTAAGTTAAACTGAATAAATAGGTGGATAGAATTACAAAAGATGATAAGATTAATAAAATTAGATTTAGGCGTCTAATCTGATGAAGAATAAATAAAATTTGCGAAACGTTGCTCAAATCAATGAGAATTCTTTGGGTTTCTACTTTCCTGTGCAAATACCTGCTAATGAACTTCATTTAATATTATTTGTTTTTCTTTTCAACATTTTTGTGAAAAATTTTGAATTATTTAATATACAGGGTGGGGCATAAAGATCAACCACATTTTGAGGAACTAGAAAAAACTGAATATATTTTTGAAAAAGAAAATAATTTTTTTTATTATTTTAATGTGTTTTAAACATTATATCAGACAAAAAAAAAGGGGGGGGGGGGTTCAAAAATGAAAATTCTAGCCCTTTCGACCAAACTCAACCAATTTTGTATACATATTCTGTGGACTCCCAGAAGGCTAGAAATACAAAAACTAACCACCCAAAATGAGGGAAGGTCAAAAATGAAAATTCTAGCCCTTTTGACCAAACTATGTATACAAAATTTGGTTGAGTTTGGTCGAAAGGACTAGAATTTTCATTTTTGAACCCCCTCCTCCTTTTTTTTCTCTGATATAATGTTTAAAATATATTAAAAAAAAATTATTTTATGTTCTTTTTAAAAATATATTCAGTTTTCTTCTAGTTAATTTTTTTTTATTTTTTATACCTCTTCAAAATGTGGTAGATCTTTATGTCCCAGCCTGTATTTATATTCTCTTGACCAGGACGGGAGAAGCGTTGAATTATTTGTGTAGTGTGAAAATAAATAATATTTTTTATCATTGGGTGTAAGGATGTAAGATATTTCTTCAAAAATTAAGCTATTTTTTTTTAATTTAATTCATTTTAAAATGACACTATGCGAGATTCCCAAAGTGTGAGCGTTTAAAATTGGCTTACCTTAACATTTTGGAAAAATTCCACCAATTCACTCATTCTCTCTTTATCAGCGAGAGATAAGATCGAATTTGATTTCTCAACTATTTTGGAAGATATTAAGTAGTAAACTCACAGTGAGCAATTGGCAGGCTTATCTTTTCCTTTGGACCGGGCTGCTAAGACTAAAAGGAAATATATATTGATAGATCCGTCAGCCTTAAACCTTTGTCATTTGACAATGACTTGTGCCTTTCTCTGTGCTTTCTTTCGATTTCGATTTTTACATTATTTGGGTAGATTTCGATTGCGTTCACTCTCATGGTGCGACTTTCGAAAAATTTCATCATAGTTTTTACGATCATGGCCCCTAGACCCCAAAACCACCCTCCATTCAAAAGTTTATATATATATATATATATATATATATATGGGTATGTGGGGGAGTATGTATCGCAACTTTGTGGGTGCGCTGCAGACCGCAACGTTCAACCGATTGCAATAAAATTTGGCATAAAATTTAGTCTTGATGTAAACAAGAACTGATTAGTTTTTGGTGACTTCAGCCCCAAGGGGGTGGAAATGTGGGAGGTTGAAATCTTAAAAAATTTATAACAACGTTAATATGAATTAATATTCGATTGATGTTGATGAGCAGTCCACGGTGGTTGAAAAATAATAAGACTGTAGAGGTTTTATTATTTTACATTTATTTGTTAAACCGACGTTTCGGAGATTTATTCTTCTCTCAGGGTAACAAAAAGTCAATGAAAGTAGTTCAAAACATAGTTACTTTCTGTCTCCTTTGACAATGCCAAAAAAACATTATAAAATTTTTTTTCATCTCGAATAGAAAACAAAGTAAAAAGCAAATTTGCTTTTTACTTTGTTTTCTATTCGAGATGAAAAAAATTTTATAATGTTTTTTTGGCATTGTCAAAGGAGACAGAAAGTAACTATGTTTTGAACTACTTTCATTGACTTTTTGTTACCCTGAAGAAGGAGAGAATAAATCTCCGAAACGTCGGTTTTAACAAATAAATGTAAAATAATAAAACCTCTATAGTCTTATTATTTTTTTTATAACCACCGTGGACTGCTTTCATCAGCATCCAATTGCATATTTATACCAGTCCGTCTCCTAAAGAAAATCTCTATCAATGAATTAATATTTTTTTTATATAATGATATTGATACAATAAGAATTTACACCAAAATGGTACAACTTCTGTAGTCCGCAGTGGACCTTCGTATCGTGAAGATAAGAAGAGATTTAGGGTTGGGTAGGAGTCGAAGGTATCTGTGGATGCAGGTCTTGAAAGATTGAAGCCTATAAGTTGCTGGGAAGACGGTCGGGGGAAGAGAATTCCAGTCACTAGATGTCATAGGGATAAACAAATTGGCGAATACGTTTGTTCAATTAGTATCCCATTTAAGCCCGAAGGGTTGTTGAATCTTAGAAGTGTTATAAGGAAATAAGGACTATATCTTTTATGCAGATAATTTATATTTTATTGACAACGTTTCGTCAACTTTGTTGTCTTCTTCAGGGCTCAAATAGTTAACTTCCCTGCATATTTATCTGATTGATGTTGATGACTTGCTTTGATATGTTTACTAAGAAAGAATAATTATAAAAATGACAAATATGCAGGGAAGCTAACTATTTGAGCCCTGAATAAGTCAACAAAGTTGATGAAACGTTGGCAATAAAATGTAAATTATCTGCATAAAAGATATAGTCCTTATTTCCCTTAACAACTTTAATAATTTAATCGATGGACATAAATAATCAAAATAGTTAATATGAATGATACCAGTTTGGTTGCAAATGGCTAATATTCTACTAATTAACCTCTACAACTTGTGTCTGAAAAGTTTTTGATAGGAGCAATCTAAAGGTGGGTCGAGCCCCTTCGAAATCTTACCTCTTCCCACGGCCTACCGCAGGGATTTTTTTCATTCTTTTTTAAATTTTTCATTAACTTTCTCAATATCCTTGGATTTTCTCTAATTTCTCTTATAATCTCTTCCAAAACCCTTTAACTAACAGTTAATAATTATATTTTATTATATTTTGCTCGACTCATCGACATTGCTTTATTAAGCCATATGCTGGCAATATTATTATTTTTATTACATAACTTTTTTATTTTTATGTGTAAGTCTTAAGTGAGATATTTGGTGCCCAGGAGAGAAGATGTGACGCTCTCGAAGTAAAAATTTCTTCTTAATTGGAAAAAAATATTTTATTACTCTTTTCTTTTACCAAATATGTTTCGGTTAACTTTCTTAACCGCCTTCAGTCTGTGAAACAAACAAAATGCATGAAAAAAACAAGGTATTATTTAGTAATGTAATTTCCAACATATGTGTTGTATTTATATCATTTTTTCGTTTTGACAGATTGAATCTCTCCAGGCTAAGAGAATTGTTTGTTTATTTTTTCTCTTTTTTGATTAATTGCTCCATGTGTGATGCCTATAATTTCCATCATGCATGAAATTGTTTTAAGAGTGTTAACCGAAACAAATGATTTTACCTATATGGAAAAAGTAATAAAATAATTTTTTCAATTAAGAAGAAATTTTTACTTCGTGAGCGTCAAGACTTACATATATAATTTGCAATATTAAGCAGGTTGTTTCTATTTGTCTTAGGACTGGTGAGAAGTCGTGACGGCAGTAGAGACGACACGGGCACTCAATTCATGAATTTGCCATCTCCAAATGTTCAGAGTGAAGTAAGTAAACTGGGCTTTTATTTAGTTTTCATCGTGTTCTACCACATATTTTTCTACTACTATCATTAGTTAAATAAATCAAATACAATTTCGTATAAAAAGAATAGAACGGAATTGATACGAATTTCAATGAGAAGTCAATGCATTCTTATTTTATTTTTCTCTTTGCTCTAAGAAGAATTAAGCACAACACGCCACGAATGTTTTTCTCAAGATTATCCAAAATATAAGATTTTCTAGGAAGAATATTTATTTCCATAAGAGCAGCTGACACTTAACTATATAGATTTGTCTGGAGGAAAGCACAAGGATTTTGGCTGGAAGTACAAATTCATTTTTATTTTTTGAATGCTTGTGAAATGACACAGATTCAGAAATGTACCATCACTGCTTCAGCCATTCAAACATCGCGTTTAAGGGGATTCGTGACTGTTTGTCATTTTTATAAGAAAATTCTCAAATTTTTACTATCGAATCATTGATGCATTAAATATTTATTCCCGAAATTTGATATTGATCGTCTGTCCAATTATCGAGAAATAAATTATTGAAAATTGTCCTTTTAACATGGAAGTAAATGGACCGAATTTTTAAAAGGGCTATAACTTCTATACAAATTATACCATTTTCTACAAATTTATACAGGTCAATAATTCAACTTGATATATTTTTCAATAGATTTGACAGTCTAGTTAATTAGTTATTCATAAATATAAAAAAATAAAAAGTTGTTTGCAGCCAACAGAATATAACAAAAGCACTTGTGTAAAATTCCTACTCTATTTCTTGAAATCGTTTTTGTGTTAAATACATGTTTTTATAATGAGAAAAAATTTATCTCAATATTCTTTTTATTAATATTATCAAAACAAAGATTTGTATTCGAAATTAACCTCACTATTAACAATTTTTTTTATAAAAAATTTAGTACGGAGAAGTTGTCACTCTTCAGAAATACAAAAGATTTTTTCGAAGATCAGCCAGATAGATATAAGCTGTCCCGAACCTCCTTAAGTGGTGATCGTTTTCGTTTAACAAATGTATTGTAGTTAAAGTCGAATATTATTTTGCTGTCTCATTAAATATAAAAAAGAGCCTTAAATTCGAATAAACAAACATTCTTCTATTTTCCAGATATTAATTACATTTCGTATATAATTGCCTGGAACGAAATTGTTAAAACTATGCTTTTCTACCGGTTTGCCCGAACCGTTTGGTGTAAATATTATTTTTTGTGCGAATCGGCTATTAATAATGAGCAGACAAAAAATATAGTATTTACTTTCGTAATGTTTTTTGTGCAAATTTGTATTAAAATTTTGAAAATTTTTTTATCTAGATTTCTTTACGAGTGAATTTTTTTTATGTAGAATTCTATAAAACAAACAGTTTTATATACGATTATCATAGAAATGTTTCAGTTAATTGAAAAAATTTGAAAATTCCGACTACTCTATGAGCAGAGGGTAATTTTACTTCGAACTGGTTGATAACATTTTGAGAAAGCATCCCTGTATTTAATCACTCTATAGTGTCAATATTTTTATAATTAATTTAAGTTGCCTGGTCCACTCTCGCTGGTATCTAAGGGATATTACTCGAATTCTTTGTAATGTATTTTTCTCGTGATGTGAAATTTGATGGGATGCCAGCCCAAGGATAATGAAAAAAATATTTTCCAATTAAAAGAATTTATTGGAAAGTCATTTTCAGTAAAAACGGACGTTTTGGTGGATCTTCCCTGCTTTTTTTCATTGCTTAAAATGATCAATGAGGAAACTTGCTTTTGATCATTCTTTTGATATAGGTAATACCAATTTGTAACACCAAAACCATCCCTGATATTAGAGGAGATAAGAAGGCAGTGGTTACAAGATTTCTTCAATGGCCCTTTTAAACACGGAAGAAGATCCTCCAAAACGTTGATTTTTACTGGGACTGAAAAAACTTTCTAATAAATTCTTTTATTTGGAAATAGTTTTTTTCATATCCTTTGGTTGCCATCTCATTAAATTCCATTGCTATCTGCAAGCCCCTCTCGAAGAAAATATTTCTAAAATATTTCTCTTAATTCATATTAATCTTAAGATTCGCCGAATGGTTAAAGATATTATCAGATGAAGGCAAAAAGAAGGAAAAATTTATTTGAACTCAAATGTGCCAAGTCCGCCTTTGATAGTATATAAAATAAAAAATTGAATCTTGAAGAATTCGAAATCCAAGCTTATGGTAATGCAACTAACAGAGGCATCCTTAATATAATTTTGATTTAAATGGCACACTGTTTGATAAATTATTTTTCACATTAAGATGATTGGTTTTTTTTATTTCAAGGGTGAAGGTGACGGCGTGGTATTTCATCGACAGGATGAAGATTTGGATTCGATTCCTCCAACGATGCCATTTCGGCACCGAGAAGAAGCAGAGACTGAAGAAGAGCCTCCACCAGCATCGGCACTCACTAGAAGAAGAGCCCTAGTGCCCCCGAAATTGATCGCCGATTGTGTCGACGATGACCGCAAATTGTCTGAGTAAGTATTCCAATAACCAATAACTTTTTTTAAGTAGTGTAGTAAAAGCAAAATTCAATTCTTTAGGTTTTTTATAAAAATAATAAATTAAGGCAGGAAGACCAGATCTAAATTTTCCAAGTAGACATTATTTTTAAATTTTAATCGAGTTAGTCGGTCCGTCCTGCGAGGATTGTCTTGTCGAGTTTGAGTATTATTTATTTATTTATTGTCTAATTTGGCTTCTGTAATACACATAATGAACTGAAATTTCAAACAAATATTTGACTCAATTAGGTTCATATTTTTTGAAACTGATCCTGGAGATTAATCATGGCAACACCTCCGAAATAAAAACAAATTGTGATTTCTTGGACTCAATTCTTATCTGCACTAGAATTAGACAAGGTGATTCATTGGGCACCGTGCTATTCAATATGATTATGGACAAGATCATCAATAGTCTTCCGTAATAACTGAACTAGAAAATGGGCGCAATACCTCTCTCTATAGTATATTACGCAGACTCGGTCTCGGTACTGATAGCTGAAAGCAAAAGTCTTCTACAATAAAAAAATCTCAAAAATAAAATGAAATGCACTAAAAGGTATAAAATAATAATCTAATTTAGTTACAACTAAACGACGAAATATTTACATGAAATCACTTTTTGAAGTCGGTGTCAAACATATACATTTTATGAATCAAACTCGACGGATTTTACTTAGTACGATTGGCGGGTACGCTCGCTTATATAATTTGTTTAGCACCGACTTCAAAAAGTGATTTCATGTAAATATTTCGTCGTTTAGTTGTAACTAAATTAGATTATTATTTTATACCTTTTAGTGTATTTTATTTTATTTTTGAGTTTTATTATTTTATTTGTTGCATTTAATTTTTTTGAAGTCGGTTTTTTATTTTTTTTATAAAAATTATTTTAATTTTTCTCTTTTTAGTGATGTTATTAATATGGACTTATATAATACCTTGCATACATCTCGTAAGAGAAAGAAAGGGTCGGGCGAATGAATCAGAAAATGATAATAAAATTAAATTCATAAATATAGAAATTCTCTAGAAACGTTTGCGGGTTTTAAATGAATGTTTTCAGATTGATTTTCTATAAAAGATTTTATTTATTATAATTTCGATTATTTGCTCATAAGAATTGGATATTTACGTTAATTCATCATTGATCATATCATCAGGACTTGACCAAATTAATATGGGACCACCCTTAAGGTACCCTCATTTCCAATATAAAAAGAATCATCGAAATCGGTTCATAAACAAAGAAGTTATGCCTAAACAAACATAGCAAAAAAGGTCCAATACCAATGAAAAAAAACGGGACCAATCGGAAACTAGACTGAACCCAATGCAAAAAATCATCAGAATCGGTTCACAATTGGCGAAGATATCAGGTAACATAGACACAAAAAAAAAAATCAGTCGAATTAAGAACCTCCTCCTTTTTTGAAGTCGGTTAAAAAGTGAACAATTTTCAAAATTCAACCACCTAGGAGTTTTTAGGGAAAGCGGTGTTGGTTTATAGTGAAACACATTAAACACAGAAGTTGCAATATCCAGTTTCAAAAACAAAAGAAGAAGTCAAAGCACAGGTTATTAAAGTCGCACCAACATCTATCTGGCTGCCCATATAACTTAAAATGGGGAAATAAGTATTCATCTCCAGAACGCAAGATTCGCATCAGTAAAACCTGAATTCTCCCAATAATTACATACCGGGGGAATCACGAGCAATCTCCATATAAACAATCAGTCTAGAAAAATTTATCGCCAAAAATTTACTTCCAGCAATTAATAGCTAGCAGTTTACCGCAGCGTCAGTTTATCGCATAAACAATGTATAGTCTACAAATGATCGCTAGGAGATATCACCAGGCAATAAATATAATTTATATAAATTTATTGGTCATTTTAAATTGAAATTAAGATTTTTCTACTATAAGTATTATTTAAGAATTAAATGCAAAAAAATATAGCGCATAATTATTTTTTATTAATAATGTACATACTTAGTTGAAAATATGATAGTTTCTTGATAGTTGCCAATGTTTATGCTGTGTTGCAGTAGTTCGGATTGCAGCTCGCCTCGCAACCGACGCAGCTCCATCGTCGTTATTCCTCCCATGCAGATTTGTCCTGGAGATTTACTCGTTTATAGCAAAGTGTTGACTCATCGAAACAATCTCCTTGGTAAGTATTATTTCAGAATAACATTTATTTTTCCAATTAAAAATTCTATTTATACTGAGTTAATTCATTTACTACTTGATTTAATAAATTAAATTAATTAGAAATTCACTAGGGGAAACCAAAGAAAAAATACTTTAAAATGCTTCAATTCATATTTACCTGTCTAGAGTATGCAAGAGCTTATATGGACCCCGTGTTGGGTCTTATTGTGGGCCCCCGCTTATTAAATATTTGTTGAAATCATACAATCATTCAGAAAACCATTGTTTGGCGGTCCCCAGAGCTGCAGCCGCCTGCCCCTCTTAGCTTTTTTAATCGAAACAAGGGCAGATTTTTTCAATTCTAAAAAAAAAAAAAATTAAATTGTAAAAATATATATATATAACAAGTCTTCTCATTATTACATAAATTCACTACACATGTACTGAATATTTCATCATTGAAAATAGTATATTCTGTATAACATATAGGTATACCTATGGTAATTTACAAATATATAAAGAGAAAAGTTTGATACATTTATATTAATTTTGAAAGGACAGGTAATGAGGGAAAGGTTAAAAAAATCAAAAATATTAAATTTAACACAAAAAAAAAAACAAGAAAAGCGGTGAGAGTGGGGAAGCCGTCTCTAATATAAAAGGGTGTCGTCTGAGTACTTCCCAAGCGCCCAAAATAGAAGGGGTTCAAAAATAGAGATTATCGATCCTTGACCGATATGAACAAAATTTCGCAAATTGCTGTAAGATACGAATTTAAAATTTATAAGTTATAATGTTATGTAATCATTTTAACTGAAATAAAATATCATATTAAAATTTTAATCGAATAATTACTTTGGGGAGGACCAAATTTTTTTTAGAGTCGAAAATAAAGACTATTTTTTAAAATGAAGTATGAGGTATCTCTGTAAAGATCTTTTTAGATAAAATTCAGCTTAATTTTTTTAAAATTTGTTTCACTTTAAAATGACAGCGTGAGAGCGCCCCAAAATAGCCATGTTTAGGTGATTTTTTTATCTGTCGGCTTTTAGAAATGGCTTAACTTAAAAATTATCAAAATTTTTTTCCGAAAATCTTCTCATTCTTGACGAAAAATAAAAACGAATTTGATATCTAAGTATTTTGAAAGATTAATTGTTTTTCCTATTACAAGTGGGTATCCGACCAAACTACCCCGCTACCAAGGTAGACCCTGTTAGTATTAATGGAAAACAACCTTTAAATAAAAAATAAACTTGTGAGTGTATCACAGAACTTTCACTTAGAACCTACCCTGTTTTGTAATTATCAATTCCAACTTTTACACTCTTAGGCTTTACAAATTTCTATTTATTCATCTTTTTTCAAAAACACCTACTCTATCTCATGTCATAGCGATACAAGTTTCCTATTTCAAACTTTTTCAAAAAGCTTCTCGATAGCTCAGACCGCTACAGTCTCGCTCTTATTTAGTCTTACTTTGTATACACATACCATATAAGATCCATAATTATTCTAGTGAGACATTTTTTTTTTCAAAATACAATATTTACAAGAAATAATCATTTAAACATTTCTTAAATATTTTTTATCACTTTTTATTAAATTATAATAATTATAATAAATTAGATAAAGGAGGTGTAATGTTTGATATACCATATATTTTCATATTTTTATTATTTGCTAGAAGAATCTCAAGAATGTGATTAAACTTGATAAACGGCAACTACCCTTTTACTATAAGCTTTGACTTATTGCAATTTTCTCAAAAACAATTGTTTTTTAAATCAGTATGCTTATCATAATTATGCTCTTCAAGGAGAATACATTTTATTTCAATTCAATTTAAAGAAGAGGAGTTTATTACGTTCGTCATAAATAAATCTCTAACTTAAAGAGAAATCAATAAAGTTGTCCTCCGCTTGATACAAATTAACATATTTAGAGTACATGTAAAATAAATAAATAAATAACTAATATATATATAGATTTGTTTGTTAGAGACTAATATTTCTAAGGTTTGACCTTCATCATCAGTCATTTTAATTATAAATATTTTATGTGTTATTTCTCATGGGTTCAATTATACCTGATTGGATGTAGGTAAATTCATGTTTGTTGTAATAGCAAGCTAGCCAACATATCAAACGAATGCTTGAGTTTTTATAAAACACTGTTTTATTTTATTCCTGTGAAACCCCACGTTTTTTTATAGGTATATAATTTTTATATATTTACTATCCATTTATTTTTGAATGCATTATATATTCATATGTTTTATTTGCCTCAAGTAAAGGACAATCTCATTGATTTCTCTTTATAAATCGATAACACTGCTACTCTTGGCAAAACAAAATATTTTTAATTAAATCTCCAACAAATTATTTCAAAATTGGTGTGGTTATCAACAATTCTTAGAGCAAAAAATAACGAAATATTATGAATAAAAATAAGCCGGACAAGCGAGTCGGACTGTATGTATATTATCATCATCTAGTATGCAGTCCTAAGCATAGCCCCCGCAATGGGAGGTCCAGGTGTACCCGTGGGTCCCGGGCCCCTCAGTTGCCGGACCCGGCCGTGGAATTTTTTTAAATTATTCCACTTCATTAAAAACACATACTTATTCCAAAATAAGGGGCCCGCTTCAGATTTTGCCCCCCAGGGCCCGAAATTTTATGCGGGGGCTATGGTCCTAAAACGGTTTGACGCAATCACCCGTCTCCAGTCAACTCTATTCCATTCCAAACTCTTTCACTTCTATTAAATTCCCAGATCCCATAATCTTTCATTATCTGTAGAAAATACCCTAATCTAGGTCTTCCCCTCCCTCTTTTCTTTCCCACTTCGCCTTCTAAAATATCCTTTAGCAATCCTATTGTGTCTTAACTTGTGCCATGTCGTTTGGGCTCTTATCTTCTTTAGATTATTCCACAGTGTTCCCTTTCCTATAAATTTTTCAAGAAATTTATTGTTTTTAATTTTAGCCACCTATTTAATCTTTAGTAGCACCAAATTAGGAAGGTCTCCAGTATCTTTCTCTATGCCTCTCCAATCGTCCAGGTTTCACTTCAATCCATGGCGAATATGGCGATGCTCCATACATATGTCTTCAGCAACATCTTCCTATTTTAGAAGCTGATTGATTAAAACCATAATCATTTTTGTTTTGAATTAAACCCAACTTTAGCTTGAGAAATTATAAATTCATGGATCAATGACAAAGCTTTATTTGCCATAAACATGAGATTTTCAAATATTTAACAACCCATCATTAAAAATTAGATACAATTCGAAAAAACACATTCGACAACTCGTTTATTCCTATTTCTTCGTCTGTAACTTGCTTCCGTCAACTCTCTTTTCATTGACATATTGCGTCCAGTCTTTCAAGATCAACATCTAAAATTACTTAAAACTCGGACCCAATCCTTCATATTTCTTTCTATTTATTTTTTCTAGTTTTCACCATCTAAGGGCCCATCACGTACTACAGATCCGAGATGTAATGGATTTTTTTCAATTATATGTCAGAAGGGCTGTTTTCATCCCCCCTCCCCCGGAATCGAACCCAAGTGGCAATATTAGCAATCCGTCTCAATTGCCTATCCTGTGAGGTGAATCTCACTCTGACATATTTATCGCGCTAAATATTTCACTCAAATAATTAAATCTTCATTTGTAAAATTCGCGGTTTAGTGATTCAAAATTTAAAAACTTAGCTATGCATTATAGCTTAAAACAGCACTTCTTATACTTTTTTCATTCATTACCACAGTCAAAAGACTGGGAAATTTTTCGCGACCCCATAATATATAGATATGGCAAAACCATTATTTTTATTAGCAAATCATAAATCAATTTATTTTGAAGCAAATCTTTAATAAACATACCTCTTATAATAATTTTATAATTTATTGAAACTACATAATTATAATTAATAAAACTAAATATTAATGAGAATTTTTTTATATCAAAGTGATTAAAACATGTTTAAATTTCTTTCCATTGATATCTACCTAAATTTAGTAAGAAAATGAGCAAAAAATTAAAAAAAGCGACGATCGGCTATTTTAATTTCTTTTTAGTGATATTTATGGCCATATTAAGGCCTAGAGACCCATTTTTCAGAATAATTTTACCTCTTTCTATTTTCCCGTAAAAGAACTTGGTGAATCTCCCTGTAAAATATTTAGTCCAAATTACACAAAGGGCTCGAACTTTTAATATTTTGCCCCCCCCCCCCCCTTGATCCGTACATATTTTGTATAATTTTTCCACAATAGTTTCGTAGTTTCCTAAAGAGTAACTGTTTGAAATTCTGTCTAAATCTAATAAAGGGCTTTGAATTTTAATATTTCACCCTTCCTCCCCCCACATCACCTAGTTTTTGCATTTCTAGTCTTCTGGGGGCTTAAACTTTATGTATACAAAACTTGGTTGAGTTTGGTCCAAAGGTATGAAATTTTAATTTTTTGACCCCCCCCCCCTATTTTGGCTGGGGGAGTTTTTGCATTTCTAGTCTTCTAGGGACCTACAGATTATGTATACAAATGTTAGGTTTGGTTAAAAGCGCTAAAATTTTCATTTTTTGACCCTCCACCCTTTTGGGTGTTTTTTGGCATTCCTTGGAACAAAATTTGTCAGAAATCACATCCTCTACAACTTTGCTTCTAATAGAATTTGCTTTAGAATTAATAGTTTAGGAGTTATTTGATAATTTCCATTAACGCCCCCTCCCCTTCCCAACTCTCATTTGGGGTCAAAATATCAAAATTTTCTATAGCTATCATTTTAAGTTAGAAGACATCTTGATCCAAATATGAAATTTCATAAAAATACCACCAGTTGTTTTTATGCCAAGTGCGGGCAAAATTTGCGCGGATACCATGGAAACAGACAGACTGACGGAAATTTTGTTGAAGGGGTATTCTTTGATAACTTTTCTTGAAACCTGTACATCCAAAATTTGGGGCGATTCGGAGCAATGTACAGACAAAACATTAATTTTATATATACCATATATATTAAGATAAGACAAGATGTACCATAAATATCAATAAACCTTACTTAATATTATGGTCTCATTCCTGAATTGCGTCTCAATTAAAACTAATAACTTATTTGAATACATATAAAGTTTCTATTGTATTTATTTGCAACGAAATTTTCTCTGGAGACAGACGGACTGGTAGAACATTTAATTGAAAGTAATGGAAGGCAGCCCAGGGGTAGTGAGGAATGAAAAAATTAACACATATCAAATAAGGTGTAATTTATTGGAATCCTTCCTCCTTTCCTTTCAAACCGACGTTTCGGAGGATTTTTCCCTCCTTCTTCAGGGTTTCAAGGGGTCAATGAAGGAAACAAATAAAATGGTTCCTTCCTCTCTCCACAGAAGTGTTTAAAATTTTTCCTTCCTTGGCAGAAGCATAGAAAAACAATTTTTTTCTTTCTTTTCTTAATTATATATATACCGTATACCTATCTTAATTAAGAAAAGGAAGAAAAACAAAATATTTTTCTATGCTTCTGCTAAGAAAGTTTTAAACACTCCTGTGGAGAGAAGAAGGAACAATTTTATTTGTTTCCTTCATTGACCCCTTGAAACCCTGAAGAGGAAAGAATTCTCCGAGGCGTCGGTTTGAAGGGAAGGGAGGAGGAATTCCAATAAATTACATCTTGTTTGATATGTGTTAATTTTTTCTTTCCTCACTACCCCTGGGCTGGCTTCCATTACTTTCAATTTCTATTGTATATTTATCAGAATATGAAAATTATAAATGTAAATGATAGTGGATCTTACAAAGGGCCAAATTTAGAATGAAAAATTCCTTTCAATAATGTTTTTATTGAACCTTAGCACTTGTAGTTCTCTTTTTAAATTCATTAAAGTGCATCACTGTTTTATAATATTGTAGTGGAACCAAGTTCCATTAGAGTCGTGGGTTGTGCGCTTTGTGTATTGAAATCTACTTTCACTTGAGCAGTCCATATCATTTAAATCTAAAATTTCTTTTATATATTTGGTAGCATTTAGTAAGAATTAAAAAATAAGTAAGCATATATATGTGTGTATGTGTCGTCTCCAAAGCTTTAATTCAATGTGCATTCTAGAAATATTTTTTTATTAATTTGAAATCAATGAGGGTGACCCCTGCTTGATACAAATAAACATAAATCTATATAAAAATACATCTTCAGTCTTTCTTATAGATATTATATTAGTTAACTGTGTATAATTTATAATTATAATTATATGTGATATTTTAAGGTATGAATGAAGAACCACTTCATGTAGAAGGTACTTATGCACAGAAAACAAATATAATATCTATAGGAAAGACTGAAGATGAAGGTCATGCCTTCAGAAATATAGTCTATCAAATAAAATTTTATAAATATACATATATTCATTTATATTTAAGTGAATGTTTATTTGAATCAGCCCTTTTGATTTCCTCTTGAAAATCGACAACTCTGCTACTTCCGGCAGGAGAAAATCTTTTCAAACTTTTAAAATTAATTTTTTATCATTTATTTTAAAATATACTTTCTAGAAAGTCTATTGTTCTACCCAAACAGTACAATTTGAAACTCACTAGGAATCCGGATCATCAAGTTCACCACTATATTCACGTTTTCAGATGGATCCGCAACTTCCCTTGCCGTAAACGACACAGGTGAATATGAGGCATTTGCTATTATATGGATTCCATTTCCTGAAAGAAACCTCTTCTAGTAGGATTTGGATACAACCAAAAATATCCACAAGTGCACCTGAAAACAAGGGAGGGGGATTCGTTTTACAATTAGCTCTTTCCAATATGTGTAATCCTTAATTATTATTATAATTATTATTATTATTATTCTCACACATTTGTTGATATGATGAAGAAAATTCTAAGGTTACTTTTTTAATTGGGAATTTTATTTTTTAACAGATGGCGTTAATTCAAGAAAGGGGAAAAATACTTGGTCGTTATTAAAATTGGTAAGTCGTCTTTTCTATTTACATAAATATTCAAATAGTTTTCAATTATTATTTCTGTTCCATTTAACTAAACACTTTTTAACTAGATTTATAATATTATAATAATTTTAGATATTCCATTTTCCCAATAATACACATTTTCATGTAGTCCGAGTATCAAGCACCTACATTTTTTACTTTGCACTTCGAAAATTATTATTTTTTGGCTTAATTCTTGTCAATTGAAAACGATGAACCCTTACTTAGAGTAAGGGTGAATGAATCTTTTTTCCACTAGGAAGAAAAAATAATTCTATTTTACTTTGTGAAGTCATTTTTTGACCGAGTTGTGCTTAATGATGCTGATTAATTTTCGATTTCTTCTATCTATAAAAATTTTCGTATAAATTTTTTGTAGAAAGTTAAATTTTCATTAGCCGGATACTGACTGAGCGAGAAGCCCCGCGAGGCTGCCTCGGGCGTTTGCCGTAGAACCGTCCTGAGTGAACGCAGGAAACGACCCGAGGCGCCTTTGAGCATTCACAAAAACCGACAACCGATGGATCGGGCCGAGGCAGCCTCAGACGAGGCAACGGGCACTTTTGCCTTGGGCGAGGCACGTACTGACCGACCAGGAATTTGCCTCAAGGGGCTGGCCTCGCGAGGAAAATCCTCAGTCAGTATCCGGCTTTTGAATGTATCTTATATGCCCTTTTTTGGAGCTGATTAATTTTATTAATCTGAACAGATTTAACACTTTATTTGTTAAAACGTTTTCCTTTAATATATATAGTTTGAACGCACATCACGTGGAAAGTCTGGAAGTCTCTGTGGTTTAGAAGAGGTACTTGGATGTCTGCAGAGGATTGAATTTGACGACGAGCAATTATCTCGTTTTCGAGGAATGACCTGGGCAGAGTTCATTTCTCATGTTTATGACAAAAACAATAGCAAAGCTCGTTCTGGGAGTGGAGGTACCATTACTGGAACTTCGGGCGACGGGAGAGACAGCAGCTCTTCCAGTGGTTCTTCCAGTCCAGAACCAGCCCCTCTGCCACCCCCACCTGTGCAGAGTGCGCCTCCTCCTACCAAGCGCAATTTCCGTGGGAAACTGCAAAGGGCTCAGAGTGAACGATGTTTCGAAAGACGTCTTCCTGGAGCACGAACCATCTTCAGGGGCTTGGACCGCACTCTTCCCTTACGTCCAAGCCCTCTCGTTTCGACCCTCAGCGAGAAAGATCTACTTGTCTCTCCCGGATCCACTACGAGTCGAATCGAGAGTAAACGACGGGAAGCCGTCTGGGATCTATTCCAAAGTGAATGTGCTTTTCTCTATGATCATCTCATGGTGCTAAAAAATGTGAGACCACAATTTTACAAAATTTTTAGCATAAAATTAATTTTCTAATTAAAAAGATTTTCACAGAATTTGTTGAAAATGTACGAATAAAAGAGTATGTCATTCGCTTGATGCAAATAATACATTTTAATGTATAAATGTATATATATAACCCATCATTTTTTTAAATTTTATTTTATTTTTCCCTTACGCATGGGGTATTTCGAAACGAACTAAAGAAAGGATAGTTTTGAATTGGTTGAATTAAATAAAATTACGATGGGACACCGATTATTTATAACGTCATAACCCATGATAAAACATTATTTTTGACCCCACGAAAAATTTGACCCTCTCTAAAAAAATCATTCGATTCAAATTTTAATAGATTTGTGACTTTGGGGTAAATAAATACTTAAAATTTATAAATTTCAAGCTTGTATCTAACTTACGAGCTCTGACAGACAGATAGACATACATTGTAACAACAAGAGTACTTTTTACTTTTTAAACGGAATCCTAAAAATATTATATTTTCGATGGGTAACTAACTGGCATTGAAAATAACCTGTGCAACCAGGTCAGGCCATAAGTATTATATTTTAATTTAAACAGAAAAATAAAATTAAAGGCTGTATATCAGATAAAAATTAGATATGTTTAATCATATTATGTTGAACGAGCCAATGGTCCTTTGCCGAGCATTATAATACTAATGTACATTAGCCACTTGTTTGTAAAATTTCCCGTATATCAGTATTAAGATTCGAATGCCAATCTTGATTTAATTATATAATAAGAAATTCTGATTATGATTATGAAGTATTTTTTCTGAATAAATTAGAATTATATTATTATTTCTGAATATGTTTAAGTATATAACTTTTAAGGAGATAGGTGTTGGTTCTAGGTGAAACATTTTTATTATTATGTTTAAGTACATATTTATTTACATTGAGCAGAGGATAAACTCTTTGAATCTTATGAAATATACTGGTATTGTTTTACTACAAAAATCAATTGATCAAAATCTTTAATCTGTAATTGACCTCATGGGAAATAATAGATAAAATATTTATAATTAAAAAGACTGATGATGAAGGGCAAGCTATATATATATGTGTGTATATTTATTTGCATCAATCAGAGGACAACCTCTTTGATTCTCTTTATGATCTTTAATTAGTGTCTTAATCCCTGTTAGCACACTTTGTCTAGAAAATGTTTTCTAGAAATTAGGAGATCTTCTAGACATCTTAAAGACAAGAAGAGTTGAATAAGACATTTTCTAGAGCGAGTGGGCTATCTGGGATAAAACATTTCAATTCATATTTCAATATCGAATATTGCTTCATCAAGCAATATATCTTTCTTTTCGCTGATCAGGAGATAGAAATCCTGTTCAACAGAGTTTAATTTTGAATATTTAATATTTCTTTCTGCTGCCTATTATATTATATATATATACTTATCCGCAAACATCGATTAAATTAAAATTTAAGCAAAGCGGATATATTCCAATTAAGGATTCAAATTGCATGCAAATATACTTTAGAAATATCCATTTAAAAATATATTTTAAATAATGAAATCCCATCAAGATTTTTTTCTAATTAATCAATTTAAATTTTAGGTATTTATGGAGCCTTTGAAAAAAATTCAAGTGGAGGGCTTTGCGATGTTTGCTGAGCCGGAATTACTGTTTGGGAATTTAGATGAACTCTGTTGTGTGAGTGTTTTAATAAAAGTGCTTGAAAGAGTCATAGTCTCAATAAATCTCATTAATCATGTATTTATTTAGGTAACTTATGCTTTCTGCAAGGAATTTGTAAATTTATTGCTACAAAATGTGGGAATGAACGGTGATTTACCAACAACTGAAGTATTAGTGAAACTCTTCCAAAAGGTACTTAGATTATCTATCTTGTTGGTATATTTATAAATCCAAAAGAATTGTTGAAATTAATGTTAACTTTTAAAAAGTTAAAAATGATTAAGGAAAGTGAACAAAAGAATATTTAAAAGGTTGTCTGTACTTAGTGAAAGTGTAAAGCTATTTTTACTATAAGATTTATTTGTTTTACATTTTCATTTTGAAAAAAAAATTTCTTATATGATAAACTTTATTATAAATTTAGGATGCATTTTTAATGCTGAAATAGTTTTACAAGATGAATTCACGCAAGAAGGTATAGATGGAAAAATCAATTACATTTTTTTTATTAGCTAGAGAGCTAGACGACGTTTCGGCTCCTATCGTTTGTTTCGATTTGGTTATTTCATTGAGATAGGGATCCCTGAAATTCTATAGATACTAAACTTCTTTCGCTTAAATTCAACCCTATCTCGAATAAGGTTCGCATTTGTGGAGAAGTGCCTCCAAGCATTCTTTGACACTCTAAATGTAATTTTGAGTCGAGCTATCAGACTAATAGGAGATCCAGCATTAATTAACTAGCGCTCTCAATTCTTTGGCCCATCCTAGAACAGTCCCCGCCATTTCACTTTTTTATAAATACTATCATTACGTTAGTTCTGACGAGATATAATCAATAATCCTTTCTAAAGTTTCATTTGCAAAAAATACACAATTTTCTTATATTCAACACCCCTTCGCGGTTAAATTAGATACTAACCGAAAAAAACGCATTGGAATTGGAACTCTCTTCCTACGTCCGTCTTTCGGACTCAATCACTGAAATGTCTTCTTCTTTTCACGATGCAGAAGGTTTACTGCAAAACTATAGAGTACTTTTTTCTACCATCCATAAAAATAAAGTTATGATTGTTTTTCCGAAAGGCCATACAGTTACTGTTTTTAACATTCATTTATTGAATTGAAAGTTTCTTTTATCCGAAAGTAGCAGAATTTTATAATATTAAAGGAGACAATAAAAGAGTGTACCTTCTGCTGGAGACACACTCTTTTATTGTCTCCTTTAATTTATTGGGAAATCTCTTTGTGGGGGATACTAAAACTTTTAAATTTTGTTTTTGATTGTAAAATGGTTGAGAACCGCTTGTCTGGAATATAATGACATACAATAAAAATTGCATCAAATGAGAATTCAGTTATGATTCTGATGTTGAATCGCTGCTTTAAAGCAAATGTACAAATGCATTTGTTTTATAATATTATTTTCACTCTTCCCCATATTTTCAAGTGTTTATTTGAATACTTCCTTTTGATTTCCAGAGCTCAGAAGCAGATTCAGTATCCCAGGCTTATCATAGTTATGCACTTAATTATATTAATGCACTTAATTATTTGGAAACTCTGAGACGTCATGTTGAATTTTGTGAATTTGAAAAGGTATATACATCAATATACTTCTAATTTATATTTATTAATTAATTATACATTTATTGATTTTAGTGGTGCAACCGTGACGTTCGTTGTAAAAAATTACAATTAACAGATCTTCTTGTCGCCCCTGTTCAACACATTATGAAAGTTCCTTTGATTTTAAAAGAAGTAGAAACACGGACAGAGGATCCCAATGAGCGGGAACTTATCTCCCAAATTTTGGAAATGGAAGAAAACTCAATTCGTAAGTATAACTAATTGGTATAGTTACAATAATCAAAAAGATTCACACTTTAACGTATTTTTGTAAATGAACGTAGTAAATACTTAATTTAACGAAAAAATGGAAAATTATTTTCAAATATTTATTTCGTAATTTTTAATTTTGAAAAATTTTAAATTTAAAAATATTTGTTGGTAATTCAGGTGAATTAGATGATAAAATGAAATGGCTGAAGAATTTTGAGAGGCTTCTAGAAATCCAAAGGAATATAGTTTGGCCAACTGTGCTCGAGCTTGACCCGAAGGTGTATGTACCCGAGTTCCTCAAGCCAGCGTTAACCAGACAACCTTGTGATCGGATTATCGTCAGCCCGAGAAGACAGATCGTCATTGAAGGACCCCTGCAAGTCTGGGATACAGGCAAACCTCAAGAAATGTATGTCGTTCTCTTTGACGACATGCTACTCATTACTCGTCGGAAAAAAGGTCTTTCGAAAAAGGTAATTTTCACACTTATTTATATCAATATAAATGACCTAATAACATAGAAAAATATTTCGATAATTTAATAATAAATACAAATCTTTTATAAAAAATAATCTGAAATCGTTTATTAGAATAACAAAAGTTTCGGAAGAAATTCATAGCTGCTTTTAACAAAGGAATATAAAGTAACTATACAAACAAATAAATATTTTGAAAATAGACAATGATACAGATTGTCTTGGAGATGAAGTTACCTTGGATAAAAATAAAAAATATAAATATTTTCGAAAAATTATTTTTCTCTAAAATATTTATATTTTTTTACACACTTTATGTATATTAGCTTCCGCATCATTTCTCGATAAAAACAATTAAGACTAAAAAGTAAAAAAAAAATCATTATATTTAAAAAAAAACTAAAATACACACTTCTAAAAAGTACAAAATAATGTAATAATCAAAAAAGTGTGGGGCATTTTGTCAAAATTAATTAAAAATACATGTTTCTGCGTCCCACACTTTTTGATTATTACATTATTTTGTACTTTTTAGAATCGTGTTTTTTAGTTTTTTAAAATATAATTTTTTTATTTTCACTCAAAGTAATTTCATCTCCAAGACAATCAGTATAATTGTCTATTTTCAAAATATTTATTTGTTTATAGTTACTATATATTCCTTTGTTAAAGCAATTATATTTTTTCAAATTTGATCAAATGTATTTTCTCCCGAAATGTTTGGTATTCTAATAAATTAATGTTTTCAGATTATTTTTTATAAAAGGTTTCTATTTATACTCACAATCACTAACATTTTTTCGATAACTTAAATTATTGATCATTCAAGTATTATTATTTTATAATATTTCCATTATACAACAAATAGAAACGGAAATTTTAACCGATCTTTACATTTCAAATTCTCTCTAGTCATAAAAGTTTCTATTTTTTTAAATTGAAATTTTATCAAAATGAAGTCACCCCTGCCGATAATTATTTATAGAGCCCCTGTAGTGAGTTTAAATCAAAGAGACTCGGGGATTAGAACCTTAGAGAATTGAATTAGGACTAAAGAGATGAATATTTAGTTTCCCACTAAAATAAGCGCCTGCCATTCAGCAGCCATTTATACACGAATTCACGTGATCAGTTTCATTATTCGGACAAGGATTTTAATTTAAGCCGTCCAAGTGCGAGTCGGACTTGCATATCGAGACTTCCATATATATTTTCAGATAATACTTGAGATATCATATTTATTCTTATTTAAAGTTGATAAGTAGAGAATGAGCGAATTTTTGATATTTTTTCATAATTTTAATTTAAGCCACTTCTAAACGTTGACAGGTACTAAACCTAAAAATGGCTTCTTTGGAGCTCTCTCACACCGTAATTTTAAAGTGTGAATTAAATTTTAAAAATGTATCCTAGTTAAGGATATCCTGGAAATAAAAATTGACCCTTTTAGCTGAATTTAAAATTAAAATTAATATATCGATTTTAAATAAATCAAAAATACCGAGCAATACTCGGTTAGCCAGGTACTAATTAATTATGGTGGATTTTAAATAAAAATTTAATATTCAATAAACTCATTCACAAAAATATAAGCTTTAACAGTTACATATATTCTAAGAAAAAAGAGGGTGTAATCCATTCCATTTCAGATCTAATAGATGAAACCCTCTTGTGATTTTCTTAGAAAATATAAAATCTATTTCTAACGGTACCTTAATTACATATATAATAAAATAATTAAATTTAAATTAATTTTTTAAATTGACATATTAGTTTTTTATTATCTAAAATTAATTTAAAAGGAAGATTAATTTTTTATTTATGGTGTGAGCCACTTCTCCAGTAGCTTTGTTTAAAATTGAATGAATAAATAAATGCATGAACTGGTCTGCCTGCAGAAGTCGTCCCTCTCGGAAAATTGGGCCAGCTCGTGTTCCCGAGGCTCGGGTTCATCTAATGAGCCTCCTTCGATGAGATACGTGGTGTACAAGCAGCCTCTATCTCTTGACCGCTTCTTTATTCATGAGGTCTCCGTACCTGAGAGCGCTTCTTGTCGACTTGAGAATGCGTTTGTTCTTGTCAGTCTGAATCGTTTTCAGCAAGTCATTACGATTCATACCTTTCAGGCACCTTCGGATCAAATCAAGGTAATGGAATATTCAATATTATATAATATAGATTGGGGATTTGTGTGAGGAAGGAAGGAGCGCCTCACAAAAGTAAAACCAAATTTCGTCAAACAACTCTAAATAACTTTTATATTACATATCAGGAAATTATTTATGTTTTCAAGCGTTTTCACGACATTTCGGTTTCTATTTTTGAGGCTATATTGAAACGATGATAAATGTATAAAGAGAATTTGCGGTCTTTCGGTATTCTAATTTCATTTTCATTCTTAATAATTTGCTTGATTTTAGCATACATGGTTAATGAAACTTCGCGATACTCAAGACAAATGGAAACGCACCCTTCAGCATACAGTATTCCGATCTCCCCGGCTGTCCATGTGCAGCACCGGCCGATCTGGGAGTACGGTAGCACCTATGGCCTCGAGTTGCTCCCAAGTGCCGACCAGGGGTTCCATCACCTGACAGTCCCAGCCGCCTATCCAGGCGGCGAAATTCGGATCTTCCAGTAGTCCATCCCGAGATCAAGAATATCTGTAACTGAAAATCCTGGCAACCAACACATTTTGTAAGCTATTTAATGTGACATGAAAATTCTTTTTTGACAATTATATAATACCCTATAAAAAAATAAGGTAGCTGCATTGAACAATCATTTTGTGTATAATGAATTTTAGTCTCAAAATTATTTATTATTTATCAAATATTCAATTACTTTTTGATATTTCGAAAGAGAGAGCAGAGTTTTTCTAAGAAACAAATTAATACACACACACACACACATATACATACATACATACACATACCTAAATGCCTTTAATTACATAAATATTTAGAGATGATTTGTTTAATGAAAATCACTTTTCACAAAAAAAAAATATTCTGGAATTACCTAGATGATGATATTGTTTTTCTAAAATTAGATTCTCTTTATCATTATGTCTTCCAAACTTTATTTAATTTTCATTTTTTTATACATTTGTGTTACTATAATTTTAAATAATAGGTAGACATAAATATATATCAGCTGATTCTGTAAGAAAAGAATTATCTTTCTATGCTGGTAAATTTGGAATTACCTAGATGATGATATTTTTTTTTCTAAAAATAGATTCTCTTTATCATTATGTCTTCCAAACTTTATTTAATTATCATTTTTTTATACATTTGTGTTATTATAATTTTAAATAATAGTTAGACATAAATATATATCAGCTGATTCTGTAAGAAAAGAATTATCTTTCTATGCTGGTAAATCTTTGTCGAAATAACATATGGTAATAGAAAATATTATTAATTTTGTTTTCTATAAATATATTACTATTCACTAACATATAACAGAAGAGAGGAAGGACAGAGAACTTATTCAAAGACACCTTCTGTTCACTTGCCCTTCAACAAAAAGAAATTTGGTGCTATTCTGAAACTTATTTTTCTATCTAATTAGAAATTTAAGAAAATTCTAATTAGTCAGGGTATAGGTAAATGGCAGATTATTTTAACAAATAATATTTTTTTTCAACTATTAATAAACAACTAGTTTTTTAAATAAAAAGTAAAAAATAGAATTTCTAACATTTATGACCCTTTTATATTGTTATTTAACTAATATACTGTAACTTTATGTAATAATATATCATTTAATAAATTCAACCTCACTCAGTTATTATTTAATAATAATAAGTAAAATAAGACTTTTAGCGCGGACTCTTCATTGACTGGTAATGTTAAATTGACTCCATTTTTGATTGTCTTGCTATAAAATTTGAAGGAATTGAATAAAAATGAAATTTTAGAATTAAAATTTAAAAAATGAGAATTTATTGATTTCATAATAGAAACAAAAGTATTTTATTCAAAGAAAATATGGGACCAAATGTATGGAATTTACTGGAATTCATGCTAATTTAAAAATATTTTTACCGATTTTAATCAATAAATTTGATTAGCTTTAGACAATTCGGTCGTTTTAAATATAATCTATGATGAATTAAAAAAGAAATCGATTTCGTTCAATTATCTCAATCAACAATGACTCTGCAGAAGAAGGAAAAATCTTTTCAATTACTTTTCGTTAAATTGCTCGGCAACACATTCTAAAAGTTTACCTTCTCTTCTCTCCCAGAACCCATTATAATCGAACAATTAGCAAATAACACTTATTCTGAATCCTAAACAAGAAAATAACATTTCTCCTTTTTTAAAATCTAGTTATAATTTGTTATGTTTTCAAATGAGTTATTTATTGATTAGGTTGCTCAATTTTTCAAGCGATATAAACAAATCCAGGCTGAGGGTTAAAAAATATAAATCAATCAATTAGGTATTAGATAAACTGAAAAGATGAAATGAAATAATAAATAATCACATCATCAATATCACAGTTGTATAGATTCATCTGGAATTGAAAATATTTTCATTATTCAAAATATTTTCGAAAAAATTGTATTCATTGTGAGTACGTAGGTATATAAATAAATACAAATCTTTTATAAAAAAACAATTTTCAAACATTTATTAGAATAGAAAGAATTTGGTTTTTAGGACAAAATCTTAGAATTTGTCCTAAAAATTAAATTCTTTCTCTTTTAAAATAGATTTGTTAATCTGAACAAGAGCTGATTTTTTGAAAAACATTCCAACTATTTTCAAAAAGAAGATGCTTAAATCTTTAGTTTTATGTTTATTAGAATATCAAGATATTTTTTCTGGGGAAATTTTTCCCTTTATCAATGGAAATTTTAACAAGTTTGAAAAAATAGTTGCTTTAAGGAAGAAATATAAAATAACTATAAACAAATAGATATTTTGAAAATAGAATATGATGTAAATTGTCTTGGAGATTAAATTACCTTGAATAAAAATAAAAAAATCATAGAGAAAAATATTTTTTCTTAAATATATTTTTTGTTTTTTAATCCAAGGTAATTTCAAGACAATCTGCAGTATCGTCTATTTTCGACATATTTATTTGTTTATAGTTGCTTAAAGCGGCTATTTTTTCAAATTTGTTAAAATTTTCAATGATAAAGGTGGAACTTCTCCCGAAACCTTTGATATTCTAATAAACTTTTGAAAATTGTTTTTTGTAAAAGATTTATATTTATTTATGAATTATTTTCTAATGTATTTTCTGAATTACTAACGTATAATTTTCTACATGGTTTTGATCTCCGCATTTTGAAGGGTTGGAAAGCCAGACAACTTAGTTTTTTCCATTTATCAAGACCAAGACTTAGTTATCGTAGAAAATCTACTTAGTATTAAATGTGAGTACCTCTTTTATTTGAAAAAATTATTGATTCTTTTTCATATTTATATTTAAAATTTTGTTTTTAATTATTGTATTTGTAGTAAAGCATGCCTCCATTGGCTGGACTAAATTCTCTGAGGCCCTGGCTGGCCATTATTATCGGGATCTTTTTTTCAATAAAAAAAAGAAATTGTCAAAAATAACCAAATAATATAAAGAAGACAAGAATTGGAAAAGGGTGGTTGTTCTTAAAATGCTTTCTGTAGACAGAGCGGACTTTAGACTTTTCAAGATATGGTATCAAGGGGTCGTGAGCCATCGAGAGAACACGCACAAAAAGGCATTTTATCAGTTAAAGTGTACCAAATTTCGTAACATTAGCTACAACCGTTCTAAAGAATTAGATTGTTATTTTATCGAAATGATTTTGGGCTTTTTACATTTAGAACTAGAACTTATAAATGAAAAGTGCTGACAATAAAAAATAAACTGGCCAAGTGTGTGACGGAATCGCAAACCGAGGGTTCCGTACCTTATATTTTCCAAAATACTTGAGATATCAATTTTGTCGTTGATATGTAAGGAGAGAATAAATAAGTTTTGGGATTTTTTTTTTAATTTCAAGTTAAGCCTCTTCTGAAAGCCAAAAAAAAATATTTTAATCATTCTATTAAAACTTTTATAAGATTTTTGATTTCGGGCAAAATAAATAAATGTAGTAAGAAATTGAGTAAAATTGCGAGGTGGATTTCAGATAATTTTATGTGAAACCCCACCTTGTAATTTTAATTAATTTCTTATTATTAAAAAATGTTTCACCTTGAACCAACACCTATCTCCTTAAAAGTTATAAATGTAGCTTTAAAACTTCAAGTACCTATATATCTTCTTTAGTTTACGAGCTTTAATGCTCGGACAGACAGATACTCTAGTCCCACTAATGTGTTTGTCTTTTGTACGGAACTCTAAATAAACGAATCGTTATATGAGCTTTTAACGGTTCTAGCTAATGTTCTAAAATTTGGTATAAATATGGTACAAAATTTATTAAGGAGGCCCTTTCGCTCCAGTTGAGTCAAAAGAAGTGTAGTATCTAATAAACAATAATATAAGTTAAAATACAAATGAAAAATAATACAATTAAAAAATAAATAGTATGAAAGCCGTAAATGTTTGAAATAAAAAGAATTATAAAAAATAATTAAATACAAAACTTAGTTTGATTTATTCAAATCAGCTGATAATATCTCTTGTACGATTTGGCAATGCGTTGTATTAATATTGTTTATGCTTATATCCAAACAGCATTTATGTGATTTTTTAAAGTAAATTTCTCAGTAAATTCCTCGGTCAATGATATATTTTATTGCAAAAAAAAGAAACCCGCATGTTTCAAAAAGCTAATTTTTAATTTTTTTTAACTTTATATAATCAACTAATAGTAGTATAATTCAAGATAAAGTGTCAAGATCTTAATTTTCCATAAGAATCTAAGAAAATGTTTACATTTTAAAAAATTTTATTTTCAAAAATTTGCTCGCTAATGTGTGATTCAAACTTTACCAAAGCATAGGTAGAGACTTAAACTATTATAAAAAAATTAAGTTATAGTTATAATCTAAAATTTTTTATTTAACATTGGTGGCACAGGGACCTCCTTAAAAGTGAGTTTGGAATTTTTTGGATAAGTAGTCTTGTTTTCCCTTCGGTGCTTCGGTGGGTCTGCTAACTTTTTTAATTTTGAAATTTTTTTATTAGTCGATAGCTCAAGTCCGTTACTATAGATTTCGGGACCCAAAGGCATCAGATTTTCATTTCTTCGTCAAAAATTCAAAAAAATATAAAGTCTTTTTCTTCTTTACGTTCCTTTTTCGGCTTAGTTCTGATTGTGTTAGCGATTGACTCGGTAGTTAATATGGAATAGATCAATCAAGTTATTAATAGTTGTTTACACGATTTACCTGAAAAATATTCCGATTTGATTTCAATATAAAATATTCTTTTTTTTTTTTTTTATTGTCACCTAGAACAAAGCCCATTTAGACAGCACATCAGTAAAGTGTTAGTAGGGTTAGTGAGAGAGCCGAGTTTTAGCCAGTAGAAATTTTATATGCTAGCCAGGATCGAACCCCGGCCTCCCGCTTAAACATCGTCATCATCGATGCTGAAGCGGGGCCAGCGCGTTAGCCAGCTCGGCTAACCCGACTCCCCGTATAAAATATTCAATATATAGAAAATTAATTGTTCCGATAACTTAATTGATACTTTTAAATTTTTCGAACTCGAAGCCATGAGTAGGATTTTCTAGGGCTGAATCTTTCAGTTTAATTAATTAAATCATTTTTTATTCCTAATCGTCAACCAGAATATGAGACCCCCCTCCATCGAGGGCTTCCATCCCTCATGGTCCGCTAGTCCATGCATCTGTTTCTGTCTGAATATAATAATTTTTGAAGTTTAGTTAGTGTTTCTTATCAAAATATAAATTTTGCTAAATATATATATTTTTTGAATGTTAATTGTTTTTTAACTTTATAAATTGATTTCCACTGCTACATATTATTTAAAGAAGCTTTCTTAGTTCATGAGTGGACATTTCAATTGATAATCGACCTAAGTTATTGCCGGAGCATTTCACATTAAACTGAACAATTTATTAACATCACCGGATATATTTTTCTTTAGAAAACTTTCCTGGATCTAAAAAGCATGAATTGTATTTGGCTGAGTGAACGAGAGAAGCAGTACTAGATGGATATCCCGAAAAAGTCCAACAAATCCTCAAAAATATAAATAGTAAAAATTATCTAAAGGTAAACATGTTCTTCCACTAACTCCCCACTACAGAAGATAATTTTATTTATTGGCTAATAGTATTCCTCAGAGACTTTATTGAATATTTCTTTAATTATGTATTTCTTAGAAAAGATATCGGCAAATAAAAAATCACTCTCTCTTTTATTGAATCTTCATTTAAAATGATAATAATTATTTTAACAAACTAATAGTAACTTTTCAAAGAGACATACATAGAACAATTTTTTATTATTTTTATGTTCAGAAATATTCAAAATGTTCACTAATTCGAATGAAATAGATAGTTTGTAATTTAATTTTTCAAATTTTCCAATAAAAAGTTTCTATTCCTTTCATTTTTAATGAATTTCGAGTAAATGTTAGATACTTTTGCAAAAAGTTTTATATTTATTTTATTATGGTTTCTCTCGTTACAATAATTTAGTACCGAGAATGTTTTTATCCATCAATTTTTTTATGTTTAATCAGATTATGAATCAATTTTTCTTAAAACTTAGAGCAATATTATTTTAAAAGCGAACAGTTTCTTTTTTAGCATGACTTAGGGCTAAAATTCAATTAATTTACCATCCAAAGTGTTAAATGTTGAATCTATTGAAATCATATTCTTTTTTTGTAATACCAGTTGCGAAAGTCCGATTTTCGAAAGAAGTTTGGTGGGGGTTCTGACTGGCTACATTACATACACATTTCACGTATGATGTGCGTAAAGTACCACTTTTCTTTACAAACCCCTCTACTTTCCTGCACGTTTATTCAAAAACGCTATAGAGAATGTTGTTTATATCGTATTCTAAAAAACAACCGAGAGTTGTAGTGACAATATAAATAAAAATTCATAGCGACTTAGATTCTTGTAAACAACCTCAATTCCTGTAACCTGTCGCCATTTACTGCTATTTAATTTAAAGTGATTATTACTCATTACTTTATTTATTGCTATAATTAACCTTTAATTTTATTTCTGTTAAATAAATTAGATTTTACGAATATATAATTATGTGTTATTTTCTCTCTCAAATCATTTTTTCTCAGTTGGTATTACAAAAAATATTGTGTATGGCAACAGCGTAGGGAGGATCATCCAACAAGCAAGGTTACTCCATTCACTTAAGCTTATAACTCATCCACCTGTGTACGAGTGTGAATCCAATTCATGAGCCGTAAGGCGAGTGTAATGATTCACATGAGTATTCAGGTGAATGCACCATAAGCTCTCAGTTCATGATGCAACTCTCTTTTATTAGATATTCCTCACTTTACTCCCTTGCCATACAATATACTATTTCCTTATATCCACTCAGTACCTTTATTTTCATTTAGAGAGATTTTGGCAACTTACAACACATTATATATTTAAAATAAATATTTAGTTTTGTACACTTACTATAAATCTTTTCTCCCTAACGTGTGTTAGGAAGGAATGCGAGAAAAAAAGTCATGAGATTTAGCATCCAACGTTATATTTAGTACCTCTAAATAGATAAATGAATGCAACAACTTAAAATGGTTCGAGATTAATCTAATTATCTATTATATTATATGTTAAATGATCTCATCTTCAATCTACACATCAAAACAAAGATTTTGATATGGAGACATATAAAATAAATATCCAATTAATCCAGATATAATTATTGACTTTTATAGTTATTCAGCCTTCCCAATTCTATTTCTATTGAAATTGATTAGGACGGAAAAAGGAAATCGTAAGAGTTGTGACCCGCAATCTTTGTTAGAAACAAAACGTCTATATTTATTTATTTCCAAAACTATATAAAGTATTATTTAAGGTAGTAGAAACCGTTTCGCCTTTTAACTAATAATTTTTTCAGTGGGAAAGTTGTGGTTTAATAAATATCATCTAAATCAATTAACAGTTCATCATCGAAAAATCTCGCTATCTCGCCATCATCAATCTTCATTTCTTTGGGTGCTTCTTTAGGAAAACTCTCCTCGATATTCGATTTTCAAAAGAATTTGAACCAACTTTTACTTTTATGGAGTTCATTGAAATAGTCTAGAATTAGTCTTAGAGCCTTTATCTCTTTATTTATTTAAAATTTTGAGTTTTAATTACTGTTAAAGGGAAAAAGACTATATTTAGGAAGAATAATTATTCGATAGTAACTTCTTCATTTGATAAATAGAAAACGCATTTCAAGCTTTAATATTTTTTTTTCAACAAATGTGAATCAATGATCCTGTAGCTAAAATTGTAGCCATCTAATAATTTAATTCCATTAGTCAAAATTAAAATGACAATATTTATTTATTCAAATTTTAATAGGTTGGAGTTGGTGGTGTTTCTCCAACCTATTAAAATTTAAGACATGTTTCACTATAAACCTACACCGCGTTCTTTAAAGTTTATTTATTCATATTATATTCCAAGAAATTGGATAAAAAAAATTAATAAAATCACGGTGCAGTTGTCCTTAAAAAAGATTTCATTAATCATACTTGAGGTCGAAGAAGAAATTCTCAATGATGATCTAGTCTTGTTCCATGTGAATTTAGAATTTCAAATAAATCTTATCCTGAAAATATTGGTCGAACAATCAGATGTCGGATTTTTTCTAGATAACAATGGATTTGTTAGCTCAGGGAAATGGTCCAAAAGGAGAGAAGATTCAATCAGTAGAGTTAGGAAGGAAGAAAGGGCTAGCTGGCTAGCTAGGGAGGCAGGGAGACAGACAGCCATCAGGTGGCAAGAACCATGGGGTCAATCGAGAACAAGAAATTTGAAAAATGTTCAGGTGGCTTTCACCGAAAGGTGAAGTGGAAAGGCTTCGATTGACATTGACGATATAATGAGAATGACAAAAAAGAAAAATATAATAAAACCTGTCAAATCAATTTCAATGATGAGCTGGCTAAAAAACAGCGAACCAAAAATTAATCAATTAGCGATGTTAAGGATTTATTGGCTAAGGCCTGAATTAGGATATTATAAATTTTTGGACCTCTTATTGTAAAAATATTGCCAATATATTAATGAAAAAATATGCAATGAAAAGCTTTAATCAATAAACAAAGCAAAGACATGAACATATTTTTATCAAAAAATTAATAAAATAATAAATAAATAAACAAAAATCTCGTAATAAATAAATATTTTTACAACCTGATATTTTTGAAAAAAAATCCTCTAAAAAAGAGTTGATTATTTTATTCTAGAAATAATTTGAAATTAAGAAAAAATATAATTTTATTTACTCATATCATGGTGCTGTCGAAATAATTTTATTTATTAGTTATTACGATTTTGATATTTTTTATTTTTAAAGTATATTCTGAATAATATTAATGAGTCTTTCAAATAAATGATGAAATATATATATAAAGATATGGCAGTAAAAGTATTAGATAAGTATACATTTTTGATTAGGGAAATATAAAATTTAATCCAGTAATAAAAAAAAGACTCGAAGTTGAACACAATTTTCTAACTTAATTTTAATAAATGTATCATGTATAATTAAGGTCTATTTTTTAAAAACTATTATTACTAATATACTACTTTTTAAAATTCCTAAACGTGAACTATAATAATATGTAATATTGATAGTATATTTTGATATTTTCCGAAAAAAATATATCACTCAATCTCATCAATATTCGTATTTTCAACATTTGTTCTGCCTTAATAATCTGAAAGTTTCGGACAGGACCGGGCACTTCTTAAGTGATGAGGTCTGGAGCCAAATCCGCCACACACTAAGAAGTTCGGACCTCTTCCCCCCCTTGATCCAGATCTTTAGGAAAAATGAGAGTGAAAGTAAAAGGAATGCAATCCGAATTATCTCACCAGTTACGTATAATGTTTAAATAATCGGACTGGGAGGTTTCTCGGGATTTAGGTTTTGATAAGAAATCATTCCCTTTCTTCTTGTTCCCATTTTAGAACTAGAGTTATCTCTCTCTTTCGAAAACATAATCCCCAAAAAACAGACTTCCAATATATATATATATATATATATATATATATATATATATTAATGTATCATATATATAATAATGTATATCATATTTAAAAAATATAAAAAAATCAGAAAAAAAATATATTGCTGTGAATATTCTTTTACAAAACTATTAAATGTTTTTCTCTCTTAAAGTATAAAAATAAAAGAAAAGATAAATTATTTTTTTGAAAAGTCTATTTTCCCTGAAGGTTGAAAGAATTTGTGCTCTTGAAGACTCAAATCCGAATTTGTTTTGAATGAGGGGTCAACAATCGTAAATGTTGTTTTTTTTCTTTTGAACCTTTACTGGTATTGATGATATTTAGAAACAGAGTATGTATTTCCGGTTTTACCAGATATTGTGGATAAATAAATAAATGAATTACAAATAAACATTAATTAAATATAATTTTTTTTGACCTGATACTGATTGAGACAAATAAAACTTTGTCTCTAAATCTTTTCTACATAGTTATAAACTACCTAGGTATTGCAAATATAAATTAAATAATTAAATTATTTAATAATTTTTTATTAATTTCAGACTGTATACATTTTGATTAATTTGAAAACATTGTTTGCGCTCATCTTTTATTTATTTTATCTTCAAAAAGTTGATAATTACAAATAATCTGAATTAGCATTTTATGAATATATCATTAGTCAACAGATTAAATTATTGAAATATATAATTAACATTTCTAAAGAATTTGAAAAAATTGAAAATTATATATATATGTATATATATATATTTCTATACCAAGTACAAATAAAAAATTTCATTTAATTTTTGTCAGGCTATGTCTAAAAAACTTTTACTTTTAGTTATAGGTACTATTTTTGAATTAAAAGACGTTAGGAATGAAAACTTTACCATTCATTCAAACGCCTAGAAAAGAATTCAATTTGAGTCTGGAGAAGGTAATACATATAATTTATAATATAATTTGGAAATATTTATCAAATCATTGATTATCTCAAATTTCATAAAGACAAATCTTCGGGAACCTAAAAATATAGAATAAACCTTTTCAGTAGCTAATTCATTCGTGAAGATCGACTTAACAATAATGAATTTGATAAATAATTAGAATTTTTATTATTAAGTATAACAATTTTAACGTAACGTAACGTAAAACTTTATGGATGAAACATTAAAACTCCCATCCTAAAATAATGACTGTTATAGTCCGAAATTGTTAGAAAATGAAAATAATGTTGTTTTATTTTGCAATTTTAATGAAATCTTTCAAATTCCTATAGTGTAACTTGAAATTAAACTTGTAATATTCCAAAAGGCGGTCATTCAATTAAAGAATATGAATATTGTCACCTCCTCGAGAAACTCCTCTAACGACACCTCCAACTAGATAGAAATTTTTTCTAATGAAAATCAAAAATATTCAACCATTAAACAATAAAACTCGAGTATGCAACAAGATGAGTGGAGTGGAATCAATTCAATTTTTTTTTTTTAGTATTTTTAGTTTTCATTATTATTCGAATGTGTCCATTTCTTTCTAATATTAATCGGGAAAATTCAAAAAACATAAAAATTAATATTTATTATCTTATCAATCAACATTTTCAAATGGTTCCTTCCACATATCAACAAGACTAATTTATTTTACAATTGAAACGTGGTTATGCAAGTGGTATATTATAAGTGAAAAAAATAAAAAGATACATTTTTTTTCTTTATAAGGAATTTAAAAAATTTAAGGCTAACATCCCTGCATCAGTAAAAGTGTCATTTTTATTATGAAGTAATTATTTCATAGTTCAAAGAGTTATTATATTATATGAGAGAAAGGTGACATCGCACATGACCACCTCTGCAGACTTTAAAATTTATATAAAAAAAATATATATTTTGTGTAACTTTATAATTCAATCGAAACTTTAATTTTAATTTGTTTAATTTATGATACATTTTTAAAACATATTTCACTTCGGACTTTAAAATGATAAATCTTAAAAATAATGTAAGGGCTTAAGCACGTGATGCTGCCCTTTTACATTTCCACGCTTCAATTGAATTACAGAAAAATTGTATGCATAAATCTTATTTTTATAAATATATTAAATCAAGGTGTAACAAAACTATACCTCTTATATAACCCTTATAAAAATACAATTTATATCTTTTTGTTAAGCCTCACTTATAAAAATAAATAAGTAAAACAAAAAATTAAACAGTATTATGTGTATATTATTAAATGTACTACTTCAAGCGATAAAAATTTAAGTCTTTAATTTAAAAAGAAAAAATTGTATAATGTTCATTCCTGTGTACCTATTCTAGTATTATATATCTAAAGATGTTTTATTGTTTGGTTAATATTATTGGGTTCCAGTATGCAAAATGTCAATTTCATCTTCACTGAGTTGGATTTCCTTTCACCGACCTGAGTATTAATTATATCTTGATATTTTGTCACTGTAACTCAATTTTATTTTTGCTTTTCCAATTTTCCTTTAATTCTTTCGAATTAATTTCTGGATTTACTCAGGGTTTATTTTACTGATGAGAAAAGAAGTCAAAAATAATTTATTTTCTACTTTTTACAAGCTTGTCCACTCATCTTTTTAATTTCAATGCGTTTGATATACCAGTCAAACATCCAACAGACATTTTTTTTATCTGTTTCACCAATTAAAATATTTAAGTTAGAAATTTCAAAGAGTTGTCTTGTATAAAATATGTTGTAAGACTAGAATTGAGAAAAATATTTATACTTCATATACGGGTATTTACCAATCTAACACTTGATAGTGTATATAATGTTCTATTTGATAAATTTTTACCCTTTGATTATGGAATAACTATGTTAATAATATGTATGTATTAGTATTAAAGAATTGTTGAATGTTTATATTAAAATTATAGATCTATTTTGTTAATTTTTAATGTAAAATTATGATATTAAACTTTACATTAGTTCAAATAATAATTTCGAGATGTTCATTTTACCTAAATAAATCACTTCAAACTTTTGAAATTCCTGTACGCCTGACTATCACTATTCTAGGTAAATTTCTTTCGATTAGAGTAGTACCTATACTATATTGTCGGACCTGCAAATTGTTTTTAAGAACGGATTTTACAATAGATTTAAGGTTCTTTCGTTTGTATGTTTGCCACCTCTCGAAGGGAGCTGATCACTACCGAAATCTATCTCACTCATTCTTATGCTACAATATATAGTACACATAAAAATTTATTTGCTAAAATAAAATGTATTTTTCACGTATCGCGCTGTTTGCCAGTAGCAGAATCAGTCCCGCCATTTAATATCCACGTATAATGGGAGCCCCTGCTATTTAGACAACTGTTTTGTCATGTCAGTTATGTCTATCTTACAAAAAAAGGCGCAAGCCATTTTCTCATTTTTACTTTCACATATTATATATTCTCTATATCATTAAATTGGTGTACTTATCAAGTGTCATAAATTGTTAGTCGTGTATAAATTTTAATCCGATTGACATAAAGAAAGAGGCCGTAAATTAGGAGTATCGCAAAATAAATATTTTAATGGTTCATATTTCGTCCAGGATAAGTCATAGTGTTTGAAACTTAAGCTACCTAGTGGCTAGAAGAAGTACCTACCTCAAGATTTTGGCTAAAATTGAAGAACCGGAAGTACATGTTTATACTTGAAGATTTTTGGTATTTTGCAATTTCGTCTTTTTCCGGTTTTCTCAAAACGGCTTGGGGGGAACACAAATTGAAGTAGCTTGAATGAAGAAAATTGGTATGCTGATTTCAAATAAGGGAGAAACTAATGTGAAAGTCGGGTGGCGCCCACACTAGTTGATTCCTTTATCCAAAACTGATACGTCGATGAAGAATTTTCACTTAAAAAAAAAAATCTATCATGAAAAGAAGAAGAGGAGATTTTATTTGCTGGGTAAGAGTCGAAGGTATCTATGGATACGAGGCTTAACCAGTCCAAGGTTATAGGTTGCGGGGAAGACGGTGGCAGAAATTGAGTTCCACTCTCTGTAGGTCTTAGGGATAAACTTGGTGAAAGCGCTGGTTCGATTCTTATCTAATTTGAGAGCGAATGGTTGCTGGGGGTTCGAAAACGCGGAGTTCTTACAACGAGGGCCTTAGGTTGAATTATTGGTTTCAGCTCGTCTAAACAAACCTTATGAAAATGACTCATATGTGAAATCGATTGGGACCCAAAAGAGGGTGGCTGGTTCAAAAATATATTAAATATATATATTAAAATTTGCAAACATAAATGGAAGGATTATATTTACAATAGAAGAGTATTATATTTAAAAAGAGATATTATGAATTGATAATAGGCCCAAAATGGGGTGAGAAAGGCTGTCTTATAAAATTAAATTATTAAATTTCAATCTAAAAAACCAAGTTATTATTTATATATACTTAATATTAACATGTACAATATTTAAAAAGAGATTATTTCTAGTAATTATTTTTTTAGTTGGCCAAATCAGGGAGTTCAAAAATTCGAATTGGATTTCCGTATTTTCACTATTTTTCACTATATATATATATATATATATATATATATATATATATATATCCAATCGGGGGTTCTCGAAAACGGCTCTAACGATTTCGCTAAAATTTGTTGTACTTATCAAGTATCATGAGTTATTAGTTGTGTCAAATTTTTAATCCGATTGAAATGAAGGAAGGGGGTGTAAATTAATCATGTCGAAAAATAAATATTTTAATCGTTTTATTTCGTCTTCGGTAAATCGCAGAGTTTTGAAATTTGAAACTTAAGCTATCTAGAGGCTACATTTAGTACTACAAGTTTTTGTCTAAAATGAAAGTACCAGTAGTTGATGTTTACCTACGTAAGAATCTACCCCCTGCGTTTCTCAACCATAAATCTCAGAACTAAGAAATTCGAAACTTAAGCTCGATATAGGCTAGAAGGATTACAACAACTTTTTGGTTGAAATCGAAACACCGTAAGTGGACATTTACATCAAAGATTTTTCGTTTTTTTTTTTTTTCTTTCTCTCAAAAACGGCACTAACGATTTTTTTAAAACTGGTGTACCTACTTATCAAGTGTCATGAGTTATTAGTCGTGTATAGATTTTAATCCGATTGGAATAAAGGAAGGGGGTGTAAATTAGGAGTGTCGTAAAATAAATATTTTAATCATTCATATATCGTCCTAGTTAACTCGCCGAGCCTTGAAATTTGAAACTTAAGCTATTTATAGGCAAAAAGTTACAGAGCATCACTTGGTGCTCCAGGCATTAATATTTATAATTTTAGCAGGTGTATGGTAAAGTTCTGTGGATGCCCACAAAGGTTTATTGATTCAAGTAAATTGTACTAAGTCGTGAGGTGATTGAAATTTAGAAAATGCTCATTTGTAATTTGAACGCAGTTGGTTCGGGGTGTCATTCATTAACTGTACATGATGCAGTGTGGGTGCAGGCGGTTTCGCAGAGCATGACCGCCTTTCAGCTTACGGTCCTTACGCTCGGTTAACGACGCTCGCAGCGACAGCGAACGCCGTTCTTAAGCAGAGGGTTTCCTCTCCGGTGCGCAGTCTTCTCAACGATGGCTACTTATCAAGTCCTGGTTTTTCTTGCGGTGTCCTTAGCACCGGCCTATGCCCGGGAATGTAACACACGTGATGTAACATTCGAATTGCACACTGGATTTGTTTATAGTGCCCCTGGCGATCTTCTTTCTACCCATCACGGGGTTTTGGGTTTGCCGGAATGTCTTGCCCTTTGCAGAAACATCACCCGTTGCTATAGTCTAAACTTCGAAACGGGATTATGCGTCCTCTTTGCCGAAAACAGCGAACAACCAGGTAGGAAGCACTTGCAGAAATCCTAAGTAACCATGGTATATTTTACCATCTTCACTTATAACTAAGTTAAGCTAAAATATCATTTAGGGAATTCAACTTAAGTTTGAAATAAAGAAACCCTAAGAAAGATTGTAATGCTTGGCGTTAAGGAAGTAGTAAGCCCTATGAAAATTATGCAATGTCCTATAGCTTAAAATTTAATAGTAGAATTGGGAGGGCTGTAATATGCTAAGTGCACAGTGTCTCTGAAATCCCTACTTATTCACATGTTGCTTGAGCTTGTCAGATTTTTTTAATCAAATTGACTTAGACATGTCAAGTAAGGCCTTTGGAAAAGTAAGCCTAGGGGTTGTGTTTTTTATGAAGATTCAGGGTCGCCTCCCTAATCAGTTAAAATGGGATGCGTGCGCACGATTGGAATTGAAAAGTCTGTAAGTATTGAATCTAATAATAATATTAGATGTTATTCTTTAGTCTAACACTAAAAATAAAACTACAATTCAATTATTATTGCTTAGTTAGACAAGATATATTTTTCATTTAAATTTACTTACAAATTCTATAAATAAAATAAATCCAACCACAAAATGAGAATTTGAATTAATATGCTTTTAGGATATACATAGAGCTAGACATATACTATGGGAAATTATTAATTATAATTTACTAGGAGAATATTAAGAAAATTTATTAATTTTTGTTCTTACTGATTTTAATTAATCAAATAGATCAATGATATTTGATTATTAGAAAAAGAATAAAATTGTCAATATTTATTAATAATTTAAAAAATAATCCTTGCCAGTAATAATAATGAATTTTAAAAAGATTATTGAAGGAAAAAGTGAAACTTTTTATAGTTTCGTTGAATTAATAATTTTAAATGATCATTATCTAAATCTGATATTCAATTCTATTCAATTCTATTCTATTCAATATTTTCTTAAAAGGCCGTTCCTAGAATAATAGAAATTAAGAAATTGATCTTTAATAGTCTGAAACAGGTCTGGACTTGTATTTCGCATCCTTGCATCCTCCAAACTAAGAGAGAATCATTCTATTCGGGTCCTTTTTAGTCATTTTCCTCGATTAATCAAGCTCATTCGCACATTTTTTAAATAAATAACAAAAAAATGAAAAATTATTTACGCTAAAGACCCGCTTATAAACAATTAATAATAAACTTAAATATGATAAAAAAAATAAAACCGAATTCAAAAAAATTAAATGCAAGAAATAAAATAATAAGAACTCAAAAATCAAATAAAATACACTAAAAGGTATAAAATAATTATCTAATTTAGTTACAACTAAACGACGAAATATTTACATGAAATCACTTTTTGAAGTCTGTGCCAAAAATATACATTTTATGAATTAACTCGACGGATCTTACTTAGTACGTTTGGCGGGTACACTCGCTTATATAGTTTGTTTAGCACCGACTTCAAAAAGTTATTTCATGTTAATATCTCGTTGTTTAGTAAATTAGATAATTATTTTATACCTTTTAGATCATTTTATTTGATTTTTGAGTTCTTATTATTTTATTTGTTACATTTAATTTTTTGAAGCCGGTTTTATTTTATTTTTTTATAAATTTTTTTTTATTTTCTCTTTTTAGTCATGTTATTAATAGTGACTTAATGTAATACCTTGCATGCATTGCAAGCGTCGGGCGAATGAATCAGAAAATGATAATACAATTCAATTCATAAATATAGAAATTCTCTCGAAACGTAAATGAATGTTTTCAGATTGATTTTCTATAAAAGATTTTATTTATTATAATTTCGATTATTTGCTCATAAGAATTTGAGATTTACGTTATTTCGTCATTGATCATATCATCGAACTTGACCAAATTAATATGGGACCACCCCTAAGGTACCCCCTTTCCAATAGAATAGAATAGAATAGAATATCTATTTGCAAAGAAATAAGTAAATACATTGTAGGTATATGTAAAAAAAATTTAAACTAATTAAAGACAATAAAATAAATCAAATTCAACAATTATTGCAACACCCCTCATTAAGCAAAGCTTGTGTGAGGGGTGGTCCGACATCATAGCGTTGTTTGCCTGTTCCAATTTTTATATATATATAATATCTATGTACATGTACATAAAAAAAGAATCATCGAAATCGGTCCACGTGGCAAAAAGTTGTCTCTGAACATACATAAATAAATAAATAAACAGGTATCTTGACAATCTCGGAGCTATATTGATCCAAACGCAGAAAGAATCATTAAAATCGATTCATAAACAAAGAAGTTATGGCTGAACAAACATAAAAAAAAGGTCCAATACCAATGAAAAAAAAACGGGACCCATCGGGAACTATACCGAACCCTATGGAAAAAAATCATCAAAATCGGTTCACAATTGGAGAAGATATCAGGTAACATAGACACGCATAAAAAAAAATCAGTCGAATTGAGAACCTCCTCCTTTTTTGAAGTCGGTTAAAAATAAATTGTTCATTTATGTATATTTAATAAAATCGCCTTAAAATATCAATATATTCATTAAAAAAAGATGTTTCCTACATTTTCGAACCTAAGGAAGCCAAAAACTTAATCTGTTATCCGCATTGGAAATACAACCATTTTAGCACAAGAACAAACCTTAGATAAAAAAATAAAAAATATAAATATTTACATTTTTTTTTGAATTGTTTGACAAATATTGGAAAAAAGTATCTGACCTTTTATTGCTTAAAACTTCGATTATTTCTAAAAAAAAATATACAAATTCCGCTCTTTATCTAATCTTAAATTTAGAAAAAAGTTTAATTTTAGAAATGATCAAAATTTTAAGCATAGGTATCATAAAAATTTTGACTTGTGTTCCCACAACGTATGTGACTTAACCCCTGTTCCCGAAAGGGTTATCCAATGAAGTCACGTGGTGGGTTTAAGATATACTGAATTTATTTCTCTCTTTTTTCACAAAGAGAAACAAAGAGGTTGTCCTCTGCTTGATGCAAATAAACATACACACATATGATATCGAGATGATATATCTGTATATATATTATTTATTTGTTTTATTTATATTATTTATTTTTTTTTGTCTTTATTGCAATTCAAATTGAGTCTTTTATAGTTGCAATTTTTTGTATCTCCCTTAGAGGGGTATTCTGCCACAGTGCATTATTATCGAAAAATAAACAAATAGATAAATATTTTCATTGTAAAAGAAAGAATCTTGAAAAATTGAAAAGTTAAAGATCATGCTAAAGGTGTAGAACAGTAAAATTATTATAAATGACCTTTTATTAAATCCCATATTTTTATTCTTAACGCAAGAATTTGAAATTTTAATTAATATTAGTTATTTTTAATTTTAATTTTTATTTTAAATCATACCCTATCAATGAAAATAGTATTATTCGATTAAATTGTATAATGTAAGATTAAGATTGAGGTAATTTTCTCAAAGTCCATTATCAGTATAGTTAAATCATTAATTTCAGAAACATCATAAGGAAATTACGAGTTTCTGAATAATTTCCAGATTTTTTTAAAAAATGAATTTTAAATTTGACTACGACTTTTACGATTTCTGCCTTGTATCACGAAAACTCGAAAACATCTATTCTACCAAAAAATTACTTGAATATTTTTTAACGTAGTTTCCAAAAAAAGAAAATCCATTTGAATTACTTAAGTTCTTCCATATTTTCTTATAAAAAACCAATTTTCTAGATGAGAGCCATTTTTTTTTCAAATTCTATATATTTTTTAAAAAATTTCTAGCTCAGAACAAGTTAAGTGGATAATTTTTAGAGAAGTTATAGCTAGGTATATAAATTTTCAAAAATAGAAAAAATTGATTATTTTGATTCATATAAAGTAATAACCATTAATTTACTTTGATTTTACCATTTTTAAAACTTTATAAAGCTATAACTAATTTAGACTTTATATAGCTATAAGCTAATTTTAAAAATGTAGGTAAAAATGATATTTGGAAAATAATTAATTCCTAATGCGATTAATCATTGTTTATGCAAATATAGTTGATTAGGATAACACTTTCTAACCAGGATTATCAATAACAATAAACTAATCCAATCTATGGTGGTGAGTAATTAAATGAGAAAAAGAGCGTATGTACTAGGAAACTAAATGAATCATATAATAATAAAACTTGAGCAAGATGCGAGGTAGGTTTCACAAAAAAAGAAATAAAACAAAATTGAGTTTTGAATTCGAAATATTTCGGGGGTGAGCCCATCATCAGTAGTCAAATAAACCGTTTTCTTTAACTCCTGATGATTTGCTCACCCCCGAAATATTTTGAATTCAAAACACAATTTTGTTTTATTTCTTTTTTTGTGAAACCTACCTCGCATCTTGCTCAAGTTTTATTATTATATTAAAATGTTTCACCTAGAACCAACACCTAACTCCTTAAAAGTTATAAATGAACCATTAAATTTCAGGGTTTGTAAAACCAGAAGATGCTTCTCTAAAAGCAATTTAGACCTCAATGCTTAAATATTTTACGTACACTTCATGTACTCAAGTTTTTAAAAAATAATTAAAATGAATACTGATAACTTTCCGAGAAACAACCTCATTGAAAAAATTGATAGTATTTAAACAGGGTTGGTTTTTGGTTGCGAAGGGCCTTTGCAATGTATATAATATGTAGTTCCACCACTGCATCAGTCTAAAACACCCTTCATATTTAATTAACAGTAACATCGTAGGTTCATATAACATTTTAATAATTATTAATTTTTACCATAGGTGCAATGTAATTCTTATTTCAATTATTATTTAAAAATTAATTAACGCCTAGTAAATTTCTAGATCAAATTAGATGTCACCTGAACTGTTACCTCTAATTGATTCCCAGACAAGATTTGTAGTAGGTATTTGATTAATACCATTTGGATTTACTTCGCTATACATAGTATTTCCTGTTTTATCTATCTAAATGTGAAGGCTCGAGACCAAATGGGTAACCGTTGTTTATTAACGGGTCTCATCTAAAAGTTATCTGTACTTATAAGTTTTAAAACTTGTTACGTTTGGTTAACTTCTTTAAATGTTTTTAACTTAACAGATATACAGACAGATTAACAATAGAAACAGCACAAAATTTACTTTCCGAAATTATACGCCAACCTTTTTATTATTGAATTCACAATAAGCCACATATGAATTCCTGGGTTATCGGTTTGATTTATATATATTTTCATTTTTGTCAAAAATCCGGAAATCATTTCATTTCATCAAGGGGGAAATAAAAAATCTAACAATTAAATGGAAGTCAGAGGAGTTAATACGCTTCAAATCATTAATTTAGGACCGAATTCCTCCAATGATTTAGCGATTTTTATTATTACTTTTTTCATTGTCATAATTCTATAAAAGCCCCTTAAGATTAGCGCTTGTTTCGAGCAACGGTATCAAAGCAATCGGTAAAGATTATTAAGCACGTAAATCTAACAAATAATTAGCAATTTTCTAACTGAACTTAGAGCCATACTCCTGAGTCATCTGAGAAATCGCATTCTCTGAATTTGGTTGTCAAAAGCGGAAACAAATTAAATGAAACGTATACTCTAAAAGATTCCACGTTAAAATAATATATTTGTCACTTAATGAATAGCTATTTTAAAAATTTATCAATATTTTTGTGAAGATTTATATGAGAATGAAAATACAACATCATATAATATCAAATGTTGAAAACGTAATTTTATCCGAATGTATAGAAAAGTATAAATTATTTAGTATAAGGCATTTAGCCGTTGAAAATAATAAATAATAAATAATAATAAATAAACGACAGAAATATGTATATGTAATGAGTTGCTTCTGGTGTATTAGAATTAAGGTAGACAAATTGATAACAATTATATTATTATTTACTTTTACATATATATTCTCTATATCATGTATGATATAGGTATGATATAATGTGAAGTTTTGCATTCGCCTCCCAGGGTGAAAAAAGTTAATTTCACTTTTTGAATTGTAGGTTGAAGGAATCGATGCCCTTAATAGTTTGAGACCTGATTTAGAACATAAAACCGGATATTGTGTTCCCCAGAGGCCCTAAAGTGACCAAAAATTAAGTGGTCAGTACTTAGTACGTACCCCCCTGCGCTCCGCAACCATAAGTCTCAGAGCTACGAAATTCGAAACTTAAGCTCAATATAGGCTAGAAGGAGTAAAGCAAGCTTTTGATTGAAATCGGAACACCATAAGTTGGCATTTACATGCAGGATTTTTCGTATTTTGTGCGATTTGCTCAAAAACAGGTTTAACGACTTTTTATTAAAATTGGTGAATTTATCAAGTGTCATAAGCTATTATTCGTGTATAAATTTGAATCAGATTGAAATAAAGGAAGAGGGTGTAAATTAGTCATGCTGCAAAATAAATATTTTAATCGTTCATGTCTCATCTACGGTAAGTCTCAGAGTTTTGGAATTTGAAACTTAAGCTATCTAGAGGCTAAAACCTCAAGATTTTGGCTAAAATCGAAATAGCGGAAGTTGATGTTTACCTACGTATGTATGCACCTCCTGCGGTAACCTGTGCCGCAATGAGGTTGAAATTTTGAAAAACTCCAATTTTTTGCAAAAAATCGTAGTTTTTCTTTCATAAAATGAAAACCACTCATTCTAGAAATTTGAGTCCTATCTCATTCTCTAGGGAATTTTTTAATAAAACTCTTAAATTCATAGATATCCAGGATTTTCCATGACAAGATAATATGATCCCAATCCTCAAAAGTGTCATGGAAGATATCTAAGAGTTTTAACAAAAAGTGGTCCAAGGAAACGTTTAAGTCAACAAAGTTTCAGTGAGAATGAGATGAGAATCAAGTTTCTAGGCGATTTTTCGCAAAAAATTTCAGTTTTTCAAAAGTTCATCCTTGGGTTACCATTATAAACTTAAGATGAAACTTTGTTTGAATTGTAAAAATTTTAATTAGTTTAAACATGTATAGAGTGGTCTTTGGCGGAAAATTGATCTTTCATGGTCAAAATGTGAAAAAAATCGAAAAAAGTGCGAGTTTTTGGGATTTGCGAAAAAAAAATACTCCAATTTTCAACTAGCGCTTGAGCCCGAACGAACGGTTGGTCGGAGAAAAAAACCTAAATGATGAAATTTATAGGAAATTTTATGAAGTTTTGTTTTACATAGAAAGATTATTTACAAAAAGTTGATAGTTTTCCAGTTATAAGCAAAAAACCGCCAAAAATGAGATTTTTCACCTTTTTTGGCATTTTTGACAATGTTTCGTCATGAAATTTTGTTAGCAAACATAAGATTGGGATTTAGAACACCAAAAAACATGAAGGGTCGAAGAAATTACAACTAGCTCAAAACCTTCCTAGTAAAAACACAATTTAACTGGACTAAGTATTTGTTTTAATAAAAAAAAATTCCCACTAAATATTTTGCTTTGTGGATTGCCCCCCCCCCCCCCCTGAAAATTTTCCAGCTCCTCACAAAACATTATTATTTACACTTTACTTCAAATTAAAAATAGGCATACAATGAAAATGAAAAGGGGGCGATAGGTGTTAGTCAACCTCCAGAAAGGGGCGATGAGCCACAAAAGGTTGGGAACCACTGATATAGACTAACAGGAGTACAGAAAGCTTTTAGTTGAAATCGGAAGTTGACATTTTCATGAAGATTTTTCGTTTTTTGTGATTTTCTCAAAAACAGCTCTAACGATTTTTTAATTCGTTGTACTTATCAAGGGTCATATGTTATTAGTTGTGGATAAATTTTAATCTGATTGAAATAAAGGAAGAGGCTGCAAATTAGGAGTGTCGCAAAATAAATATTTTAACTGTTCATATCGCTCATACCTCGTCTACGGTGAGCCGAGGGGCTTAGGGATTTGAAACTTAAGCTATCTAGAGGCTAGAAGAAGTAGGTACCTGAAGATTTTTGCTAAAATTGAAGAACCGGAAGTACCTACATGTTTACTTGAAGATTTTTGGTATTTTGCAATTTCGTCTTTTTTCCGGTTTTCTCAAAACGGCTTGGGGGAAACACAAATTGAAGTAGTTTGAATGAAGAAAATTAGTATGATGATTTCAAATAAGGGATAAAAACAATGTGAAAGTCCTGTGGTGCCCGCACCAGTTAATTTGAATTTAACATTAAGTGGTTGATTATAAATGTTATAAAAGCGTTAGACAATTTAATTATCGACCCATGTGAAAACACTACTCTAATTAAGAGCTCACTAATATTGAATTTTTATTTAACTTTTCGAGATTCGACCTGAATTTCCGGCTTCTTTCGGACTTGTTTCTCTTCCCTAGAATACACTCACTTCTCCATCATGGCTACTTTAAACTTTCATTATACTAAAATGCGAAGATTAAATAATTTCTTACCTTCTCAATATCCCATCAGAAAGACTTCAGTAGTTTCATTATGCGTTATAGCCAGATCATTTGATTTTTTAGTAAAATTTGAAGTGTAATTCGTGCATTTTAGAACCATTTTTTTAATCTTGCATCCGTTAATCTGCTTCTATGTTTGCTTTTAATGTAGTTCACAGAAGAGAAAAATTGTTTACAATAATTATATGGGGACCCAAATAAGGTCAAAATCTCAATAGCTAATCTCCTGACACTTGAATAATTAACTGGAAAGGAGTTCCAGCATTTGACTATATTGTCGTATGAGCTGTGGTGTTTCGACCATAGTTGTCTAATTTTTTTTCAACTTGTGATACCATTTCCTGATTTGTTTGCACCAGATACTTTTATTCTTAATTTCCAGAATCTCCATTTGTAGATCTGCAATGATATTCCATGAAGAGTTTTCATGTCAATTAATTTTAAATCAGCCATCAGCGGATGTAATATAATTTTATCATCTCCTGAAATCGGCTTGAAAAATAAGACAAAAATAAACTATTCAGCGAATATTTTGCAATCAAATTGTCTACATTTAAACTCAACTAAAATTTTTTAGATTTTTTTAAAAAAATACATATTCATTTTTGGTAATGTGTTCCAAAATCATTCTTAATTTCTGCTCATATGTAATGACCTTATGACATTTAAAGCTGTATTTTCATTTCCTTGTAACTTCAGATTCAACTTATTAAAATGTTCTTCCTTCTTCCTTGGACGCTGATAGTTTTGCGAACATTACATTGTTAGAGGCGTTATAGAAAACGCATACGCATAGGTAAAAAAAAACTCTAAGCATTATAGATTTTTAGGAGGGAGGGGCAAATGTCGGTTTTGTGGTGGCCAGAGCAGATTTTTATTAGAAATTTAAGAGCTGCACTTTTTTCAGTAAGAATCCGTGGGTTGAACCCCTGGTTAGAAGCGATGGTGTAAGAAATTTATTTTATATTGATATTTAAAAATAATGAGGTTATTAAATAGAAAATAATTAATATTATATTTTCTCATCACATTTTGGTGCACTTTCGGTCTTCTAGATAAGTACGCAAAAAATCATCAGACTTATTAGATATACCTACTGGGATTTTTTTTATATAGATAGAAGATAGATAGATTATGATCTAATTTTGTTGTTGTTTGTTAATATTTTTTTTTAGTCATATTATTTTCCAACGTTCAATAAATCAACCTTCTTATAATAAACTCAGTGCAATCTCTAACATAAATAAACATGAATGTGGATCGATTTGGTTTCTGTGATCAACCCCTAAAAGAGGTGATTGACTATATTTGATTAGACATTTCACATACATGGATGGTTTCTTTCAAATTTTAGAGAAACTCAAAAGCACTGAATATGGAAAGCATTCTTTGTTTTTTACTTTGATAGAATATAATGTGGAAGTATTGCGATGCCCTGTCTGGGTCCTGACTCTTTGAGAGCTTGTATCTCAGAGATGAAAAAAGTTAATTTCATTTTGTAACTCTAGGTGGAAGGAATCGATGCCCTAAATAGTTGGAAACCGGATTTGGGACATAAAACCGGATATTGTGGTCCCCAGAGGCCAAAAAGGGGCTAAAAATCCATTGGTCAGTGCGTGCGTATGTATGTACGTATGCACAAATGTACCCCCCCCCTGTGTTTCGCAACCATAAGTCTCAGAGCTACGAAATTCGAAACATAAGCTCGATATAGGCTAGAAGGAGTACATCAAGCTTTTTTTGTTTTAGTATTTATTTGTTTGTTTTTTATTAATAGCATTGCACAGTTGTGGGGCGCTTTTTGCGCTCCCAACACTCTGGCCTCGGTTCTAGAGTTGTGTCATAGGCGCCCATAAATGTACTTTAATCACAAATAGCCACAACATCTGGCATTATTATTTGGACGGCTGATGAGAAGTTGCACTCTAATCTGTAAAAAAATCTGTTTTCTTTTTGTAAAGGGCTGCCCCCTCTGTGTGGCGCAATAAATCAGTCATTGAAATCGGGAAACCGGAAGTGGACATTTATATGAAAGATTTTTCGATTTTTTGATTTTCTCAAAAACGGCTCTAACGATTTTTGACGTGACAACGTCTTATAATTCGATGAAGCCGGCTGCACTCTCGAAAAAACATGACTCATCTGAGGCGTTCCATTTAAGGCTTGAAGTGCAAGCGAGAGCGCGGAACGAGCAAGGAGCTAAGGAGGAACAGCTAGGCTAGAAAAGCAGGAGTGGGGGTGTCTCCAGTCAGGACAGGCATTTCCCCTCCAGCCGCCATCGTGTGAAGGGCACAAAACCTTCTCTTCCCATCTGAACGTATGTTAATAGTATCCATCTTTAAGACAGTTCTTTTTATTATTAACAGTGATAAAAAACAAGTTTGATTTTCTTTATATATTTTTTGTTTTTTATTAAAAGTGTGTGTAGGAAAGCCGAATCAATTATTAGAGAGGCGTTAAATGACAGTGGAGGAAAATTTATGAAAAAAAAATACAATGAAATATATTTGACTAATTCTTTAATGATGGACTTTAATGAATCACACTCGAATATTATCTCTTCATTAAATAACCATATTTTAAATAATCTCCCAATGGAAAACCATATAGTATTACTAATTAAAAGTATTTCAAAATATTATTTTAAAATAAGATTACACTATATAACAAAAAGAGTTATGTAGACAAAAGTAAATCGAAAAGAATATTTTTTAACAAGTTAACCCATTTTCAAGGATATTAAATATAATTAATCGTTTCAACTTTTTCTTACAATCGTACCTGATTTAAAAACTATATTTTTGGTATTTCTATAATATATATTTAAATTTTTTTATTTGTTTTATAACTTAATTAATTCTTAATCTTTGAATTGTGTAAAAAACATTGGTTTAATAAATAAATAAAAAATCGGTTGTCTGTAAAGTCGGTTTACTGACGATAGTTGAACGTGACAACGTCATAAGAAAATACCATTCCATCAGTATTTTCTTATGACGTATTGAATCGCTCTCGCGGCAAGCGCGACTTCAAAGGGTCCTCAGGTAAAGACTACGGAACCCATGAACTCAATTAAAGTCACAAATTGTAGTATTCAATTAGGTTGAATTTTAGCACGTGACGGTTTTGCCAAAAATTACATGGGGTCTCGTCGAGAGGCCAAAAAGTGCGATTTTTTCATTTAGTGCGTGCGGATGGATGTATGGATGGATGGATGTTATCGTTTTTTTGGCCCACGATTTTTTCCACACCGTTGCACCGATTGAAATGAAATTGAAAACCTACCATTAGTTTAACAAAATGAAGCGATGATTAGTTTTTGGTACATATCGGCCCACAAACATTAGTACTTTATTTCAGTACTTTTTTAGTTTTTTCTAAATTTCTTGAAAATGAATTAACTAATTTTGATGAAATTTAATATCCTAATTAAGTACCTTGGGGACCACAAAAAAGGTTAAATAAAGTTTTTAGTAAAATTATATTTTAAAGTACTTTACTCTAGAGTAAGATAGTATCTTTTTTTCAAGCTTGAGTTGTTTGCCATAAAAGAATTTAGTCTTTTTGATTTTAAGTCGATTCTTCCACGTTTTCAGTAGAGGTTGCCATTAATAGTCAAAACATCAAAAATGGAATGCAATAAGGTTATTCCTCTAGTATTATATAAGAATCGATCGTTATTTTTGATTTTAAGCCGATTCCTCCATGTCTTCAGCAATGGTTACCAATAATAACCGAAATGTCAAAAATCGAATGTAGAATGGTTGTCGACTGTTAAATTAGAATCGATCATTATTTTTTAATTAAAGTCAACATGAACTGCAAATTGCAAGTGATATCTGATTAATAATAAAGGAATAAACATATTAATATTTCAAATGAATTTGGATAAAGTTTAGCAACGATCCGTTGCAGTTTATTTTTTCAATATAACACCAGGGTGTCTAGACACCCTGAAAAATAATGGACTGAAATTTGAAAGCTCCTATATGTTCTTATAACGTCTTCGAGGTGCGAAACTTCATGTCCAACTATGTTGCATTTATATTAATAAAAGTAACCCTAGACCAGAGGTCCCTGTATATTTTGCGTGTGTGTGTATGTTTATTTGCAGAGGACAATCTCTTTGATTTCTCTTTATACAAAATTTGGTTGAGAGGCAACGTTTAAATCTGTGTTTGATCCAAAGGCCTAAAATTTTCATTATTTGACCTTCCCTATTTTGAGTGGTCGGATTTTGCATTTCTAGTTCTCTATATTTTTTTAATGAAATGAATGTATTCGAAATTTGGTTGATTTTGAAAATATTTTATTTTTACTTCGAAAATTTTTGTAATTTCGAAATAATAGAGATTGTTTGATTGATAACTGTTAATTCTAATACCTATAAAATAAATTTAGATTATAATTTTAGAGGAAGCAATTTTTTTTTTTACAAAAAGGAGAAATTCACCCGAAACGTTTGGTTTCGAATAAACGTGTTTTGATTGTTTTTTAAAGATTTGTATTTTTTAATATTTATTCTACAATCAATAATTAATTTTTTCTTTTGAATATAAAATAAAAATACATTTTTACGGATAAAAATATTATTTTGGCTTTTGATTTATATATATTATATTTGTTTAACTTGGTTAACCCTAGACTTTTTTCCCCCGGGGCCCGGATTTTCTCCACGGCCCTCTATATACATAGTATATATATACCAGCTGCCTGCAGGGCCATCGGCCGGGAAGCACCCATCCTTGGCAGGAAACTCAGCTACGTATGGCCAAGAGTGCCACGACTATTAGCGCCTTATATTTATATATAGTATACCACCTGCCTCCAGGGCCATCGGCTCAGAAGAATCTAGTCCCTATAGGGATATATTTAGCATAGATATGAATATATCAAGTGACCATTGTGTGTCACTTTTTCGTCACAAATTTTTGTGAGTAAGATTTTCTCTGTTAAAATTTCTGTTGCCCCGGAAAAATTTCAGGGTACATATTTGACTTGCATTACCTAATTTTTTCATATTCAAAATCATGTAATCAGGTTAGAAGAACAATTAATGTATAATTCGATATTTCCCTAAGTAAAACATGAGCATTAAAATATCAATTGTGAAAAAACAATCGTGTCATGTCGAGAGACTGCGTATAGACTTCTAATGTGAACCTGGAGCGGTTCCCGTCATTAAACTGCGATAAGAAATATAAACAACAAAGAGAATGCTTATGTAGATGTACACACAGATATATAAATAGCACCAACGGTTATGTTTGCTGGTGGAATTGGCACAGTTGTGCCTTCTCCAAAAGTTCACCTTTAAATTGATTACTGAGATTTAAATTTGACGTGAGTGATTTCTTTTTTTGTAAAAATTCTAAGTTATAATATACAAAGGATCAAACAAAAGCGCTCATTGTTTCAGTTCACCATTTAAATTAGAATGGCCCTAAAGAATGAAAGTTTTGAATTGGTTGAATCGTGATGTTATTGCATTCGAATAGACAACCTTAACTGAAGTTAGAATTTAGAACATTATAGAATTCCGAGGTTTCATAAGGTAGTATTATTGAGGATTTGAATATTTTTCAGTCTAAATCGTTCATAATATTAGTTCTAATACTATTTGATAAATAAATAACCCAGGGAGAAGATTAACCGATGATGCGCGCTACTGTCATGACGGGGGAACATGACCTCCACCTCCTCTAATAATTCTTGAGTTGGCAAAATGAGATTTTTGAAACTATTATAGTTTTTTATTTATATATCTTATATTTTTATTATTTCAATCAAGAAATATTTCAAATAATAGCAGTCTAAAGAAGATATGTAAGTGAACATAAATAATAAGCAGCCTCACAAACCGAGGGTTTTTAATTTACTTTTTAATTATTAAAAACCCCACTTCAAAAAATAAAATGTAACAAATAAAATAATAAGAACTCAAAAATAAAATAAAATGGACTAAAGGTATAAAATAATTATCTAATTTAGTTACAACTAAACGATGAAATTGTTACATGAAATGACTTTTGAAGTCGGTGCCAAACATATACATTTTATGAATCGCACTCGATGGATCTTACTTAATACGTTTGGCGGGTAATGAAGACAACATCGCGTAAGCTCGCTTATATAGTTTGTTTGGCACCGACTTCAAAAAGTGATTTCATGTTTAGTTGTAACTAAATTAGATAATTATTTTATACCTTTTAGTACATTTTATTTGATTTTTGAGTTATTATTATTTTATTTGTTACATTTAATTTTTTTGAAGTCGGTTTTATTTTTTTTCTAAAAATTAATTTTTTAAATATATTGAAATTAAATTCCATTGACAAAGGGAAACTTTTGGAGTTTCAATAAAAGTTTGAAGTTTTTTTTTATAAGAGATTCTTATCAGAAACGGGAGGTGACATTTCAACCAGAGGATGCTGTCCAAAATATAACCTATAATTTTTTTAAATATTATTTTATTTTTCGCTTACGCATGGAGAATTTCGAAACGAACTAAAGCACAGGTTCCCAAACTGTGCGCCGCGGCCTCTTCACAGGCGCGCCGCGAAGCTTCGTGATTAATTGAGGCAAAACATTTGGCCTAACACAAAAACAAAGTCGAGAAGGTAAAAATTTATTTATTTTTATCTCTTATTTACGATTAGACATACTTTTACTTATTTTTTATTATTTTTTTCTTTTGTTTCTGTTCATCATTTTCATTTTTGTTTTTTAATGGTTTTTATTTATTTAATACATGTAGATATGTATAAAATTTTAACAATGCTACCACTCACTGTAAATAGAGAGGCAGAATGAGAAAATGTAAATATAACCACCAATTGTATAGACCGGATTTGTAAACTTCTTATCTGTTCTATTCTGCTCAGCCAAATAAATAATATATAATAGGGCGCTATGGAAAAATTTTAATTGAAAAAAGCCGCCGCGTCTCGGAAAATTTTGGGAACCGCTGAACTGAATGAGGAGAGTTTTGAATTGGTTGAATTAAATAAAATTGAAATTACGATGGGACATCCATCATTTTCAACATAGTATACCTAGTCTTTTGAAATACAGCGTAAGTTTCAAGGTTCACAGTATCTCTGCTGAAAAAAAGAATTCCTATCGAAAATACATAAGCGAACACATCCAGCTTTCCAAGATTCTCACCCGTATCAGACGACTGGAATCATATGACTTGTAGGTAATTAGCGTTTTTTCAAATTAGACTTCAAATAAACTACCCTTTTAAAATGCAAATATTCTAATAAAAACTACTTGATATAAAAGATAAAAGAAAATATTTCATAGATGATTCGCTTCCCGGTAGAGAAGAAATTGGATCTTTTCATACAATTTCTTTTAAACTACAAAATTCTTAATCAAAATTCTATTTTCTTATATTAAAATGGTACTGTGAACCACCAGATAGATGAAATCGATAAAATAAGATCAATTTCTTTCTCATTTCATTAGACACCTTATTTATTATTGATTCAAGTCCATTTCTTCTACATACAATATTGGAATATCTTTTAACTCGTAAACTATTGATTTTAGACTTCTCACTCATATGAACTTTTCTGTTCGATATTAAATATTTTTAATAAAAGTGACATTTTATAAATTTTGTGTAACTCAAAGGTTTATGCAGTAATGGTCAAATTTATGTGGAAAGTTAGATAAACATTACTCTATCGCTATAGATATTCAACCTATAAAAAAATCTCTCAGCAAGTATCATTTTGTTAATTTAATATCCTAAAATAATTGACATTATATATAATTAGCTTCAATTTAGTACAATGAAAGGGTTTTAATTTCAATATTTAAGAATTTTTCCTGGTAAAATTAAACAACATTTTATGAAAATGTAATGAGTTTTGTAGGGGGCTCTGTCCCCCTTGCCCCCCCCCCCTAAATACGACCACGCTTATAAGAATTGATAGTAAAGTTTTGATTTAAATCAGATGTCCCTGGGGCAAAATAAAGAAGGAGGTTTTGAAAAATAAAAATTATTCAATCTCTAAATTAATATAGTTCGTACAAATGAACAAAAAGACGAGATTGTATATAATGAGTGAAAAGAATTAAGAAATTTAATTAAGAAATTCCGGTATGTGAGAAATAAAATCACATGGGATAATTAAAAGAAGCCATCAAAGGATATTTTGGGTTTTTAATAATATAAATAAATAAATTAAGTCAATTTGGTCAAGAAGTCAAGCCGGTACTCAATTGCTCTAGAATTGCCCGTTTTGTTTATTTCCAATTACAAATATATAATAGATTTATTTAATTATCAAAACTCGAGACTATTTCAAACGAGTTGAGACACGCATGGACAAGTTGAGACATGTTGGCGGATTAGATTGCCAAAAAAATTTTGTCGAATATTTCGAATTGAATTATTTTCTCTGATTAACATAATATCAATTACAGTAAAAAATAATCATCGATATATAAGATACAGATATTTTTCATTTGCTATAAATCTATAAATGGTTTTAGATATGTACCTAATGAGCTGAAAATTGGTACGCAAATATGTATTTTTACATTACAATGCACCAAATTTTTTAATATTTTACCTAAAAAACGTTTCCTGATGAGCAAGATTGAATGGTTTTATTTAATGAGCTTGAAAATTGGTATGCAAATATCTTACAAGACACTAAATTTCAGCTTTTTTTCCTGAAAACGATTCCTGAAATTATAAAAATCGCCAATCTTGAATGGTTTTAGTTAATGAGCTGGAAAATCGGTACACAAACATCTTATAATGCACCAAATTTCAGCGTTTTACCTGAAAACGTTTCCTGAGAGTACAAATTGCCAAACTTGAAAAGTTTTAGTTAATTAGCTAAAAATTGGTACGCAAATATCTTACAATGGCACTCAAATTTTACCTTTTAACCTGAAAACATTTCCTGAGAGTACAAAATGCCAATCTTGAAAAGTTTTAGATAATGAACTGAAAATTGGTACACAAATATTTTACAATGCACCAAATTTATTATATTATCTAGTCTGGACCTTAGTTTAGACGAGAGAAATTCAGGTCGGAAAAAATCACTGTATCGCTCTAGATATTCAACCTATAAAAAAACTCTCAGGAAGTATCATTTTGATAATTTAATATCCTAAAATAATGGACAGTTTTTATGTTTTTTCTAATTACATATTATACGGCTGTACTGATTTTCTTCAAATTTTCGGATTAATCAAAAAATTATTTACCTTCCTTATTATACATTGATTGTTTTTATACTAATTTTTATTTTTAGATATAATAGATATTTGCTAGTAAAAGTGAATATTAAACATTCATCATACAATATAGTATCACTAACGGACTAAGGTGAGGCTGGCGGTCTGTCCCGTACTCCCGACATATTCAAGTCAACAAACTTTCAAAAAGCTAGCTAAAAATAAAAAAAATGCGGTAATTAATTTAAAATGATTGGTTTTCGCCTCTAGAACAGGGGTGGCCACTAACCTTAACTTTGGGAGCCGCAAATTTATAAAACTGTTTCAAAGCGAGCCTCATTGTTTGGAGATTAATTAATGGTTTATTAAAAAAAAGACACATTTTTTATTTTATAAAATATAAATGAAGTGAAATTTATTTTTTGCTCTACTTAGTTATAACATAAGTGTTCAATTACAATAAAAAAAAAGAAATAATATTTTACTTTTGAGAAGTGCTTTTACGAGTGTTCATGTTGGCTGTTAGTTGTTTGAAATCTGGCTGAAAATTGGTAAGCGCAGTTCGCACGAGTTCAGTTAAATGTTCATCAGTTAGTTCGGATCGATATTTAGATTTAATGAACTTAAGAGTTGAGTAGTGTGATTCACACACGTAAGTAGTTCCAAATATTGAGATTAGTCTCTTAGCACAATCTTTTGTTAGTGGGTATTTTTCTTCTGGGACCTTCTTCCAAAACTCTATGGCCGAAACGCCACTTCGTTTGAATCCTTTTAGTCCTTCATCCTCTTGTAATTCTAGTATTATTCAACGAGATTGACTGAAGAGCCTCATGCGGCTCGCGAGCCACGTTGTGGCCACCCCTGCCCTAGAATTTCCTTCGAGCTCGAATAGTTATTTATCAATTAGATACCTATATCAGAAGAGATTATCAGATCAGTGGAACAATTTTCTGTCTTTCAATTTATTTTCGATTTATACTAAAACTTATATTGAAATTGATCACAGTAACAATTTTGTTACTCTTAATTTTAATGTTGATTGTGTATTTTATTAGAGTGACATTTGTTTTTCATTCAAAAAAGAGTCCCAAAAAAACCAAAAGGAGTTAGTCCCCTGTAATACAAATTATACATATTTTTAAAGTATAAAATCAGGGAGGGTGCAGTGTAGGATTTAAGTATAAGCTACACAAGTTATAGCTTAAGGACCCCACTTTCTTGGGGGCCGCCCAAAAAATTGTCCGAGTGAGCAATTGTCATATATACTAATATATATATATACTGCAGCATTATTTGTTCTAATGCCGCAGGTCCGGTACGTCCCATACTCGATACTCTTCACCCAATTTGGATAATAAGCCTTTGTAAATTGTGCCTTTTAAAAGAACTTTTGTTTCTTTTTACCAGAGTTTGGATTTTTAAGTTTTTTTACAGAATGATGATACCATTAGAATCCAGTTCGATATGAAGCCGTTGGAGAAAATCATAAAGTGCTAGAGTTACTCTTTTATTAATTTACTCCAATAATAATTAATAGAAAATCAATGGAGATTTATTGGTTTCTTAATAAATTCATCCAAATTAGAACTTTTTGAAATAATCATCTTTTTATAAACATAATAAATGAATAATTTTTCAATTTTATTTCCACATAGACCAACTAATTAATTTGTTGAAAAGTCTTTTTTTCCGAGAGTAGCAGTGTTGTTGAATCATAAAGAGAAACAATCTTTGTTTCTCATTATCAATAAATTTGTGTTTATCAAATGAATTTATTTCATTGGTCCATTTTAAAATCATATCTTTTTTAATTTCAATCAAATATAAAAAATATTAAAAATAACCAAGAAAAATATTACAGCCAGGCAAAAAAATATAGAAGTATATTTTCAGGTATAAAGCTAAAATTTAGTACAGTGTAATGTGAAAATACATAGATTCGAATCGAGTTTCATTAGATAAAATTATTTAAGACTGGCAATTTATAGTCACAGGAAACATTTTCAGATACCATATAAAGCTAAAATTTGGCGCATTAAAATGCAAAAATACATAATTGCGTACCAAGTTTCATCTTATTAAATAAAACTATTCTATATTGAATATTCTCGGGAAAGATTTTCAGATATATAGCTAAAATTTGGTGCATTGTAAATTTTCAGCTCATTAATTAAAATCATTCAAGATTGGCATCTTGTACTCTCAGGAAACGTTTTCGGGTAAAAGATTAAAATTTGGTGAAAATACATATTTGCGTACCAATTTTCAGCTCATTAGGTACCTATAACTAAAACCATTTATACCATTGAAAATAATTTGTATCTTATATAGGTATCAATAAATTTTTTACTTAATTGATATTTTTTTCATCTGAGAAAATGAATAAATTCGAAATATTTGAGAAAACATTTTTTTGCAAACAAATCCGCCAACACGTCTCAACTTGTCCTTGCGTGTCTCGACTCGTTTGAAATAGTCTCGAACTTTCATTATTTAAAATCAATTTGTAAATGGAAATAAGCAAAACAGGCAATTCTAGAGCAATTGAGTACTGATACTATCTATCATGGTTGACTTCTTAACCAAGTTGAATTTATTAATTTATCAATATTTAAATTATTAAATAAAGTAAAAACAAAAATATCATTCGATGGCTTCTTTTAATTATTACCCATGTATACAGTTTATTTGCTAATAAAGTTAGAAGAGAGAGGGAAAGGATTATATCTCTCTTTGACACTATGATTGTGATTTTATATGAATATAAAGGGCCGGTGCAAGGCGTTCGTCGGAACCCGAACCCGCGTTTTGAGAGGCCCCGCGGTCTACGAAAATTACCCAATTAAAAAAACCGATTTTGTTTAACTATTTACAAAATGATGATAACATTAACAGATGCAAGACATTTTTTTAGTAGCGATGATTCAGTTTAAATGAGTGACAAAAATCATCAAAAGCTATGCGTAACTCCATTAAGTCCTCATATCCTGGAAAGTACTTTGGATAAAAAAAATCCAGACCCTTTTTGAGATATGTGCTTTTTAGAGAAATTAAACTTACATCAATAGTTTTTTGCAAAAGTCATACATGATTACAGATTTTCTACTTTCATTGAAAAAATATTTCTTGGATTTGTTTAAAAAACTGCTTAAAAAAATAGAAATAAGACTCCCCAATTTTTGGAAGTCTGTCGACGAGTTGCAGCTCCTAAGTACTTGAATAGGAACGCCCGAGGGGTGAACCGCGATTGGAATTAGGTGTACACCGTCTTTGGAATTATTTTGGAATTCATTAGATAATGCCCCTTCATCTTTTGTCTTCTACTTGGAAATGAAAGTGGAAATGGAAGTAGGTGTACACGATATTAGATCGCGGTTCACCCCTCGGGAACGCCTGACATTTTTTTTAGTGGTTGTGTGTGAGTTGCCGTCTTACGGTTCATATGTTTTAATCAAAAACGCATCAGGCTATTGCATTGCTACGGTTTTCGATACCGAGCGTTAGTCAATCTCTCGACGCATGGCAAGGATTATTATTTAATATTCATTTTATACATTTATAAATAAATAATTCCTCTTTGTAAAATTTAAATGTAGGATTAGAATGTGTATTCAGGCCCCGTAAAAGGTCACGCCGGCCCTCCCTCTAGGTATTCGAAAATCATATTTGGCACTGACATATAATATCTTGACTTATAAAGGGCCCCATATCTCAAATAGCTTAGGGCCTTATCAAGATCTAAATCCGGCCCTGGGCGGATTAATTAATTAATTGATTGAACATTAGCTTGTTTAAATAATTTAAGAAAAATAGTGGTCTTGTAAATCACCTTTGGGCTTTAGTCCTTTAAACTTCAAGGGAGTAAAACCTTACGTCTTCAACCTCCAAAGTTGACATTTTCCTTATAAACTACCCCTTGTGTACAGGCCTTTTTCTAGCCATACATTATGTTGCTCATATTGATTATGCCTTTGCTAGTGTAGTGCTTATTTGTCGTGACGTAAATTATGGTTGACTTTTACATACCCTTCATGCCAACGGAGCTTCAGTTTTTTTTGTTTTCCTAAACCTTCACGTCGGCCATGGTTTTTTTTTCATGTGTAATTCTGTAAAAAAATAATTTGCTTTTGCATCTTGCAAAAAAAGATATTCTATTTCGAACAAATTTATTTTTTACGAAAAGTTATATTTAATCACTAAAAATTAGAAATAGATAAGTGATTTATTAGATTTATTTATTTATTTATTTATTTTATTATCATATTTAATTTTACAAATATAATCAAAATTTCAAAAATACAGTTTGTAATTGCACAAAAGTTAATGTGATGGCTGTTCTTAATGTATTGATACAATTATTTAAATATTTTTTATCACCTCGTTCAAAAATATTCAACCTGTTTCTCGTTTTCCGTAGTAAGTTATTGACTTGACTAATGCCTGCTTTCACTAGATATGAAGAGGGAAAAGCTGGTTCGGTAACAACTTTTATTTGGGTATATGGAATATTCAATAATGATTAATCAATCGCCAGCGCAAATTCGACTATCGACCCCATCATCATCATTGTTGTTTAAAATTTCATCGACGCCCAGGGGGTCGATACCGACCCCGTTGGGAACCCCTGCTTTAAAGAGTTTCGTACATTTATTATCGGTGATTGACGGCCAAAGCAAGATTTCGATGTTGGTCTCTTGAAAATTCTTCTAATTATAATCAAATAAAACAATCAAAAGCGTTACTTATATAATAGAAATTAACACTTAAAAATTATTTTTAAATTAAGTTGTGCATAAGACATAACAAAATTTTAAGTATTTTATAATAAAATTATCTTTGCTCGTGGCTGGAAACTATAGTGCCGTATTGCCAGGTCGTTTCTGTTTATATATAATTCTATGTTTTAATTATTTTATTTTTTATATTATATGGTCGTGTATTTAAACATATTATAATAAAATATATTTCAATACTATATACTGGAACTTGGTGAATAATGAATGAGTTTCAGTCTAATCGCCTCCCACAACAAGAGAAGACCGAAAGCGAGAATTGTCCTCTGAAAATATTCAAATAAAGCAATCAAAATCGTTTTTATATTTCATTTTTTTAATATCATCATATATTAACCTTTTAGTGTTGGCCAAATGCTTTGTCATGCGCGAGGCCAGGGAGGGAAAAAGAAAAAATAACTTTTAATTATTTATTAATAAAATTATTTATTCAATACTAATAATATAATGCTGTGCTCTGACTTGGGGCCTTAGCGCGAGTCCCTGTGGCCAGTCTGGCCCATTGCTTTTAAGTAGGCATAAATAAAATTTTATTTTTTTATTTTACTTGTTATATTATATAATCGTATATTTAAATATATTAAATTTGAATATGTGAAATGATATAAAATTCAGTATAAGATTGTAGCTGAAAAAAATGTGTGAGATTCCATGGCAAGACTGCGTCCCAGCCTCTGGATATAACAGAACAAAATAATTAATTATAAATGAAAAAGAAATCGATCTTATTTTATCGATTACATCTATTTGAAAGGTCACAGTATCATTCTAATATAAGAAAATAGCATTTTGATTAAGAATTTCTGTAGTTTAAAAGAAATTTTATGAAAATATTCAATTTCTTCTCTCCGGGAGCGAATCAACTAGAAATGGCGAAAAGTTTTATTTTTTTTCTCATTAGATATTTATTCAAATCTATTGAAATTTCATATCTGTGTGTTATTTTTATTTATACTTTTATATCAAATAATTATTATTAGGAAATTTGAATTTTAAAGGATAGTTTATTTGAAGTCCAATTTGAAAAAACGCTAATAACTCCGTTGAAATTTTTTTAAAAATATGAAATTAATAGATATTATAAAACAATTAATTATTAATCATTGTACTTCAATTTTGAACGAAATCGGTTCAGTACTTTTTGAGAAAATCGTCAAAAATCCCGAAAACCGCCTATGAAAGGCCGTTTTAGAAACATTTTAAAATTCACCTCCATGTCACAAGTCAATGTTTCGTTTCATATGACTTTTTGAACTTTTTTTCAAAGCGAATCTCGTGCTTTCAAAAAAGCATCGTTTTTTGACGGTTCAGATGGTTTTTGATCATTTTCTCAAAAAGTACTGAACCGATTTCGTTCAAAATTGAAGTACAATTATTAATAATTAATTGTTTTATAATATCTATTAATTTCATATTTTTAAAAAAATTTCTACAGAGTTATTAACGTTTTTTCGAATTGGACTTCAAATAAACTACCCTTTAAAATCCAAATTTCCTAATAATAATTATTTGATATAAAAGATAAATGAAAATAACACAGAGATATGAAATTTCAATAGATTTGAATAAATATCTAATAAGAAAAAAATAAAACGGTTTAGCCATTTCTAGTTGATTCGCTCCCGGAGAGAAGAAATTGATATCTTTTCATACAATTTCTTTTAAACTACAAAATTCTTAATCAAAATGCTATTTTCTTATATTAGACATGATACTGTGAACCTTCAAATAGATGTAAATCGATAAAATAAGATCGATTTCTTTCTCACTTTTATAAGTATTTTGGTACTGTTATATCGAGAGGCTGGGTCGCAAGTCACCCGGCATCAGCGAGTTAGGGTTTTCAAGCTTTTTACCATTTTCTTAAAAACTAATCAATCTATTTCGTTCAAAATTGAATATAATTTATAATCAATTGTTTTATAATATATATTAATTTTATATTTAATTAATAACAATTATTTCAAAGCAGTAGGTACTATCCGAGGGGGGGGGGGGGGGGGGGCGGGTCGAAAGTAGCTCGAAATGGTTCGTGTAAATATACACATGGCCGGTGCGTCGCCCTTTCTTTTCCGAACTTGGCTGACACAATGTCGTGTATCTAGATATAAATTGAAAAAAATGGATTTCAAATAAAAGTTTTAAGATTCTTTTTTATAAAATATTTATATAGAAATGAAAATATTTTACAGAACAAGCTAGAAATGTTTATTAAAAAATTCCAGACTATTCAGGAGAAATTCTCCCTTTATCAATGGAAATTTGAGAAAAATATTTACTTTAAAAAGTAATGATAAAGCAATTATAAGCAAATGATGATCTGAAAATAGTCAATGATATAGAATGAATAGAATGTCTTAGGTCCCGTATTTCAATCATATTTTAATCTTAGCTTTGCTAAACGGAAGAGTTGGTTAAATGTATACTTGACAATCATGTTTTCGAAACAATCAACCAATAGCAGTCTTTTAAAAGCGCCGATTTCGAAAAAAATTTTATTATAAAACAATCAATAAATAATTTTTTCTTATGAAATGTTATATAATAGAATTATAATAAAATTAATAATAATATAATCACAAAACTAATTGTTATAATAAATAAATTATTGTATATATATTCATATTTTTTGTTTAGATATCAATTAATTTGAATAAATTTATTTCTTTAAAAATTATGTTCCTTGTTTTAAAAATCACATGTATATAGAAATAAAAAACTTCCTGCTATAAATTTCTTATAAGATTTTATTAGAGAAACATGTAGTTTATAATATAAAAACATAAGAAAATATCAATATTTTACAAATATAAATACCTACATTCCTCACTGACACGGTTTTACATATAAAAGTGTTTCATGTCTTTTGGGGAGATTTGAAGAATTTTAAGAAAATATCCAGATTTGTTATAAATTATCGTATAAGCTACAAATTGAAAAACTTCAAAATTTAGAAAGATGATCGACACAGTTGAAATTTTTCAGAAAAAGAAATTTTCCTTTTAATATAATATTATAATGATTAGAATTTCATTTATAATATTTATTTAATAAATAATTAAACATATATGATCATGTTGACAATAGTGAGACTTAAGATAATACATCTCATAAGAGAAAGATTCGTGTGAATGAATCACAAAATGATAATAAAAAATCAATTCATAAATATAGGAATTCTCTCGAAACGTTAGCGGGTCTTAAATGAACATTTTAAGATTGTTTTTTTTTTATAAAAGATTTTTTATTATAATTTCGATTATTTGCTCATATGAATTCCGGTATTTTGTCATTGATCATATCATCAGAACTTGACCAAATGAATATGGTACCAATAGGGAACTCAATGCAAAAAAAATCACCAAAATCGGTTTACAATTGACGAAAAAATCGAGTAACATAGATACAAAAAAAAAAAAAAAAAAATTCAGCCGAATGAAAACCTCCTCCTTTTTTTGAAGTCGGTTAAACAACTAAAAAACACGCTTTCTAAAAAGTACAAAATAATTTAATACTTAATCGAAAAGCGTGGGGCACTTTGTTGAAATTAATTAAAAAGTACCTACATGTTTCTCTGCCCCACACTTTTTGATTAAGTATTACATTATTTTGTAACTTTTAGAATCGTGTTTTTTAGGTTTTTAAAAATATAATTTTACATTTTAATTTGAACTTTGAAAATACTGTATGTAAGGAATACGAATGTGGTTGCGTCGATTTGCATAATTATTTATTTTTTGCGGGACAGAATCAACCAAAAATCAAGGAAGGCGCGGAGCATTTTATTTCAGAAAAAAATCCCTTATATTAACATAAATGTTGAGACCTGCATTATATCGGTGGGGTACCAATATACCCTTTGCTTGCAATTCTAAGCTTAATAAAGTTGACTTGGTGACAAGGTCCAGAACAGCTGTAGACACTATCAAACCTTGAGTTTTTTCAGATTTAATTTTATACCAGATCATAATATATATTTGACATTTCGAGGCTAACAAAATTTATATTTGTTAGTTGTGCAGCCTGGTGGCTGCCAATCTTAAACCTATGCTTAAGTTCCTGAACGCTACCTAAAGCAGCTTTTAAAATTTAAGAGATTATTCTTCGAATCAACTCTTAAACGGACATTGAAATACCCCTAAAAATACTAAACCAAAGATTAAGTCTGATCTCAAGAATAAACGGACATTGAAATACCGGGCCTTAGAGATTAAATTACCTTGATTAAAAAAAATAAGCTGATGTGGCCAATCACATAATTTTATCATGCATCTGGCCCCCTTTCTTATATTTAATATTTAATAAAATAATTTTTAATCATTTACGTAAGAACCTCCCTCTCTTAATTTTGGACCCAATAGCACTTGAACATATTATCTTTTAAATAAAGTAAAGAAAATTTTTGAAAAATGTTTTTTGGAACTTTTTCAAAACAAATTTTAAATATAAAATACTAGGTAGGTTTCACATAAATAAAAGATCAGATGCTTGTTTAGTTTAACACGACTTAATATATATTTCGAGGGTATAAGCCCATCTTCAGGAGTTCACAAAGGACACTATCAAACCTTGTTATCCTTTGTGAACTCCTGAAGATGGGCTTATACGCCGAAATATATATTAAGTCGTGCTAAACAAGCATCTGATCTTTAATTTATGTGAAACCTACCTAGTATTTTTATTTTTTTAAAAATTGGAAAAATTTCAAATTTTTCAGAAAATTTTCTTTACTTTATTTAATATGTTTCACCAAGATCCCACACCATTCTCCCTTAACAAAACATCTTTTAAATATTGAACTCTTCTAGGGTAAATAGCTTTAAGTATTTTTGTGTGAAAATTTTATCATTTTAATAATTTTTGACCCCCCCCCCCCCCCCCACTCTCACTTTAACATTCAACAAAAAAAGCTCCGTTTATGTCTTAATATTATTTTTAATTGCAATTAAGTTCAAAACTTTGGGCACAGTGATGCCTTGATGATGGTCCGAGCGGGTCAAAACGTTGGCAAAAAAATTAATTAAATTTCATTTCATTCTTGCTCCAAATACAAATGGACCTTTTTACTTCAATTTAAAATTTAAGACAAATTTAATCTATCGTTTTAGCTAAAGTAAAGCAAAAAATTACCGAGCGGACCGGCAGGTACTGAATTTATATTGTAACTTTGTTGGTACTTGACAGGGGTGTTAACCGAGTCTCACTTCCCGGTGATCACCATGTTCGCACAGAAGCGTTGTGTTCGTGGAGCTGGCGATTGTGGCCGGCCCTGGAGCTACGAGCTCGTTCGGGACCATACCCTGGGCATTCAGGAATCCCACCTGAAACTTCGACGCCGAGTCGCCACCCGTCATGAGTGCATCGAGCTCTGCCTCTACGTCTATGATTTTACCTGCAGGTCAGCTAATTTCGGACCAGATTCATTTTCGTTACAAATAGATACAAATCTAAAATTAAAAAGTTCTTTTCATTTGAAAATATTTTCTTGTCAAGAGTAGCAAAGTTGATGTTTTTTAAGAGGAAATCAAAGAAATTGTCCTCTGCTTAGTGCAAATAAACATATACCTATATATATCAATGGCGGTTGGTGACTTTTGAACCAGGGGATGCTGTCCAAAAAAGTACAATTCATTTTTTTGAAATTTTATTTTAATCTTCGCTTTTTCTTGCAAATTTCATAGATTAGGGCATCATTTTCGTTATTTTTCAAACTTAACATGAGATTTTTTAAAAATATATTTTAGGACTTTCGCCACAAACGGATACTGCTTTGTGTGAGTGAGGGTAGGAGTCAGAAATTAAATCTTGTGACTTAACCTCCACAGTCCCTGAGATGGAAATCAACCATCTTAATTATTTATTTACGATACTAATTATTTATTTTTTAAATTTGTCTATACTTCCCACGGGGTCAGGTTTTAGCCGGATGCCTTGAGTCGGATTCGAACCCGGGTAGACCCCACTTGGTTAGCAGAGCTGACATGCTTACCCCTAGCCTACTCGACCCCCCGTCTTCCACAATGAATCAGCCTTTCCTATAAGAAAATATTAAATGTCTCCTAATTCTATTGCCATAAGCAAGCTATGACTTATCTATAGCACTCGTAGTTATTTCCGATCTTATATTTTTGAGAGTTCTTAGAAATGGATTAGTCCAAAGATTCTCGAATCATATTTATTTATTCCTTTTTTTGTATTATTTCTATTTTAATACTTCCTCAGCGAGAACAATTTTTATTCGACTAAAACTCATCTGGACTTGTCTTTGACATGCTTGAACTGGAAGATATACCAGGCAGGGACTTCAAAATTCTATCGACACACTTTTCGGAAAAATCATTCATTTTAATTGCCCCTTGAAACTATGCAACAATTTTATTTTTTATTTCGAGAACGAATATACTTTTCAAAACCAAAATCTTACGATATGTATTTAAGGTATTGTTCATAAGTTACTATTCTTAACATCACTAAAAAGAGAAAAATAAAAATAATTTTTAGAAAAAAAAACCGACTTCAAAAAAATTAAATGCAACAAATAAAATAAAGAACTCAAAAATAAAATAAAATGCACTAAAAGGTATAAAATAATTATCTAATCTAGGTACAACTAAACGATGAAATTGTTACATGAAATCACTTTTTGAAGTCGGTGCCAAACAAACTATATAAGCGAGCTTACGCGATGTTAGCACGTACTAAGTAAGATCCGTCGAGTGCGATTCATAAAATGTATATGTTTGGCACCGACTTCAAAAAGGGATTTCATGTAATTATTTCATCGTTTAGTTGTAACTAAATTAGATAATTATTTTATACCTTTTAGTGAATTTTATATTATTTTTGAGTTCTTATTATTTTATTTGTTACATTTTATTTTTTTGAAGTGGGTTTTTTTAATAATTAAAAAGTATTGAGCAATATGGTGGGTGAATATGACAATGAAAATTTGCCAATAAATCCATAGTTTGCCGATCTATTTATTAAATACGCTCCCCTTACCTCAGTTGAAGTAGAACGTAGATTTAATTGCTTCAAAAATATTCTAAGCGAAAGAGACATCATTTTAAAGAAAAAATTCAGAAAAATCATAGTTAATTTCAATAATAATGTAAAAAAAAAAATATAAATTTCTCTTTATTTACCTGTTTTATTTCTCTTAATTTTAATTTATTTATTTCTAAATAAAATTATTTTAATAACTTAAAAAATTAAGTATTTATTGAAATAAGTATATTAGAACAAAAAAATGCAGGGTGGGAAAAATGTGTTATCACAGTTTTTCAAGATCTCTTAAACCAGAAAAGATAGAGATATGGATTTAGTTTAGAAAGGTGAACCATTAACATTAGAAAATAAAAGTAAAAACATAACACAATATTTTTCAATTTTAATTACGGCATTATTTATATGCGACTCCATTTCACAGATGTGCAAATATTCAGCCAAATTGGAGGCATCGACCAATTACTTCTTTTTCGATTCATAATCTTTTTCTGTCAGATTCTGTTTTTTTTTGTTTTTGTATTTTAATTTGTATAGGTATCCAGATTAGTAGATCAAATTAAATAAGCGGATAAATAAGTCCTTTATTAGTTAAATTTAGCTCTTCTAAGTATTCTAGATTTAGTAATATACAGTAATTTTTATTATTCAATAATAAAATCTAATAAGCAACGGTAGAAAATATTTGAGAATAAAAAAGATTTTAGATCTCCAAGAATTTTTCAAGATGGGGGCCCCGGTGTCAAAAATTGCTTCTGAAGTCAATGAATTCGAATATTTTTTTATTATCAATCTTTTTAAGAAATGTATCTATTATCTCTCATAGAATAAGAACGTACAATATGTTTGTGAAAAAATGAAAATCTAGGTCGAGGGGGTCGAGGGGGTTCAGGGGTAGCAAGAGGCCCGCCGAAAGTGGACGTCGCAGCTAGTATGTGTATATAAAGTATATATATATATATCGTAAAATTTCAAAAGTAAATTTTTTACAATTTCAGAGTTAAATAATTTAATTTAATATTATATTTCAAAGTCGTGTCTTTAAATGATTAAATTTTTTTTCTTGTCCTGGAGGGGGAGGGCTTCAGCCATCCCCCCCCCCCCCCCGTTGTTGCGCCACCGAAAATAACGTACCCAATTTTCACAAATTTTATCCTGCACATTTCACGATTTTTAATTCTACATTTTTTAAGTTTTTATTGAACAAAATCCGAACTTAGTGATAACATAAACCATGACGTCAGCTTACCAGCGAGAGCGTGAAAATCTAAGGAACGACTGAGAACGTGCCGAAAACAAATCAACAAATCATAAAGAGAAACAAAGAGGTTGTCCTCTGCTTGATGCAGATGGCAACCTTTTTGTTTCTTTTTATGATTCAACAACTCTACTACTCTCGGGAAAATAAAATATTTTCAATTAAAAGCAATAAATGGCTCGAACAATAAAATAGCCATAAAATACTTACCATTTGACCATGCAGTAAAAAATTAGATCCTATTTTGGAGAGGCCTTGATATTACAGAGCCCACAATTTTGCTCATCGGACCTGCAGAATACCCCCGGAACAAACTTCTAGCTATTCATTGTATATCTATATATCCATATATTATGAGCTTAATGCGAAAAGAGACCAAAATTTTTGAGTTATAATTTATGTAATGCCACCGTCACTATTTACTATAGATTAAATGACAATGCAATAATGGCCACATTCAGTTTTTGATCTTTCTTTACTCTTTAAACACAAATCTGAAAAAGTCACTAGGATTATTTTTTGCTACCTTATATTACTTGATCACTTGTTTCAGATAATATATGCAATTATAAACGACTTTGTCATTTAAACTTATTTATATAAAATCATGTTTAATTAATAAGAAGCTCATATTTTATTATAGGAGATATTGAAAAAGAAAAATATTTAAATTTAACTCTTACTATATAAGCATAGTTAAAAAAATTTTGTTAGAAGAAAAAAATAAAATTGACTTTTTGTGATTTTTAGAGAAAAAAGTCTTCGCCTTTGATCAACATTTTTGATAATTCTCCAAATATGTATGGGGGGGGGGGTTTAAAGAATATATTTTAAAATGATAATAGAACAATTTCGAGGCTAAAACTACAGTCGACAGCCGTTTTTCTTTTTAGATTGAGCATTATTCAGATGACATGAGCTTATTGCGCTAGATAACTAGCCAGCAGTGAATTATGACTTGAATAACGGCGTGTAACGGAACTCGAAACGTTTTAATGTTTCGCACCCAAGCGTCCCGTCGGGGATTCGGGTCAGTGAGACGAGCACTCAAGGCCGGACAGCGAGCTCGACGATTCACTTTCGATAGACGACCAGAGACAGAGATTATTCGACTGTAGCAAAAATTGGGCTGATTTCGGACTAAACTATTTTTGGTGAATTTCAATTAGGAATTGAAATCTTTAAAAGTGCCTACTTATAGTACGAGCACGTGTCCGATTGGGATCATTTTTTTAAAGATTACTTTTGTTTTTGTAGACGAATTTATTTAAAAAAAATATTCTTCCTGGGGGAGGGGGGGGGAGCACCCCGTGCCGGAGCCAAACAACCCCTAGAGACAGAACTGCATTGATTTAAATAGAGTATGGCATTTTTAGTGAGATCGGTTTACCAAATAAAAAAAAAAAAAATGATTCTAAAAATAAGTATAACAAATATATTTCTGTTTTCGAGTCAATAGCTGGACTAAATTATTAAATAAAATAAATTAATATCAAATGAATTATTGTGAATTAAATGAAATGCTTCATCTGATTTCATTTTTTTCGAGATATTTCAAATAAAATATATTTTTTCAATTCTCTAGGACCTCCTGATCCCAAATATACTAAAATTTCTATAATTTGGATATTTCAAATTTTTCGTGAAAATCAGAAATTTCACAAAGCCTTGCCATTTTTTCGTTTTTCGACAAAAATTTTTTTCGACATATTTCAAATAAAATATATTTTTTAAATTCTCTAGGACCCTCTGATCCCAAATATACTAAAATGTATATAATTTGGATATTTTAAATTTTTCCTAAAAATCAGAAATTTCACAAGAGCTACCCTTGACATTTTTTCGTTTTTAGACAAAAATTTTTTTTTCAGAGGATATTTCAAATAAAATATATTTTTTCAATTCTCTAAGACCCCCCCCTAATCCCAAAAAATATGATATAAAATATAATGTAAATATAAAAGTCGAATGCAAACAATATTAGTAACTATAAAAAATTTACTTTAAAAAATCAAATGGATGGTCAACTATAGTACTAGATCCGAAATGTTATGGATTATTTTTATTTAATACATTCTAATCAAAATATATGGTTTGGCTGTAGATTAAGAATCAAGTGGACGCGAAATATTTTAATGATGGATTTCTATTCTTTGAGTAAAGAAATGGTGTGTGCGTGCTATATGTCACATGTTGTGTCCACCCCAAGTTGCAATCTTTTGCCATTCGAATTCGAATCCCGAAGGAGTGAAACTCAACCCCTCTGACATAATAATGACTAGATAATCCCTAACATCTCGGATCTAGTAGTTGACCATCTGTCTTGATTTTCTACAGTACCGTAAATATAATATATATTGTTCTGGTGCAAAACTCTACGTTGGCAGGGGCCTTAAATGCTACACTAAAGCTCTGATTTAAATTGAAAGGTTCTTTTTGCCGAGAGTAGCAGAATTTTTATAAATTAAAGGAGAGCAATAAAATAGTGTGCCTTCTGCTGGAAAAATAAATAATTTTTTTCAGAAGAAGACACTCTTTTATTGTCTCCTTTAATTTAAATATCTGATTATTAGTATCAAGTTGGCTTTGGAAATTTAGAGGTGTGAAGGGGATCTGCATTCTTACCAACTCACCCCCCAGAAAAAATGTCCAGATACGCCTTTGCATACACTCTAATATTAAAGTCCGATTCGATTTCATGGTGCTCGCTTACTCTTTTTATATATTGGCAGTGGTCGCTCCTTAAAATTGTTGAGAACGGCTTAGGGGATCAAAACACAAATTGTTATTTATACTTGAATAGTCAATATCTATTAAGAATAATATCTACTTGGTTTTTATTTAAAAAAAAAAGTTATATATAAAGATACCTAAAAATGAGTTCAGAATTTTTTTAAAATCTGATCCTGAGGCTCTATAAGGGTCATTAAAATGTATTGATATTTGATTAGACAATATCTATTAATAATGATTAGATATCTAATTGCTTTTTTTATCGACATAGAAATGTTTAAAGAAAAATCTTTTTTTAAATTTGGCTCGAACAATCTAAAATGAGGGGAAGGGCGGTTAAAATTCTACAAAATTTGACCGGTCTGGACCAAATTTTTACTTTACCATACAGGGTATGGTCAAGTATTGTAATCGTGCATGAAAAAAATGGTTTTTTTCCTTCGCTGAACGGCTGAAACTATTTCGATTAAAAAAATTGAGCGAAACCATGGCATTTCGCTCTACAAAAAAGCTCTAATAAGTCAACATCGAAAAAATTATATTTTTCGAGATAATAATCGTTTTGTCAAAATGTCTGTTAGTTAGTTAGTCTGTCTGGTTGTCTGGTTGTCTGTCTGGTTGTCCGTTAGTCTGTGCGTTACCAAATTTTTGTGGACGAGCTAGCTCAAAAACTAGTTTGAATATCGAAACCAAATTTCACACGTAGTTTTGGTCCAATGAGATTAAGAGCTGATTGATTTTGGTGCATATCGACCCAAGATTAAGGGGGTGGAGAGGGGGTTAAAAATTAAAAATCTAGCCCATTTGAGCAAACTCAACCAAATTTTGTATACATAATCAGAGGGACCCCAGAAGTCTAAAAATGCAAAAACTAACCGCCCGAAATGGAGGGGGGGGGGGTCAAAAAATGAAAATCTTGGCCATTTACCAAACTCAACCAAATTTTGTATACATAATCAGTGGGAAACCAGAAGTCTATAAATGCAAAAACTAACCGTCGAAAATGGGTGGTGGGGGTCAAAAAATGAAAATATAGGCTCTTGTACCAAACTCAACCAAATTTTGTATACATAATCAGTAGGCCCCCAGGAGTCTAAAAATGCAAAAACTAACCCCACACCTTCATGATTATAAATAATTTTATTAAATATTAAATATAAGTGAGGGGCCAGGTTGTATGGTAAAGTCAAGTGGATGGCCACATCAGAACACGTCAGCTTTTTTAGTTGTCATTTTAATTCTACAGATCTGCTGTATTCCACCGAGAGACAGGAGAATGCAACTTGTCGGAAATGGATCGTTTCTCTTCTCAAGATGGAATTTCCGCGTTAATTCGTATGGATGGAGTAGATTACTTGGAGTCGAACTGTGCGCCTGAACCAGCAGCTACTTGTGACTTTACCTCTCTACATGGAAGAATTCTTAAGACAGTAGACGCTGTGTTCCAAAATGTGTCCAATATAGAGACTTGTCGTCGTCATTGTCTTGATGAACAGAGGTTCAGATGCAGATCGTTGGATTATGAAGAAACTGGAGCGCAGGTAAGCAGTTTCAATTGTTTAATATTTTGTAGAACGAAATCAGAAATAGTATTAATCTACTTAAGTATATGATTCAATCATGCTCAGAATATCTCAAATATGGGAGTTAATTTATTAAATGTTCTAATATTGCTGATTATTTTATTAATTAAGGAATTCAAACAACACAAAGAAGTCAATGATTTGGTTCACTAGTTTGGGCAGCTTCAGATCGTGGCTTCAAACAAACAAGGAGTGAACATCGAAGCAGAAGGGGAGATTTTTTGGAGGGCAGAGCGATTTTCGGGAGGAGGGCTGTGGACTGTTGTTTTTTTTAATAAAATAATAATATATCAATATAATGGCCCCGGCTTAATATTTATTTTATATACATTAGTACAGTGTTTTCCAACCTGTGGGGTCGCGAACTCTCATAATAAAAGAAAAAAGAAAAGTTTAAAAATATATTTTTATTAAGAAAATGTTAATTAAAGGACGTATCCAAATTGACAGACTTGAATTCTAAGTGCAACGTTCCATCGCCAGATAATTCCAGGAGATTTTCTTTTCGGTTGGTTCCCAAATTTGCCTCATCTATATCTGCATTTAAAAACGGATTTATCCAATTTTGCCCAGTGTTCTCTGATAGTTCTTGCATCAAGAAATAATGACAAGATTCTTCTTTCAAATTCTACAAGACAATTTCCAAACCAGGTATATATAGATTTTTAACTTCAAATTCGGACTTTTCTATATCAAATTCCGGATTTTAAAGATCAAAATCAGACTTTTTCAAATCAAATTAGGAATTTCTATAAAACCATGGATATTTTTAAATTATAGCTTTTTAAACTGAAAATGTTTCCTGAGTGTACAAATGCTAATCTTGAAAAGTTTTAGTTGATGAGCTGAAAATTGGTACGAAAATATCTTAGAATGCACCAAATTTTAGCCTTTTTACCTGAAAACGTTTTCTGGAAGTACAAAATGCCAATCTTGAAAGGTTTTAGTTAATAAGCTCAAAAGTGGTACGCAAATATCTTACAATACAACAAATTTTAGCTTTTTACCTGAAAACGTGTCACTGAGAGTTAAAATTTGATATGGAAAATATCCGAATTTGAAGTTAAAAACCTATAATATAGGCATATTATGCTTTGATGTTTATCTCAGACTCCACTTCTCCAATAAAAGACTGAGAGAACGAAAACGAATCGAAGTTCTTTTGATTTATAGGATGATGACCTCAAGTTTATTTTTTTTGATGAAGCCATGGATCTGTCTTTAGCAGTAATACATTTTCATCCCGTCTTTGAAGAGCTTTTATTCAAGGTATTTAAATGCTCGAATAAGTCAAGAAGAAAAGTCAGTTTTTAAAGGAATTCTGGGTCACAAACGAATTTGGAATATTCTGACTTGACCACTGCTAAAGTTCAGCGTTGAAGGCGTTTGGCGATGTAATCGATGTAAAAATATGTCCGTTATAGATACTTAATTGTGTACTTAGCCGATACCAAATTATAAAAATTAATAAAAATGTTGTACGGATTTGATATTTGTAACAATAAAATACAGGTTACAAATAGCGGGGTAGGAGGGGGGGGCGATTTTTTTCATACTATGGGGATCGCGTCAAGGTTGAAAAACACTGCATTAGTATATCGAAAAATTTTATTGATTATTTTGTGTATAAATAAATACAAATCGTAATACGTTTAGTAAAAATCCAAAGTTTTTTGAGAAATTTGAAAAAATTGTTGCTTTAAAAAAGGAATATATAGCAAAAATAAATATTTTGAAAATAGACACTGATACACATAATTGATTTCATTCAAGGTAATTTAATCTCCAAGACAATCTATATCATTGCATATTTTTTCAAAAGATTTATTTATTTATAGTGTAGTTGCTTTCTATTCCTTTCTTAAAAGCAATTATTTTTTCAAATTTCTTGAAATTCATTAATACCGGGAGAATTTCTCCCGAAAAGTTTGGATTTTTACTACAACTTATCTAGATAGTTTTATAAAAGATTTGTATTTATTTATATACAGAAAACAATCAATAAAATTTGCACCAAGCAGATGACAATCTCATTTATTTTTCTTTAACAATTAAGATTGTTTTTTTTTATAAAAGTTTTGTATTTTTTAATACATTACTATTATTTTTATTTATTTATTTTTTAGTAATTTCTCTTTAAAAAATTAATAGAAATCGAATAAGAGATGCAGAAGCCATGGGGAACGTCCTACATACCCTTCAAACCTTCATTTTTAGCCAATTTCAAGGTGATAATTAATTATCAGAGAAAAGGGGAAACAAATGAAATGTGATATATAAAATGTTTTTGCCACTATTCCAAAATTGTTGTTTTCTTACTATATTTGAGAACTATTTTGTAAATAACTGAGAGTTATATTTAATTAAAAATTGAAATTAATTTTCTATTTAGATATTAGATGGTCCATATAATCAATAAATAATCACCGAAGTTTTAGTAAAAAACACAAAGATGAGTAATTGAAAAAAAAAGTTTTTATTTTGCCGAGAGTAGCAGTTTATTCATAAAGAGAATTACTTCTTTTTTCTTGATTCCGAATTAATTAGTTGGAAGAGAATGTAATGTAACTATTTAAGTAAGAAAGTTGAACATTATTAGATGATTTCAAACCATCATGTATCTTCTATGAAAAGAGTTGGAGTATTATAAAAATGGACCGAATAATCTTTTCTTAGATGGTACAATTTAAACAGACAATTCCTTATCCCAGTTATTACATTTCAATTACCTACATCTTCTATTAGATATATCATAATTAAGTGATTAAAATTAAGTATAACGATTTTAAAAGACCATATTAGTATAGTTTCTGGACTATAAAATTCTATTTACTTTTAAACACGTAACTTTTTATTTTAAGTTAAGTAAAAAAAAACGTAGCCATCCTCATAAAACTTTTACTATACGTCTGTCCCATCTCTTCTATTTAATATTTATTAAAATAATTTAAAATGATATATACGAAATACCCATCTCGCCTAAATTTGGGCCACATTTACAATTATAGTAATCATATATCTTATTTAAAATTCTTTTTACTTTTAAACACATAACTTTTTATTTTAAGTTAAGTAAAAAAAAATGTGGCCATCCACATAAAACTTTACTATACGTCTGTCCCATCTCTTCTATTTAATATTTATTAAAATAATTTAAAATGATATATACGAAATACCCATCTCGCCTAAATTTGGGCCACATTTACAATTATAGTAATCATATATCTTCTTTAAAATCTGGAACTAGCCTTGTAAATTTCTGATTTTGACAAAAAATTTGATATATTCAAATTATATAAATTTTATAAATATCTCCAAAAAAAATTATTGTCGAAAAACGAAAAAATGGCAAGGCTATATAGCCTTGTGAAATTTCTAATTTTGACAAAAAATTTAAAATATCCAAATTATAGAAAGATTAGTATATTTGGGATCAGACGGTCCTAGAGGATTGAAAAAATATATTTTATTTCAAATATCTAAAAATAAATTTTTTGTCGAGTAACGAAAAAGTGACAAGACTTATAGCCTTGTGCCGAAATGAAACTTGATTCTACTGCGGCTTACTGATTTCTTTCATTTCACCGACTCTTGAGATTGACAAAATTTTTGTTCATAAAAAGTCAATGAAAATTAAATTGGCGGGAAGGAAAGTACACTGCTGTTCGCTCCTGGTACCCGGATACAAATTTTAAAATTTTAAGAAAATCAATGATTAACGCTTGATTTCAAGGTACCACAATTGGTCCTCTGTAATACTGGCTTCATTGGGGGGATGGAATGTACACTCCTGTTCGCTCCTGGTATCCGGATACAAATTTTAAAATTTTTAAGAAATCAATCGTTAACGCTTGATTTCAAGGCTCCAATTGGCTCGCTTTGATATTTAATTATTAAAAATGTAATAAAAGTATAAATATATAATAAATTTTTGTATACGAGTAGTATATACATATATTATAGTTTATGATTTTGATGTTCTATCAACTTCTCAATTTAATGAAACTTGGAAATAAAATATTAAGCTTAGCTATAATTATTCCTATTTAAAAATTAGTATTTGAATTCGAGATTGCATTGTTCAGGTGTGTCGATTATCCCATCATTCTTCTGGCAGCCTTTCGGAAATCCACGAGCCCTACCTTGAGCTGGCTGGAGCCACCACACTTCAATTAGGAGCTTGCTACAATTTGAGCATTGAATGCAGGTCGAATGATATGGTCGCCCGTATTCGAACCAATCGACTGTTTAGTGGTCGGGTCTATTCCCGAAGCAGACCACACACTTGCGCTGTTCACGTTGTCGATACTCTCGCATTCGAACTCAAGTTGGGATATCAAGATCTGGGATGTGATGTCACTCAAGAAGAGCCAGGATTGTTTTCAGCTACTATTGTGATTCAGGTAAAGACTCACCTTTAGATAAGATATAGTCCTCAAAGATAAATCCCACCAAAACATAAATGTGAAAAGGGGTCCAAGTTTGAAACAAACGACATCGTCATCGGTTATCGGCGTTGAAGAGTTGAGATCTGAGAGTGTGCCAAATTCCATAGCAGTTCCTTAAATCATAGTTATAGGAATGTACAACGTTTTTCAGTTGATTTAAAAGGAAATTTGTTACGTTCTTTGATATTGAATTTATAGCTTAGCAAGTTTTTATAGTCAATAAATTATTGGTAAAGTTTAGAACACAAATGAAGGAAAAATTCAAAAAACTCAAGACTTTCCCTCTTTCAACTATTAAAATGAAGGGATGAAGATTGTAGTGTAAATTTGCATCTATTAAATAAGTACTCGTAATGACACTAGAATGATAAAATTTGGCATATCTATTGGTATTAGGTCATTAATAAAGGTACAAATATAATCACAAAAACTTTACTACCTTTAACCGCTAAATTGAAGAGGAGAAATTTATAAACTCCCCCACAAAAAAATTAATAAAAATAAACTGATGTGGCCATCCATATGTCTTTACCATACATCTGGCTCACCTCTCTTATATTTAATCATATAATTTATAATTATTTACGAAAGAACCGCCCCTCTTAATTTTTGCTCCATAAGCAATTAATAACATCTTTTAATTATGAGACTATTTTATTAGAAATATCACCTTTCTTTGATTTTTATTTGAAATTGAATTAGACCCCCCCCCTTAATTTTTGGTTCGATTTCAACCAAAATCTAATCAGCTCTTAATCTCAATGCATCAAAACTACATGTGAAATTTCGTTTTGATATTCACACTAGTTTTTGAACTAGAGCGTACACAAAATTTGGTAACGTACGTACTAACTAATAGTGATTTTGACAATTTTTTCGATGTTCACTCATTAGAGCTTTTTTAGTAGACCAAAAAAAACGCCACGGTTTTGCTCAATTTTTTAAATCAAAATAGTTTCAGCCGTTTGTTGAGATATTTCGAAAAAACGAAGCAAAAAAGAACACTTTTTCATGCACGATTACAATACTTGACCACGAGGGGTGAACCGCGACCTAAAATCTTGTACACCTACTTCCACTTCCACTTTCATTTCCAACTAGAAGACAAAAGATCACAATAGATTATCTAATGAATATCAAAGTAATTCCAAATAATTCCAAAGTAGGTGTACCTACACCTAATTCCAATCGCGGTTCACCCCTCGCTTGACCATACCCTGAATGGTAAAGTAATAAAGACACATATTAGCTTACAAAAAGCAGGGAAATCCCACCCAAAACATTTCTGTATAAAAACAGGCCAAGTTCAAAATATGTAGTGAAATCTAAGGTGCAGCAAATTTAAATTCGTCAAGAATAATTAAGTCAAGACAATGGTACTTTCAATTAAAACGCATTTTTTCCATTTTAAATGACGACCTAGATTTATGGATTCTATGTTTTTAATTTAAATTATTTTCCTGAAACTTGGGTGGCCACTCATTTAATTAATTTACCCTAATTTCATAATGCGTAACAGCCAAGTTTAGGAAAATAATTTGAATTAAAAATATAGAATCCATAAATCTATGTGTCATATAAAATGGAAAGAGGTTTAATTGAAAGCACTATTGTCTCGACTTAATTATTCTTGGCGAATTTAACTAGGCTGAACCCAAGATTTCACTACTTTTCGAACATAACCTGTTTTTATACAGAAATGTTTTAGATGGGATATTAGCAATTAGCTTACAAAAAAAGGAGAAAAATCCCACCCAAAACATTTCTGTAAAGAACAGACCAAGTTCGAAAAAGTAGTGACATCTTGGGTGGCATCCAAGTTGAATTCGTCAAGAATAATTAAGCCGAGACTCTGGTTTGGGCTGAGAAATAATAATAAATTTAATTTTAAATATTTGGACACTAGCAAATGAACAGAAGACAGCACCTTGTCCACTGTCCATCAATGTTCGAATGGCTACTACTACTTACAATGCAATATTACAGTCAGTGCTTGCTAGTGGACATAATGTCACAAAAAAAATATATATTATTTGTTTATTATAAATTCTACAACTCTGATAAAATCCTTTTAATGTGAGAATAACCGTTTGTCTCTTTGCTTTATTTAGCATCACGAACAAATCGTCACCGGGCGCGATATTGGAATCACTGTGCGTTGTACTTATGAGCTTAATGACCACATGGTCGAATTAGGTATGGAGGATAATGCTCTCAAGGTTCATGGCAAGACTAATTCAGAAACAGCTGAAGAAACTGCATTCGTGGCTTCTCCTACAGTCGCTATGCGTATCGCGGATAGACGAGGCGAAGACATCCACACTGCCCAGGTGAGTTGACCCATTGCCATAAAGCATAAACAAATTTTGTTCAATATTTATAAGAGACGGGTAAAATGGTTTCTTCAGTACAGGATATATATAAATATAAAATATATGGGGCATTCCACGCCAAATCAGAGGGTTTGAAAAATTTTAATTTTTGATTTCCTTCATTTTTTTGACATTTTTTATACCCATCAAAAAACTCTTTCTAGTAAATTTTGAAATTTTTTCGATCACCGCTTTAAAAGATATCGAATTTCGGTTTTTCGCTCATAACTTCTTCAAAAATGATCCAAATTCAATTTTTTTTTTAATTTTTGTTTTTTTACATTGTTTAAAAAAAATACAAAAAAATTATATAAAATGTTTTTATATGCGATTTTTGAGTTTGAAAATTTTAATCTTGTTTTTGAAACTGTATGTACTCTTCGATTTTTTTGATAATTTATTATTTTAAACTTCTATTCATTCTACAAATTTTAAGACTGGGTTGATAGTGGTCCTAAGATAATTAGTATTATTTTCGATTTTCAATTTTTGATTTTGATTTTCTTTCAACGAACTTAAATACTATTTTAAACACCTGTTAACGATGAAAATCAATTCAAAATAACTAAAAAAACAACTCAATACCAAAAAGTGGTTTTAATAATGCCTAATAGAGCGAATAAATTTATTTCGAAATTTTGAAAAATCGAAAAAAAATTAGTAATTATCATAGGACCACTATTAACCCGATCTTAAAATTTGTAGAATGAATAGAAGTTTAAAATAAAAAATTATCAAAAAAATCAGAGTACATAAAGTTTCAAAAACAAGATTAAAATTTTCAAACTCAAAAATTGCATATAAAAACAGTTTAAATAATTTTTTGTATTCTTTCTTCAAAGTAGATATTAAAAAAAAAAATTTTAAAAAAATTGAATTTGGACTATTTTTGAAGAAGTTGTGAGGGAAAAACCGAAAAACTATATCTTTTAAAAAGGTGATCAAAAAAATTTCAAAATTTACCAGGAAGAGTTTTTTGAGAGATACTACAAAATGTCAGAGAATAAAAAATTAAAAATTGTATTTTTTCTAAAAAGTATATAAAAAAATTAAAAAAAAATTTGAGGGGTACTAAAAAAATGTCAAAAAATGAAGGAAATCAAAAATTAAAATTAAAATTTTTTGAGGATGATATATTCTCGATTAAGTTGAAGGTAACTTAAAAAGAGTAATCAAAGACTTTGTTAAAAAAACCCTAAATTGGTTTTGGTTGTGGGGTTGGGTAAACCGTTAAGAGACATGCAAATGAATGGAAGATGAGTTTAACTTATAGTTAAGACATGAGAATAGTAAAAAAAATTACGAACATTATGAAATTCTTTGGCATAAAAAAGTTGTTCTTGGCAATTAGCAAGCAACGCATGCACAACAGGCAATTTTATACTAGTAAGGAAAATCGGTTCGACCACTACTCAATCTCTGGAATATCTATATCTATTCCCAATACCTATATATACAATATATATATATATATAAGTAAATAAATAAAGAATGGTAGTTGTTAATATTCTGTTGTTGTTTGCATTACTGGCCGAGTAACCTTGGCATTCGCACAAATTCATTGCATTCTGCACACGCACGTGTCACAAATCACGCCAATGAAAAAACTCCGGATGGAAAAATTAGTGTCAGAAGTCAGATCGATGTCTAGAAATCAATTAATTCATGCGAAAGAAATGAATTAATTTTTTTATCTATTCAATGGCCATTGCACGACTTATGGAACAGATCGCTTAATCTTAAAGTTAGTGAAGCCATCTAAAAAAAAATTAATTTAAATATTCAAATCGTCAAAATAAGTAAAATTTAATATTCATAACAGGTAAAAAAAAAATTAAAGTTATTAAACAAGTTTTTGAATGAATAAATATTGAATTTATATTTTAAACATTTAAAAATTATATTCATACAAATTTTAATTTATGATGACTAATGGATTAAGAATGTTTTAGTCTAGTTAATTGAGGAATTTCTTTTCCAGGACCTGAGAGTATTTAACTGGTTAATTGCAATGTAATGTGTGTTTTCTGTGTTTAGGTCGGCGACCCTCTCACACTCCGCTTTCATATGCTTGATGAAGATACTCCATACGAAATATTCGTTCGGGAGCTTGTAGCGCTTGACGGTGTAGATTCTAGTGAAATCCTCTTAATCGATTCTCTTGGGTGCCCCACAGACCCGACCATCATGGGTCCGATCACTATAGTTCAAGGCGAAAAGGGGAAGCAAATTCTTCAAGCTCCATTCGACGCGTTTAAGTTTCCAACCTCAGACATAGTCCAGTTCCGTGCTTTGGTCACACCATGTGTTCCACATTGTGAATCAGTTGTCTGTCAGTTTCAAGACTATAACGGCGGCACACGAACAGGAGAATCGCTTGGAAGGAAAAAAAGGAGCACCTACAACGAAATAAAGATGGAAAACGACATGATGGTAATTCAGAGCATTCGCATTGAAGATAAATTTGAGTCTTCGTATAGGAATTCTTCAGAAATCGAACTCCAGTCTTCTTTGCTCAAGCCAGGAATAAATGAAATTTGCCTCGCTAGTAAGAATCTCTGGATCGTAGGAGTTTGTTTTGCTTGTGTCCAGGTACTCATCATCCTAGCTTGCTATTCAGCTACTAGAAGACCTGTGAATAAACATACTGACCGTTGGCATATGCTACACCGAGGCCATTTCTTCTGAATATTATTATTTTTCATTCATTTGTTTAGTCATATATATAACTGTTTTAATAATTTATTTTAAGACAAGTGCGCAATGTTAGATTTCTAGAGCATGACAATTGTCAAAATTTATTAACAAAGATATATTAAATTATAATATGGAGGGGAAATTTTCAAAAATAATTGATAATTTTCTAATATAAAAATTTATAAAATTTAATTTTGATGATTTTTTCGGATTCATTTTAATGTAAATAAAAAGTCGTGTCAGCGTCTAATACTGTGGTCCTTTTCATGTGTTGTTTGATGTAGTAAAATTTATGCAAGGCAGTGCATTTTCAATATCAAATGCACTGATTAATTAAAAATCAGGTAAATGTACCATTTGTAAATGAAAATTAGCTTTGTCATTCAATACTGAATAATTGTATGGAAATTATGTTGTGAAACAGGTGAACATTTATCAATTATTCTACTTAATAATTTGGAATTCTGATCATTCTGACTGATTGTGTTCCATATCGAAAAGAAAACAAAAGAATTTATAAATATAGATCTTATATATCTTTAAATGAGATACGAGAATTTTCATCTATACACACGACGTTAGACCCTCTTAAGTTCGGAGTTTGATTTGTATGTATGTACAATGAGTATTAAAAACTCTTTCTGCCCTAACTTCGCATTTTGCATTCAGGGGTAAACAAAAATTACTTTCTCAAAATATTAAAAACAATTTACGATTTTTAATGTAAAGTAGTAAATTGATAGTTTATCAATATCACAATCGCAGAAAAGCAAAACAGAGTTGAAAAAATTGATGATTTATTGCTCTAGAAACTTACCAATGGCTGTGAGGTTCATTATTTCCACTTATTTTTATTATTTGTAACAAAAGTTATATACAAAAAATATTTGGGAATATATATTATTATAATAAATTACGAAAGACCAAAGAAAGTAATTTAAAAATAGAAAAAGTGCGAAACTAATTTAAAAATTGAGATCAGCAATGTTTGTCACTGAAAAAACTTTATAATTGTAAAGGTTTGCCGAGAGTACCAGAGTTGTTGATTCTTAAAGAGAAATCATTTAGGTTGTCTTCTGATGCTCTACTTGATGTAAATAAACATATATATAAAATATAAATATGTATATAAATAATTTATTTGTTTGTGACCTTCGTCATCATTAGAAATATTAAATCTGTTATTTCTCATGAGGTCAAATATCCGAGTAGATTTAGGTAAAATCGTTTTGTCGTAATAGTAAGCAGGTCACTCAACAAACGTTTGTAAATGTAAATGTTTATTTGCATTAAGTAGAGGACTATCCCATTTTTTTCTTTATTAAAAAAATTTAGATAATTTAATAAAATTTTAATTATGAGCTCTAACAATAAATAATACTAATTTTAAATTAATATCATTTCACTATAATAAGTATGAAAAATAAAAATATATGGTAAATAAAATAGAATGCTAGGTTAATCAAAATCGAGTCATGTGAAGTTACAGGAAATATCTTTTTATAAATAAAAAATATCTAACTTTTATTGTATAATGACTAATATGAAAGAATTATAACTTTATTATTTAACGAAATTACAATTTATAGAAATAGGAATTTAAATTAACGAAGTGAAAATAACGAATAGAGAAGATTCGTCTCCTAAATTAAAAAAAAATATATAAAAAAATCAGCAAAAGATAACATGGATATAAGACTATTGAAAACGTCAACTCTCAGTGTCTTACCTATTCTTTTTTCTCATGGCTGTTCAGTGGCGTTCCAATGGACCTAGGGGCCTGTGTTCCAGATCCTATTCAGACCCTAAATCGAGATAAAAATCTAAACTTGTTGAAAAAAGTATCTTATTTCATAATTTTTGAATGCTCTTTTAACTATAAACGAAATTAGAATTCAATTATTTCATTATTCATTGTGTCATTATTCCAATTTAATAAAAAAACATAAATTATAACGCACTTTTACGCGCTTTATGAGACAGTAATAATTCTTCACCAATTAAACACAAGTCACAAGAAATCAAAACTTAATTGATTTTTATTAAAAGAAAATATCTATGAAAACAAAAAACTCACACACTTATTACAATATATACTTATATTATACTTATTAAATGGATAGAAACATTTAGCCGATCTATGTGAACGACAGTTTTAAATAATTTATATTTTGAAATAAATTATTGATTGGTTTATTGTATATAAATGAATAAAATTCTTATAATAATAAAACTTGAGTAAGATACGAGGTAGGTTTCACAAAAAAGAAATAAAACAAAATTGAGTTTTTGAATTCGATATATTTCGGGGGTTAGCCCATCATCAGGAGTCTAAGGCCCGGTTGTATGTCGCAAAGTAAATGCTTTTTACCACTAACCAAGGTAGATGGTAAATGGAGCCACTGGGATGGCCAATCAGATGACAGGCACATTCTGTGGCTGTCATCTGATTGGCCATCCCAGTGGCTCCATTTACCATCTACCTTGGTTAATGGTCAAGTAAATGCTTTTGAGCATTTACTTTGCGACATACAACCGGGCCTAAGAAAACAATTTTCTTAGACTCCTGATGATGGGCTAATCCCCGAAATATATCGAATTCAAAACTCAATTTTGTTTTATTTCTTTTGTGAAACCTACCTCGTATCCTACTCAAGTTTTATTATTATATTAAAATGTTTCACCTAGAACCAACACCGAACTCCTTAAAAGTTAATAAAATTCTTGTTGGCAATTTACTCAAACTAATTCAAACAGTAAGAACTGGTGTATCCAAAAGAAATAGTTCAGTTAAAAATAGTAATGTATGATGAAGAGCACCACCTATTTAATATTTATTACTTATAATTTATAATAAAGTATGGATACAGTCTAAAACTGGTCACAAGTCGAATGTACTTAAACTTTTTGAAAAAATAATAAAAAACGACATACTTAATAATGAATACTCTTTTGAGGTTACGGGCCTGTGTTCCAAGGCAAACATCTCAGGGTACTGGAAGTTTCGCGACTGTATTTTCAAATAAAATTGCTGATCTATGAATAATAATTTTCGGAGAATGAATCATGAATATTTTCTTCTGACTTTATAACAATTCATTATAATAATATAAATTTAAAAAATGTTGCTTCAAATAATGAATCCAACAAATAGCTATGCCAAAGTCTGAACCATGACTAGAGTCACGTGGTATCAATTTTCCCTTTTTTACTTTATTTTAACTTCAATTTCATGAAAGGATACATTTATTATATAATGTATTATTTCAAGAAGAAGGGTCCCTATTAAATATTGTTTGACTAAGATGATTTGTTATTATCAGGGATAGCGGGATAAAATTAATCCGGGTGTTTTTAAGGAATAGGGGGAGGGGAGTAAGGTTTGGTGTGAATTGGAAAAGAAATAACAAATTTGGACCACTCAAAATGATGGGTAGCCTAAATTTATTATTTCAGAATTTTCCGAATTGGTTTTTTATTTTAGAAATATTTTTTTTAATTTTACAACTTCTTTTGGTTATAAGAAATCATTTATTCTATACATGTTTATCACAGTCTATGAATACAAAAACATCTATTAAATGTAGTGATATATAGTTTTATGTAAATATATATTTAATAAAAAATTACTATGTAAACCAATACTTAATAAATAAATAATAAAAAAAAATATTGACTCAATTTGGTATTATCTTATCAAACTATTGCTTAAGATGTATTGTATAAATGATATTATTATGTCAATAGCCGAAGCAGTTAAAAAATGGTGGCTGCTAAACAAAGCCATGGTAAGGCACAAAAAGTTACATTTGCAGACCATCGATGGGTTCTTCCAGTTTCTTTATAATATGTTTAAAGCATCGGAGTTGATAATTTAAGAAAAAAATTCTGCAGAAGCGATATTGTGTTAGAACAAATTAATTGGACTTAGAATTGATATAAAAATTTAAATATTTACAAATTATTGTAAAAATATATACACTTAAAACTATTTACAAATATATATTTTTTGAAAGACAATATACGTTTAGTCAAAAAAGTATTTAGACATGAAAAATAAGAAAGAATATATTATTAATGGATTCGATCAGATGCTCACTAGACTGGACATGGCACAATAAGCAAAAAGAGTATTAACGTTTACAGGCGTTTCAGAGAAAGATTAGAAAGAGTTGCGAGGTTGGTTCTGTCATGGGCGGCGGATGTTGGACGCTGTCTTTCCTTTTCCGGATCGTCTTCCAGAACTTCTCGAAGATGATATGGAAGAAGCCGGGGAAACTCCCTCGCTCTCGATGACTGACCTCGAGACTAACTTAGGATCGGAACAGTCGATTGTGCGAAACATTCGCACGGCTTTATCAAAGGGCTGTTGAAGAAAATCATTGAATTAGTTTCGAAAAAATTTATGAGAAAGAAAAACATAACTACCCCTGGAATCAATCATAGGCGCAGGAAGTAGGAGGTAACGGGTATACATCGACCCTTCCCTTCTGGAATTCTCCAGGGAAGGGCAAAGCTAGTCAAGGGAAAATTTAATAGTAATTTAAATTATATTTAATTAAAAAAGATTTGTGTCCAGGTGGAGCAAAGGAAAAATCCTATATAAAAGCATTCAATGGCTAATATTTAAAAATGTTATCAAATATATTTCTGAGGCATTGAAAGAAAAAAAAGTAATTTTTAGCGCTTTTAAAAATTATTTGAATCTTAAAGATTGAAGCAAAAAATAAATATATTAAAATAAAAATTCATGTTAATATTTTAAAATAATCGATTTAAAAAAGTTTTTTCTCTTAGGATTTTATTCTTTCGATTTTTAAAGTTTAATAAACGGTATCGGCACATTGATACATAAAACATGTTTACAAAACAAAAGACAGTTATTTATCGAAAGAAAAGTTTCGGCTAAATCCACCTCCATAATGTGCATTCTAATGAGATTTCCTCATTAAAAATGTGTAAAAATTGTACAGTGGGGGCGAACCTATGACCCGCGGGTCAAAATCTAACCAACGAAGCTTTATAATTGACCCACGCGTTGATTTTTATAAACTTACTTTTTATATCATAAGTGAGAGGGCTCTTAGAAAATTTAACGAGGCATTCTATATCGTGGTTTGTTTAAAAAAAATTTGTTAATAATAATAATAATATTAATATAACAATAGAAATATTATTAATAATATTTCTATTGTTCTATCATATATATGGTATATAGCAGAGGTGGGGAACTTTTTACCCTGAGAGGCCACATTTAAAATAGCAGTAACAAAGGAGGCCACATAAGTTTCAATACCGATACATGTAACTTTTGTAAAGTTATTGCTGTTCAAATTCAATTTTTTTTTTTAATTCTGATTTTCTTTATTTCAAATTCATTTCGAGGCCACAGGTTCCCCACCTCTGGTATATAGGCTGAAATTGAGTTTATGGACCATGACGTCATAAGCAAACTGGCTGACACTCAACGCCTGTAGGTTATACCTCTTCTGTGCTAAAGAATACGTTTGGTTGTATAACTACTAGGCGCAAAATGTAGTATGGTTAAAATTGCATGTAAATTATAAAAAAAAATACATAACTGTGTATACTAGATTCTATTTCTCGGATGAATAGGTGAATTTTAAGGGGCTTAATTGTGAGCATGAGTAAACTGGAAATTGATTATTTATAAATATAATATATCGTCGCCTTAGAGTGTAAACCTGCTAAATCCATTTTTTATCATATATGACATATTAATACCGTTCGAAAGAAAAAGAGATGCTGCATCGTCCAAGTAAAACTGCTACTTAAAATTACGATTGTAAGTTTTAGAAAAAAAAATGTGAAAAATAGTTTCTTTCTGTTAATATAACAACACTATTAAATTTTGTTTATTTTTCTCTGCCCTGTAAAATTTCCTTGTGAGTTAGCAGGTTTACACTCTAAGGGCCAGTTGTATGTCGGTTGGTAAACTCTTTTAAACGTTGGCAAAGGGCAAATGGCTGGGAGAGATGACAGGCACTTTCATCTGATTGGCCATCCCAGCCATTTATCCTTTGCCAACGTTTAAAAAGAGTTTACCAACCGACATACAACCGGCCCTAAGGCGACGATATTAAGAAAATATGTGGAATTTTAAATACTATTTTTTTCTTTCTGACATTCTAATGTTTCTTTTTAGCTCTTCTTTTTCGATAAAAAAAATTTGTTAAATTCAAAATTAAATTTAATCAACTAACACAATCATAATTCAATACAAATTACCGAATGGTTAAATAATTTATTATTATCATATTTTTTATATATGTAGATATATTTATTTCACTTACATAATTTATAAAAACTACTTACTGTGTTTCGACGTCCCCAAGGCATAATGAAACTTGGAACAAATGATCCATCTTGTTTCGTCTGTCCCATTATCAAATACGTTGGACCTCCTCGCCCTTTATCTCTAGATTTTTTCGTTTTTGTTCGATTTGTATTTGAACCCTCGCTTATAAACGTGGTTCCATGTTTCGAATCTTTCTCTTGGCTGGATACTTTGTGCTTTCCCCCTTTTTCATGTCGTGGTTTTTCTGAACCATAGAGTTGTATACGAGATTGACAGCATGTGGCTTCATTTTCATCCAAGACTAGACCAATTTTGCGCAAATGACGTCCTATTTCTGGAGAGCCCTTTAAGATTTTCGTTTTGCGACTGAATAGACGCTGAGCTTCGCCTCGACGTCCTCGGAATTTGGAACGGATAGCTGAAAATAAATGAGATAGGTGAATGCATGATTGACAAAATATAATTTTTTATGACATTTTTTAAGAAAGTAAAATTTATAATTTTTAATTAAAACAAAAATGTATTTATCTATAATAAAGAAATTAAAAACCAGTAAGACAGGAGTTGGTAGATATGTTTAATTTAGATATCAGGAGGATTTAACCTTTTAGAAGTCGAACCCAAGTGCTAAACCTACTATCAGGGAAGATAGCTTAACACTAAAGATGAATTTTGCAAAATTGTATATTTTTCTAATTTCAAAAATACTATCTTTCGATCATAATTTAAAACATAATAATATAGCAATCTAATACATAATATAAATAAATGAATTGATTTTTTATGTTGAAATGATTTTTAATTTGTAAATAAAACCTTAATAAACATATTTGTAGCTCCTTTCTAGCCGGAAGCGAAAATAACCTTCAAATTCAAAGCTGCGACAGTGCAAAAATCACTCTAGTTCAATAAATCATTATTTATATCATGTTCTTTTTTTAGTGTCGCTACAATTTCTGTCCGTTTATCAGATCTAAGGCCACTGAGAGCTTATTCTGGCCTCAGGGTTGGGATTATTTCACAAATGATGGAAAACAATCGAATTATGACCCTGTCTCAGCCCTTCGTGCAGGAGACGACCCTTTCCGATTTTCTTTGGCGAGCCCCGGGCCCCTCGGGCTCCCTTGAGAGTCCGGACCCTCGGACTGCAGCCGCCTATACCAATATAGCTACTATTATTCTTGGAAAGTTTAATTTTTCTTTCGGTTGGTCTCAGCTCATTGCTTATTAAATCAGAGTCTAGACAGAGACGGCAATTTAATGAAACAACAGAGTGATTCGATAAAGTTATAATCTTAGACGTTTTTATAGAATTTTTTCTTTTTGAATAAAAGACCAAGATTTGTCATATTTAAAACTTTTTATTCAAAAGAAAAATCCTTATTTTAAACCGCTTTTTTAACAGTTAAATAAATCATTTTTAAATTTTCTGTGATATATATCGTAGTGAGTCTCCATTTAAAGAACATGAAAATGAAAGCAAATTATATCTATTGGTATTAAGTGGTAATTGCAAAAAATGTTAAATTACCTATTGGCTAACTAACTAATAATACATATAATAATATAATAATATAATAAGATACAAAATAAGATACAAAAATAAGATACAATTTCGATTAAATATCAATAAATAAATAATGGCCGAAGTTCAAAAAAAGAATGTGGAAAAATAAGGGGTATGGAATTCGACCATGATGCAAGAATATGATTTTGGAGGATCAAAAGGCTCGGGACCCTGAAACTTGCATAGGTACTGAGATATACTGGCTAAAAATTAATAACACAACAACGAGACAGATTGGCTCAGATAAAACCAAGATTAACAATTCAATCAAAATCAATGCTGAGTGGAAAAAGGGCAAAAACTTCGAAATGAGAATATTAGAATAAAACCCGTTTAATCAGTTTGCTTGATTTGCGAGAAATCGACTCTTAAATGATATTTCTAACATGTCGAACCGATGTTCCAGAACAAAGGGTTGAGTGAACAAGTAGTCGAAAATATTTGCAGAGCAAAATAATAATAAAATTCTGCATTTCACTAACTTTCAAGCCAAGGTTTGAATAGACCTGAATTATCCCCATTTTAAACCATATCAATCAATTCCAGAGAAGCTACACGATTGGGTTTGAGACATGTGTAATAAACCTGTTCCTAGACGAGCACCCACACAAGAACTAATAAGTGTTTAAGGTTCCGAGATCTATGTATCCCTTGCATTTAACATGCCAAGGTCGCTAAGGGATAGAATAATTATTTCTTATGCACATGTTTTCTAGGTGTGGAACTGTTAATGTCGACAGGAATATAAATAAATCTATTTTTTTTTTTTAATAACATCTATGTTGTTTTATTATTCATTCTTCGGGTGTTACCACTTGTTTTATTTTTGTTTCGTGTCGATATTTCAACAGGATCTCATCTGAAAGACCTGTTTTTATGTTTATTGATTACAATTTTCAATGTATTATATGTTTCGCTAATTAATTTAACTATCGCGAAATTTAAATTATTTACTTATTAATTTATTCATTTGAAGTTATTTTATTTATTTATTTTTTTGTTTACTTTTAAAAAGTTTATTTAGTAAATTTTTTTTCCGAAATAATTATTACTTGTTAATAATGTATCATTTGATAATGGTTGAGAATTTTCAATATTTAAAGCTCTGAGAGAATATATTACGCGCATTTTACATGCAACTCGATTATGGTGGAATCGAACCTCTCTCTCTCTCTCTCTCTCTCACACAATCTACGACGTTATCTTTTTCTGTCTTCATTTCCGTTTCATTCGACACCCAAGTCATCCTGCTAAAAGAAGTTTACTCTTCAAAAAAATCCACAATTCACTCATTCTCTACCAACGACAAAAATAAACGAATTTGATACTAGTATATCAAGCAATTTGCATGATATCAGTTAATGAACCCTCGGCTCTCACTTGGCATGGTTATTTATCTTCTTATCATTTATAGAGTTTTTAATATCATAGCCATATATAATATGTGATTTTAAATTAATAATGTTGCGTTTGCGAAACTTTAGGATTAGAAAGTATATATATTTTGTTCACAGACTACATGTACTTGAAGAATATATTTCTAGGAAATTTACTTAAGGGCTTTAAGAGTAAATTGTACAAGGTAACAAATGTATATTTCATAAACAATAGCAATAAACAAGTGCGCCAAGTGTACAACTTGGGTTTCCCACTTTTACATTGTTCAATCTACCTGAAAAGATATTTACATATTTCTAAAGAATTTACCTATCGAAAAAAGAGTATTTCTAAGAAAAAATATTTCTAGTAAGTAAACACCTACCTACTCATTTCATGGGAACATCTTAGTATGAAAATATGAATTCCAAATAAGGGAAGGCTTTTTATACCTAAGAAATGAATAATATGTCATGTTTTGCCAATTCAAAAAGATGTCTATCTCTGCAGAAATACAGCCTTTATTAGAAGTAGATGATGAGTTGACGAATGCATATAGCAGTGATGCTGTCCATATTCTACCTCCACGCTTTAAGACACAGTAACGCAAAGGAGTTACACACTCAAACGCGGCTAGGGGATTCATATATACCCTCCAAATTTAGCTTTTCAATAGGGAATGGGGGTAGTGATGAGCCTTGGGCTCACTAAGCTATCACATAATTAAAATAGAGTGAGGGAGTGTCCATATTACACCAGCTGTAGAGGAAATCAAAATGAAGATGATCTCCTCGTGGAAGAAGAACAACTGATGGGGATGGTACATTGAAAGTATACTTAAATATGAATAAAAATCAATCACTCAGGCAGATTTAGCACTTGAGAGGCCCCAGGCGCAATTCTATTTTAAGGCCCTCTGCAAACAAATCTAATTGAAAAGTTTTTATTTTGCCGAGAGTAGCAGAAGTTGTTGATTCATAAAAGAGAAACAAATCTAATATCATTTCTGTAGCCAGCGGTGGGGGGGGGGTAACCCCCTTCTCTTCTCTTTGGAGAGACAGACTAGTATAATTTTTAATTGCAAAGTAATGGAAGGCAGCCCAAGGAATATTTCCAAATAAGATATTTATTAGACAGACATTCTTTTTTTCCCCTTTTCCTTTAAAACCAATGTTTCGGAGGATTCTTCCCTCCTTCTTCAGAGTCTATATATCAATATAACAAAATTATAACAATGGTCATCATTCACAATAATACACTTATAAATAATTGATCCATAAATGAATAAGGTGTAAATAATAGAATTTTGCTGTTTGTAAATTTGTATATTGTGTGTATATATATATATATTAAGCTGCAAAGCCAATTATCTTTAATTAAGAAAAAAATCTATTTAATGATTCTGTTGAGAAAATAAAAATTTCAAAAACTGCTGGAGGAGAGAAGAGGGAAGAATCTTGTTTATTTCCTTCATTGACCCTTTGAAGTAAGTGAATTATTTGTTTTGATAATCTGGCTATTTATTGTGTAAAGTAAAGAACATTCTTAGAAATATTTTAAAATTTTAAATATAAAATACTAGGTAGATTTCACAAAAATAAAAGATAAGATGCTTGTTTAGCACGACTCTATATAATGTATTTCGAGGTATAAGCCCATTTGTCAGTTCCTCTGTGAACTCCTGAAGATGGGTTTATATCCCGAAATAAATTATATTGAGTCTTGCTAAACAAGCATCTTATCTTTTATTTTTGTGAAACCTACCTAGTATTTTATATTTTACATTTTAAAAAGTTTCTAAAATTTTTCAAAATTTTCATTACTTTATTTAAAATGTTTCTTCTTATAACGGAACCAGGCCCCCAAGGGCCCAAAGGTTCCGCCATAAGAAAAAAATGTATTTACTTATTTTTGTAGTTAATTGTAATTATGTATATAATTTTTGTTTATATATTTTTGTAATTGGGAGCCAAATAGAGGCTATAAATAAATAAAATTTAAAATGTTTCACCAAGAACCCACACCATTCTCCCTTAACAAAATAGGTTAATTTTGTATTTATAAGTTTATTATTGTGAATGAAGTGAATGATGACCAACCCCGTTTTTTATAATTTTCTTGTATTGACTTAGACCCTGATGAAAGAGGGAAGAATCCTCCGAAATGTTGGTTTTAAAGGAAAGGGGAAAAAAGAATGACAGTCCAATAAATACATCTTATTTGGAAATGTAATAATTTTTTTCTTCACTATCCTTGGGCTCCCTTCCATTACTTTGAAATATAAATAAACTTTTAATAAAAATATTATTCTGATAAAAAAAGCAATCTGATCTTCAGTGATGTTATGTCTCCTACTTCTAGGAGTAGATCCATACTCCTCTAACTCCTCGGTGGATAACTAACCAACCAACCCCCCGAAAAAAAATTTTGGTTACTGCCTTGACATACGGACCAAATATTTATATACTGGCATGCATATCCCAAAGTTTTCCCCTAAGCTAATTGGAAGATTTTTTATACATACCTATTTAAGTTTATCGATGTAATAAATAAATCATCTTTAAACAAAAAAAAAATAATATTGTTTCATTGCTTTTAATAGGTTAGCGTGAGAATTTGTTTTTACTTAAAGTTAAATCGTTGTGCAATAGGTTTTTAGCTATAATTAAGAATTATTAGGTAAATATAACGAAGAGGGGCTCATTTGTTTTCAATGATAAAAAATAAACTAATAGAGATATCGAAGTCTTTTTTTTTGTTTCGTTTTTTTAATGAATTATCACTTATAAAAAATACGAAAACAATCAAAAACAATTATTTTTAATAGTTTTTGAGATAATGTATCGAAGAATCGCGAGGCTTCCGCTCTAGTAGTTCGAAAATCAGCCTGAAGTGGACATATCCTAAAGAAGAGCTGAGTCCTACTCCCTTCAACCCTCAAATTAATAAGACTATAAAATAATTATTTGGGATTATTTTTGTACAATTCCTTCTTCTATTGAAGGCAAATCTTAGAAACTTCATTTGAAAATAAAGTGATATGAAATAAAAGCTATTGGACTCCAAATGGTAGAGGAGAATTCAATTAAATATAAGGTCGTAAAGAAACGTGTGGGGAACATAAAAGCAATCTAGACGAAGTCATAATATATATGATCATTTCAAAAAACTCTCAGTAATATATTAAGTACCTTATAGTATAATTAACAACCAATTGGAACTTAGCCAAAGCTTACCACCATATATATGTAAAATTAAAAACGTCAATAATTTAGATAATTTCGTCTTTTTAGATTCTTTTGTATTTCAAGGATTTTCATTTTATATTTTATCAATTTATTTAATTTATCATTGCATGGAATGTGGATGTGGGCGATTGTTCTTGTTAGAAATGGATTCTCGAACTCTTTATCAAAATTATCTTATAATTTCAAATATATTGTCTCTCGTATAGGAATTTATTTTTAAAGGGAGTGCATCTTTCCAATTTATATGTATGTATGTACTTTTGTCAGTAGAAGTATTCATTTTTGGAATAGATAATTTTATGAAAAATTTGAAAAGATTTTATTTTGCCGAGAGTAGAAGAGATGTTGAATCATAAAGAAAAATAAAGAGGTTGTCAATAAAACTTAGGGAACGAGGTGTTGGTTTAGGTATACCTAGGGTTTGCATGTACGGATTGCACTTAGCCTCTTTGTTTTTATTAATATTTTGTCTACCTAAATATAAAATTGTTTTTGAGGTTCTCATAATAATACATTAAAAAAAATGATTTTATTCGTTTTTTTATGTTGTGTGTACAAATAGATGCTAGGCAGGGACGCCGCGCCGTTCGATCGTGCAGTAGTCATACCCTTAACTGATATGCCAATTTAGTTGTCTAAATACCAGGGCTCCCAGGATCGAGGTGTGGCTATTAAATGACTGGGCTGATGGTTTGAACATGATTGTGTCTGGTGGTGGTTCACCCACCCTCTGCTCCCTAGACAAGACTTCGGGTCAGTTTGTCTGTAAAAAATTTTTATAATAAGGTAGGCAAAATATTAATTTAAAAAAGCGGCAGAGTGCAATCAAATACTCCTGCCAAATTATCTTTTAGTTTATCATTCAAAATTATTTTTTTTATTCAATTTATAGATTTTAAATGAAACTCAGACGTCGAGTAGCTACATGTAAACTAATTTACTTTCAACCTCATAAAATCAAAGTATTTTTCATAAGATAGCGAAAATGATTTAAATATGAAATCTGGAAAATTCTATTCATATTCTAACGTTAAAAAGTTCTAGAAATTTTAAATTAAAGCTAACCGAAATAAAGCTAAACGAGATTCATACATGACACAGTATGAAGATACGCCGCATCCACAGCATCCATGGACCGCACGCCACTGATATATATATACATATTTATATTTGTTATATGTATGTGTATGTTTATTTGTATCAAGCAGAGGACAACCTCTTTGTTTATTTTTATAAAAATGTATCATTTATTTAGATTTAATTTAAATATATTATAAAAACTAATAATATATATTGTATGGTTATTGATCAGACTTTAAAAAGAGGGGTTGCAGCATGCTATTATTATTTTTTCTGCTTAAAAATGTGAAGATAAGGCATTGTTTAATACCGGAGATGTGTAAGTTTTTCTTGATTTTGACAGCTTGTATATAAAATTTATTGTCTTTTTATATTTTATTGACTGAAATGGTTATCTAAACAAAAAAAAAGATAATGTAGCAAATCAATGTTTGACCAGAGAAGTGTATGTGGAGAAATTGAGTTATCTAAATAGAAAGCTATAACTCACAATTTATAGGTGTTAATTTATTCGTCTTTCTTTTTTTCTTGCCTCGAGAAGAATTCAAACTATGCCACCACCAAAGTATTCAATCAGAGTTATCAGACTCTCGTGTCCCCTGCTCTAAAATAACCTAACTGGTTAGTTTATGATAATTTGGGGTCCCTAATCGACTGCTTTTCTCTCTTGTATAAATATCAGACGAGAAAATAAACAAATAAATTACAAGTGTCCGTGGGTAAAACTATCAATACATAAATAAACTTGCAAGAAAAATAAATAACATTATAATATCAGATTTAAGTTTAGAAAGACGGTGGAGAAGACTCCTCGGGCTGTGAAATAAAAAATATTATTGACTAAATAATTAAAGGAATATAATTCCTCTGAAAAAAACAAACTGTTCAAGCCCGAAGGGTTGAATTCTGAATGTTTTTTGTGACTTTTGAAGATGATGTTGAAAAAACGCATTTTAAACGCAGCTCTTAATAGTCTATAAATCCGGAGCACAAATTAATATAGCTATATAATTTTAAATTTTTACAAGTTTCTGTCTCACTGAAATCGTGCAAGTCAAATCGCTGTATTGGAAATCAAACTGATTAATAATTTTATTGAAATAAATAAAGATGTTATTCAAATTTTTACTTCACTAACATTGTGAAACATGTAAGTAAATTATTGGATTAATTTACTTTCGAGAGGTTCAATTTTTGAAAATAGATTTTGTGGGTCTCAGAGCCTAAACTAATAACACGGGTGTGTGTGTGCGCAACTATATCTCATCATCAGTATTTTTTTTTTTACTTATGTATATAATTCTGTAAAACCATATGCTAAATAAATAAATAAATAAGTCACATAGAAATGAAATTTGAAACTTAAACTAGGTATTAGCCAGTATTTAATGGTAAAAGCTTTTGTTCAAAATCTACATACCCCTTGTACCCCTTTACTTAGGATTGTTTTGTTTTTTTGTTTTTTCAAAAAAATCTTCAAATTTTTTTTAAAAATCGCCGTGCTTAACAAGTATGAGATGTTTAATGAGGATGTATTTTTGGCTGACTGGGTCAAAATTGCGCAAATGAGGGTTGGGGTGGTTTTTATTTTTTTTTATTCAAATACGCTTAAAAATATTTTGCCTTGTGCTTGGTCGTTATATGAAGTGCTATCTCAGCATCAATAAATCACAGACCACGAAATTTGAAACTTAAGTTAGAAATCAGCCAACAACAATATGATAAGGTTTTGGTCAATATCAACATAGCCCGTACCCCTTTTCTTGAAGGTTGGGTTGTTTTTATTTTTTTTCTCAAAAATTCTTCCTAAGATATTTTTAAAAATCACTGTGCTTAAAATATATCACAGATCCTGTGATTTCTATTATTTTAAAGATAAGAGTAAATAAATATTACATTTAATATTGATTCACCATGAGTTAAGGATTCTTGGTCACTTGTTTCACATTAAAATTAAAAAATTAAAAGATGTAAAAATTTTCTTTTTCAATATATATATTTCGGGATATCAACCCATCTTCAGGAAGTACAGAAAATAACTAATTCAACTTATTGAATACTAGGTTATATATATGTTTATTGAACAGAGGGAAAGAATGTTTAAATTCTTTTAAAGGACAATTTCTCTTAGGCTAAGTGTGGTTAAGTGTAAATTTCAGGTTGGTTAAGGGTTTAATGACATATGTGTGGATAAATAAAGGAAAGTTAGAAGTTCATTGACTTATGTCTCTAAGCTGGGAATAAATTTTTGGCTTTGTTATTAAAAGGTCAATTATTATGTTTTGTTTTACATCAAGTTGATTATTGATAATATTTTCATCGTTCGACAAGGCATATTTTATTTCCGTGGATTCAAGAAGATCCAATCTTAATCCTTTTCTTTCGAAATGAATAGGGATTAGTAGGTGAAGGCGAGTGATTTACACTTAATAATAGCCTAAGAGAAATTGCCCTTTAAAAGAATTTAAACATTCTTTCCCTCTGTTCAATAAACATATATATAACCTAGTATTCAATAAGTTGAATTAGTTATTTTCTGTACTTCCTGAAGATGGGTTGATAGCCCGAAATATATATATTGAAAAAGAAAATTTTTTACATCTTTTAATTTTAATGTGAAACAAGTGACCAAGAATCCTTAACTCATAGTAAATCAATATTAAATATAATATTTATTTACTCTTATCTTTATTAAAGATGTTTCACCTTGCACCAACACCACAATCTCTACTAATTCTATTATTTTAACTCGGTTGAAACAGTTTAAAGAGAATATTGGTAGGATGGTTTCAAGAAGATGAAGTTTAAGTGAAAGTAATGTGATGCAGACCCCACGTTCTTAATAATAATTAAAAGGTTATCTAATGTAATGTCTATTAAGTTGACAAAAATATTTTTGCTTAACAGTGATGTCATTCAATTAGAAAATCATGCATCTCTCCAATAAAATTGTCTGGAATTTTTTAACACTGGTGTTCTTTTATTTATGAGTGAGTGAAGTAACAAAGAAACGGTAATAAATCGAAGGTGCATTCCCTTTCTTTTGGGTAGAACCTAATTAAAAGCTCAAGAGAGGAGTGAAATAGGGGAGGAAAGAACATAATCCTGTTGCCTGAAGAGGTGAATATATGAGACCCAAATGCATAGCCACTTTACCCTTGACAGACAAGGACCCCATGCCACCAAGGCCACATAAAAAATGGACAGACATATGCAATTGACTTGATTTTTTTATTGGAATTGCGAGTATACTAAGAAAGAAAACACATATGTCTTTCTCTTAGAAAAGGTCTCGACTCACCGAATTCAGCACGACAGAAGTGATCAAGAATATTTTCGTAAGTGTCAGCCTGGTTGCAAATGTGGCAGCCATCGTCTGAAAAAACAAAATGCAAATAAATTCTGATGCTCGACAGATTTATGTTAGCCATAAAAAGATTTTAAAAACCACTTCAAATTCTTCCATTTGATTTAAAAATTTAAAGCATAAAATAGTGTACAAAGATTCCATGATTTAAATTGGAGGAAAAAGTGAAACTTTTATAAGACTCGGTACACTGTTTGCATTAATTATTTTAAATGATAAAAATCTAAATCTGATATTCATTTAAATTTATTATTTTATCATCTCGAATAATAGAAATTAATCTCTTTTAGTCTGAAACAGGTCTGGATGTGTATTTGGCATATTTGCAATACCTTAGCTCTAAAGAAAGAAAGATCATCTCGCCCTTTTTACTTATTTTCTTAGATTAGATTCTAATGGAAGTATCGCTCACCCTGAACATATATTAAGTTAAAAAAAAAAGTGAAAACATTTACGCTAAAGACGTCCTTATAAAAGTAATTAATAATATAAAATTGTTCATTTATACGAAATCTATATTAAAACCGAGGGGTGAACCGCAATTGTAATTGGGTGTACACATCTTTGGAATTATTTTGGAATTTATTAGATAATGCCCCTTCATCTTTTGTCTTCTACTTGGAAATGAAAGTGAAAGTAGGTGTACACGATATTAGGTCGTGGTTCACCCCTCGATTAAAACATTGTCTTAAAATATCAATAAAATTATTTAAAAAAATGATTTCTGCATTTTTGAACCAGAAGTTCTAAAGCTTAAAAGGCCAAAATCTAATCTGTTCTCCACGTTGGAAATACAAATATTTTAGCTTAATTATGAACTTTCTATGACTTAATTGAAAATAATTTTTCTCCACGTTCCAGACATTTTTCAACACAATGAGCAAAAAAATCTGAATTTTCGCGTGAATTCATTATTAGACTCGTGCAGTTCATGTGCTTGGGTGTATCCAGTAAAAGAAAAGTTAGAAATGAACATAAAGATAGTGAATAACAATTTATTAAAATATTTAAAACCATAATTGAGACTTATGCATCTATTTGTTGTATAGCTACAGGTATAAAAGAAATTCAATAAAAAAATTGAATAAATTGATATTTTAGAGAAATCTCAGTGCATTTAATTACGAATTTTAAGAGAATGGTGCAACAGTTAAATTTTAAGAAATTTCAGCTAAATTAAATATTTATTTTGAAAGAAGCTAAAAATAAATTTAATGAAAATCGGATCATGTGCTTGAACGGTCGCCCCGAATGCCCACGCTGTGTGAGGTGAAGTACCTCAGAATGGGAACGTGTACGTAGTCAAGTGTACGTGTACGTGTTCACGCCCACGGGCATTCATCTCTCAATAGGGATGCTCGCCAACAAGCTCTGGATCAACACAATTATATTACAGACATATCACTTTTACGAGTACATGGATTACTAATACCATTGAAATGAATCTAGAAATTAACATATGATAGTAAAACTTTTCAAAAAATGTCATGGGGATCTACGAGAAGATTAAAAATGTGTTATCACGAAATATAATAAAGTAAAATAAGGTTCTTTAAAATTCAACATATTTCGTGCTGTTAGTGGATTTTTCAGGAGTTATCAGCAAATACAATTTGAATATTTCGTACTAAATTGTTATATTATAAGAAAATACCAAAGAGGGTGTCAAATAACCACACACACACACACACACATATATATATATATATATAAGCTTTCATCTTCAATCTTTTTAATAAATATTATATTTGTTTTTCTTTTGAACAGTCAGTTGCATATGAATCTGCATCCGGGGTAGATAGGTCATTCCTTTTATTGTATGACGTATGAAGGCTCAGGTAAATAATGAATAAGAAAGGAAACACTGCCTATTGAAGGTTCAGGTATCTAAAGAAAATTTTCTAATTGTCTCTATGTGGTACTCGTTTAGTGAATGCCCATCTACTCCGGATGTATATTCATTTGCACTCAATGATAAAAAATAAAAAAAAAATGATATTTATCAAAAAAACAGAAAATAAAACCCAAGGCATGAAAACTATAATCTCAAACAATTATTTGGAGGAAAAAGTGAAAACTTTCTCAAGACTCGGCACGCTTTCAGGTAGAGCCACCTTAGTAATAAATAATAATCTTAAAAATAAAGTGTTTGTTTAGGCTTTATTATGGCATCACATCACCTTAAATCTCAATAAAATTATAAAAAGAAAAAATGTTTTCTGTATTTTTGAACAGGAATTATTTCTTAAGCTAGAGAGCCTGAAATCTAATCAGTTCTCCGCATTGGAAATACAAACAGAAGAACAAACCTTTCTGCGACTTTACGTTCTTGGGCTATCGTGAGTATCAGAATCCAGATACAGTCAGAAAAATTATGGTTGAAAATGTTTTTATCAATGTTTCAGAGGACAACTTCATTGATTTCTCTTTATGAATCAACAACTCTGCTACTTCCTCGGCAAAACAAAATATTTTCAATTAAGTAGTTAAATAATGTTTCAATTAGAAGAAAAACTTCACTATTTAAAAATACAGCGATATCATCATCATCATTGAGTATACAGTCCTAAGACTGGTTTGATGCAACAATCCGTCTCCACTCGACTCTGTCCCACGGCGATATAATGATTTTGAATTAAAACATACAAACAATAATGTCAATTGTCTTGGCACTTTGAAAGCACCGATCAAGTTAAGTATCATATAGACTGGTTAATTCATAGATAAATAACTATATTGAAAATAAGACATAAGTGTGCGTTCCACTAAAAGTGAATGAGGAAGAACTAGGATTTACCTCTAAAACAAAGATATACGCCTTGGAGTTAGAGAGAGATGGTGACCAATAATAATAATTTAAATATAGTTTTAGCTTATTGAGCATTCGAGCTCCATAAAATAAAAAATAAATATAAAAAATCTTTAAAGGGTTATTCTTTTTTGAGAAAATTAAAAAAAAAGATAAAATATGGTCAAGTGAGTATTCCAAAAAGTGTACTTCTGGAGGTCTTACTTTCTTTTATTTTATCCAATGCGAAGCAGATAAAGTATTGGAATCGGCCTGGACTTCAAAGTGTCTTCAGGTAAAGACTACGGAACCTATGGTCTCAACCAAAGTCACAAATTGTAGTATTTAAACAGGTTGAATTCTAGGACCTGATGCTTTTGCCAAAAATTACATAGGGCCTCGCCCAGAGGCCAAAAAGTGCGATTTTTTCATTTAGTCCGTGCGGATGTATGTATGTTACCCTTTTTTTCATCGACGATATTTTACACAGCATTCACCGATTGAAATGAAATTAAAAACCTACCATTACTTTAACAAAATGAAGCGGTGCTTAATTTTTGATTACATATCGCCCCACAAACATTAGTATTTTATTGCAGTACTTTTTGAGTTTTTTCCAAATATCTTGGAAATAACTTAACCAATTTTGACGAAATTTAATATTCTAATCAAGTACCACGAGGACCACAAAAAAGGTTATATAAAGTTTTTAGTAAAATTATATTTTAAAGTACTTTACCCTAGAGTAAGATAGTACTTTTTTAATTCTTTAAAATTTATTAATTTGATCGGTTTAATATAGCTCATAGTCAAAACATCCAAAATTAGATAAGAATCGATCGTTATTTTTTAATTTAAGTCAACATGGACTTCAAATAGCCGGTGATATCTGATTAATAAGGTAATAAATATATTAATATTTAAAATGACTTTGGTTAAAGTCTAGAAACGATCCGTTGCAATTTATTTTCAATGTGCTCGAATGCAAAAATCAAGAAGCCCTTCCTAATAGTAGTCGTCAATTTTGGAATTTCGAGTAACTACTTTCTTGTAAAAAATAATCGCTTGAAGAAGTTCCTATCTTAGAAGTTATGACGATAGTCACTCACTGTTATGCCGAAGATAGCAATCTTTATTCCAATCATTCTTCATGACGTCTTTGAAAAATGGGGCTCTCAAAATTTAGTTAGCTTTGATGCAAACAAGACTCAATGTAGTCTGATTTCTGAGAGTAAAAATTTCCCTGACATCCTCTTTGGATCAAATACCCTGAGGATGTGTGATGGGCTAACCATATTGGGAAGTTGCACCTCTGACATCTCTAAGAGTACATTTCCTCTATGGTGAAATCTGCAGCTTCTCACCCTCTAGAAAACCCGAATCTGTGTAGATGGGCCTCCAAGCATTGTCTTGCCACTTTGGGTGCAATTCAGAAACGAGCTATCAGGGTAATTCACAATCCGACCCTTAATGCCTTCCTTGACTCGCTGGTCGGACTAAACAAAGTTTCTGCAATTTCCCTATTTTATAGCTACTATCACGGCATGTGCTCTGATGAGTTAAATTCAATGGTTCCCACAACGCCTGGTTTGCCCTAGCACGCGATACGCTGACACCCAACACCCCCTTCGCGATTAAATTAGAACCGAACCACTTCATTCGTCAATACGTTCGTGCCGATGATTTTAAAGAACTGGAACTCTCTTCCAGCTTCCGTCTTTCCTGACATTTATAACCTTCAAACCTTCAGGATCCGGGTGCACCTATGTCTCCTCCCATTCGCTTGATCACTTTGTCCTTCTTTTCCGTAATTGAAGGGTCTTAAGATCTATAGGGGATGCATCTTCTTGGTGCGCCCCTTCTTCCATTCGATATTTTTAAAAAAATGGCTTGTTCTAACTTTGACAGTATAAACAATAGGTATGTAATCAACTGGTGTGTTCACCACACGACTTTCACATTTTCATTTATTTGAAGTCATCGCGACACTACTAATTTACACCCCCTTCGTTTATTTCTTTTTTTTTTATTTTCTCAAAAACGACTCAAACGATTTTTTAAAAATTAGTGTATTTATCAAGTGTCATGAGTTAAGAGTTGTGTCAAATTTTTAATCCGATTGAATTAAAGGAAGAGGTTGTAAACTAGGAGTGTCGTAAAATAAATATTTTAATCATTCATATATTCGGAAAGTCGCAGACCCTTGAAATTTGAAACATAAGCTATCTAGAGGCTAGAAGAAGTAGAAGTTGAAAAAATAAAAAAAAAACGAAAAATCTTTCATGTAAATTTCAACTTCCGGTCTTCCGATTTCAACCAAAAGCTTGATCTAGTCCTTCTAGCCTATATCAAGCTTAAGTTTCGAATTTCGTATCTCTGAGACTTATGGTTGCGAAACGCAGTGGGGGTAAATTCTTACGTACGTAAACATCAACTTTCGGTTTTTCTATATTAGCCAAAATCTTGTTATACTTCTTGTAGCCTCTAGATAGCTTAAGTTTCAAATTTCAAGGCTCTGCGACTTTCCGAAGACGAGATATGAACGATTAAAATATTTATTTTACGACACTCCTAATTTACAACCCCTTCCTTTAATTCAATCGGATTACAATTTGACACAACTATTAACTTATGACACTTGATAAATACAGTATTTTTAAAAAAAATCGTTTGAGAAAATCAAAAAAAACGAAAAATCTTTATGTAAATGTCCACTTCCGGTTTTCCGATTTCAACCAAAAACTTGCTATACTACTTCTAGCCTATATATATATGTTTCGAATTTCGTAGCTCTGAGACTTATTTTTGCGAAACGCAGGGGGGTACATACATATGTACATACGCACTGACCAATGGATTTTTGGTCCCTATTTGGCCTCTGGAGACCACAATTTCCGGTTTTACGTCCTAAATCCAATTTCCAACTGTTAAGGGCATCGATTCCTTCCACCTAGAAGTTACAAAATGAAATTAACTTTTTTCATCTCTGAGATACAAGTTCTCAAAGAGTCAGGACCCAGACAGGCCATCGCAAAACTTCCCCATTATATTCTATGAATATAAATGTGAAAGTAAAAATATATGAATCAGTGCCCGAATATAGTACGGGAGCACCGGGCGCTCGCCCGGGGCCCGGAAAAACAAGTGGCCCGGTCAGCCGGAGATAAAAAAATTATTAATAAAGAAAAAAACATTTTTCACCTCGTTTTGATTAAAATACGTTTTCGTAATCTTATTATATTACTTATTTTTGAATCAACTGCATTAGTCCCTAAATTTTGATTGTGAATCCAGCTTAGAAGTTGCTGACTATTTCGCTACAGTTGAAAATATATACACATTTTTTTCTGCTTCTCCACAAAGATGGAGTTTATTACAATATTTTGGCTGTTCTTTAAAGAGACTTATATATATATTTTTTTGAAACATTTCGAAAAAACGAATTAAAAAAAAACACTTTTCATGCACGATTACTATACTTGACCATACTCCTGTATGTTAAAGTAAAAAAATAATTCCCTAAGAAACTGTTTTAGGCAATAGCGTTTTACAAGAGATCTTCTAACAGATGTAACAAAATCTTGTAAACTATTAAAGAGACTATTGCCAGTGGTGGCTTTAGAGGCCACCGTCCGGGGGTCTCGCAACAGATATACAAAATGCTGAAATGCTCCGATTTTCAATTTGTGTTAAAAAATGACATCTTCCACTATTAAATACATTTTTTTAAGTGAAACTACTATAGTGGCAATAGGTAAATGGGTATTTTGGAGCCCTGATTTTAAATTTAATTAAATTTAAAAAAGAATGCGTAAATTTTAATATATTATATTGATCTGTGAAAATAGTGTTAAACAAAGGAGAAAAGCTTGACATTGAAGAACTAAAGATATTCGGCAAAGTCTATGAGATAAGGATGACGATTAATGAAGCTTCTATTTTAAGCTACAAAAAATTTGCAGAAATATATAGCAATGTAGAGATAGCATTAATGATTATTACAACCACTCCAGTAACGAACTTGTAACCACTTCAGAGCAAAAAGTAATTTTTCACTTCTTCTTCTTCGAGTGCCATACCCGAAACGGGTGTCGGCGCCTCTCCACATATACCTGTGCTGAGTGTGTTTAGTTGTTTTACACAGATATACGGGACCTACTTTTTAACGCCGGTTCCGAACGGCTAATTTGGAGAGGTCACTTGGCAATTATACTCTTGGTAGGTTGCCATTACTTTCCAAGAGGAGGCGACTGCAAATATCTATCTGCCGAGACTCGGTCTCGAACCAGCGATCTCCGAGTCAGCGACCCAACACTCTATCCACTGACCCACAGTCGCCTACTTTCACTACTCAAACTATAATAATAATAATTAAACAATGAGAAATTCAATCTCAAGACTGAAAAAGCTCTCGCTTCTTCTCTTGGCTTTACTATAAAATTAATGATTTTAGTAATAAGAAAATTCGTATGCAATTTTAATTTATATTTTTCTTTTAAATAATAAAAATATATAATTTGTGAATATTTTGTATTTTTTGAGCATTATATTTTTGAGAAAAAGGCCTCCTAAAAATATCTCGTACGCGGCCCCGCAACTGATAAGGCCGCCTCGGACGATTGCAAAAAGAAAATTTCAAAAGTTTTGTATTAGATGAATCAAGTTTGTGAGAAATTGAACTTTGATAAAACACGTTATTTGCTTTTGAATACGTTTCGACTCTTTATTGAAACTTATTCAATTCCTAAAAATACAAATAGAAAATTACATTACATTAATAAATACATAAATTAGAATACAAAAATCAAAAGATAAGTTGTTTATAATTTATTAATTCTAATTTCTGAATTATTGGAATGCAATGTTCTATGTTTGTATATATTTTAAATCCTGAAGATGTCTCAATAAAGATTCGAAACGTAGTCAAAAGCAAGTTTTATTAAAAAAGTCAAATTTCAAATAAAGTCAATATAATTAATAATTATGGTCACTAACTATTTAATTGATATTCTATAATATGGTTCGGTATGAAAATCGTGCAACTTTGGCTCAACCATTGTTCTTCATTAGAAAATTGTATTAGCATTCATGGTCTTCGGGATTATGATGGTTATAAAAAGTTTTTATTAAAAATCATTTTTCTATAAGTACCTATAATGAAATGGATTATTTCTATAATTAACACTAACACATTATAGATAAGTGAACAGAATTCTAAAAACCCGAAGTGGATTATAAAAAAGCGATTTGTAGGACTGAGTGGGTGAAGCAGATTCTTTTCACTGGATTGGAACTTTATCGAGTCCTAATCTAAACTACCCGCTAACATTTGTTTTTTAGTTCTTAATCAATTTCATTTGGAAAAGCACATAGGCTCATTTCACATCTCTGTTAAAAATAGATGATAAGATAAACAAATTTTGCAATTACAAAAAAAAATTTAATTGTTTATTGATATTGGTACATATAAATCAAAGATTAAAAATAAACATAGAGACAGACACTGTCTACTCTGCTTATTTTTAGTTAGATTATGAATGATTCAGTTAGGGAATTGCCATCAGTTGGCGTAGACTAGACCAAGTCCAAACATCTTGTCTACAAGCCAATTAGCCAGAGGTCTGGACCATTCCATTATTATCATCAGAACCCACAATTAACTGTTATTAACAAATTAAAAGACACATTACCATCAAAATTATAATTAAACAAAAATAAATTTTTATGATTTATCATGACACTACCTAATTGATTTAATTTAGTTGTTGGCAATTTGTTTTTCTTATAAAAAAATTTCAGACATTTAGATTTTTTATTCTTTATTTTTTCAATAAATTAATATTAAAATAAAATTGATAATTTAATTTTTTCTTCCCTTTCTTGATAGACCGGACAAACAACCGGTATTAAGTTAATAGTTTTTTTTTTTTTTTTTTAATTTACTCGGATCGTGTTAGAAGCTAGTTGGAGATTTTTTAAATCTTGTAAAACTAGTCCATTTAGAATCATTGGCGACGATTAAATTGATTAGTTTAAGCCTGAAAACAGGAAATAAATATCAAATGTTGTGAGATTCATTGTCAATTCTAGTCAGTTGACATCAGATGAAAGACAGGGAATTGAATGCTTAGTGAAAATCCAAATAAGTCTGGCATTTAATGTACACCCTTCAGGTCAACAAATGTTTTTCAGGAAATGCTTTTCAAATAACTCCCCTTGTCCTATTCTATTTTAAAATAACCAAAATGGACTTTTACTCCAATTTCACTTAAATATTTTATATAACACCCTAAGAAGCAAGATATGAATTCCTAATTCACTCTTCTTTTATTCACTCAAAGTCTATTTTTTTCAATGATTAGGATGCAAGAAGGGTGCAGTACCTATAAGCCGAGACTAAATCTTGCGTTCCTAAAGAAAAAAGAAGGATGATAGAACTCTTCTTTTAGAATTCTGTTACGAAAATTAAGATTTCCCTCATATCAGAAAAATATAACGCTTCTTTCTGCATTTCTTATTAAGAAGACATGAATATTTCAGACTTGGCTTGGGGCAAACTCAGAACCGGTTGCTTTCTTCAAATGGAATTCCTTGCATTTGGCAAATCAAGAAGAGACAGCCATTTTGTTTTAACATAAAAATTAACATTTTTTTAGAATAATGGTGTTTAATAAATTAAATACTGAAATTAGAAATAAAAAAGTAAAATTTAAGCAATCTATTTGGTCTGTTAAATTCGGTGAAACATATCTTTCGTAGAAATTAAAATGCACACTTGCAAGTTGAGTCATTCAACGGAGTGTTACTGCGTAGGCGAGTCCCGAAAGACGTCAGTGATAAGATTTCAATTTTGAAGGGATGAAGGACGATGCGATCCGATGAGGGGAACGCCCCAAAGCAATTAATCAGCTGAGGGAGGAAGTAAAATCGATAAGGAGCTGATATCAAATAAATACTGACCGTTGTTAGCTTCGGAGAGGGACTCTGGCGCGATGCACATATCATTGTCCTCGGGGAACCTGTCGCAGCTGAACATGTCTGGCCAGGGATAACCCCAGCGATTCATTCGGCTCTCGCAGCCTCTGCGCACGGTCAGGCATAGACTGCGGCAAGGATAGATAAGCCTCTCCAAGCAGACAGGAGAGAAGAGTGAGCAAAGGAAGCGCTTCGTGTCTGCATGGCAATGTACGTTGAGCAACGGCACCCAGGACACCGCCTGTTGGGTCACCTCGGCCATCGTGTCATGCTCGAGCAGGTTGGGGAGCCGCATTTTGTTGTAGCCGATCTTGTGGCAGAGTGACATGTTGACAGGGATATCAACACAGGTGGGTTGTGCGGGCCGGCCTGCTAGCAGACTCCAATCGGGCGAAAAGGCTCCAGCTCCAGCTGCAGCCAGGGCCCAAGCCAACGACAGCACGAGGCCGGCCATCTGGCTCCAGGAGGTAGATTGCCTTGAAAGGGAACCGGCCAGAGACCTGCCTCTCCTCCGGACTTGAGGGTCCTGTCAGGCAGACACGGCCCGAATGAGTCCAGGAGAAACCCAGCATCCCACGGCTACCCCCCCTCCCTCTCCACAAGGGTCCTGGTCACGTGGGCTGGTCTGGCCAATGGGGGCAGAGCACAGTCCACGTGGGCCAGGCTCCAAAGCCTCCAAACAGGATTCGAACCCAACTCCAGCATCGATTCTGCACCCAACCACCACCACTCGACTACCAAACAACTACACTCAATGCATTTTGCATTTGCATCCCAACAAATCAATAGTATCCAAATTGATGCATTGATCCTGCTGATCAAAACAACTTCCCCTCACAAACGTCAAAAACTTTGCAACCTTAACTTATTTACTCACAGTATTTCAAATATTATCCAAATTACTTCGATTTAATATTTTATTTTATATTTAAGAAAAAATATATTCGATGAATTTACCATAAATAGTATTAATTAAAAAGAAAGTGAAATAAAAGAGAAGCTTAAGAAGAACTAGTTTGCAAAAAAACAAGTACCAATCCTTTAAAACAATTCTGAAAAATAATTAAAAATTTAATTATGGTTTGGTGAATTAAATTATTCTGCTTTCGAACATGAAACAGTAAATATATATATAAATCACTTTATTCAATTCTCAATAATTTAATTATTTGATAAAGGTAAATAAAAAATTATAAATTACTCGAAAGAATAAAAAAATTTTTTGCGATTGAAGAAAATAACAACAAATATTATTTTCTTCATTAAAATTAAAAAGGTAAGTATATATTTATAAGAACGTAAGACTTAGAAACGTGAATAATCAAGTATATATTTTGAAGGAGACAATAAAAGAGTGTGTCTTCTGCTGAAATTATAAATTTTATTTACCTATAACGAGACTAGTTTCGAGGGTTTTGCCCTCTTCATCAGTCTATTACAATTGATTCACAGGAATTAATTTATGAAGTTTCAATACTTTCAATTCAAGTATATATTATAATTTAATCGAAAAGATTTTGTTTTGCCGAGAATAGCAGAGTTGCTGATTTATAAAGAAAAATCAATGAGGCTGTCCTCTACTTGATACAAATAAACATATACATAATTATATATAACGAATATAATTATGCACACCTATATATAAATATAATTTATTTATTAGAGACTATAATTTAGAAGGTTTGACCTTCATCATCAATCTTTTAAATTAGAAATATTTTATCTGTTATTTCTCATGAGTTCAAATACCCCATTGAATGTTTTTTTTATTTTGTTGGAATAGTTGGTTGGTCACATAACAAACAAATGGTATTGGTTTGTTATGGGACCAATTATTACAACAGAATGAAAAACATCCTATCGGGAAAACGAAAAACATTCACTCCGGTAATTTAACCTATAAGAAATAACAGATAACATATTTCTAATTATAAAGACTGCTGATGAAGGTTAAACCTTTGAAACTATAGTTTTTAACAAATAAATTATATATATTACTATATATAAGAGCCTAGATTAATTTGTAACAACGCTGAGAGAATTTTCTTTAAAAAAATTACCCTCTTGCCTAGAATCGAACCGACGAACTCTTGAACTCGATTGGCCCCCTGCGTCCTATCCACTGGCCCGACAAATTTTGATCCAGGTAAGCTCGTACGTCCCTGTGATAGTGCGGCGGGGCACCATCTTGTTGAAAATAAAAATCATCATTACCGTATAATCCACGAATGGCAGGAAATATGGAATCAGCAAGCATTGTTAGGTAATTAATACCAATCGAGTTTCCAGCACGCTCTCCAGACCTTACACCACTGGATTTCTTCTTGTGGGGCACAGTAAAAGATGAGGTGTACAAACGTAAACCACGTAACCTAGACATTCTTTGGAATGAGATTCAAGCAGTGTGTAGAGAAATCTCATTGGACGTTTTGATACGATGTACAGAATCAGTGGTGACTCGTACTCAGAATTGTATTGATGCTGCAGGTCACCAATTTGAACAGTATTAACATTTGTTATTTATGTTTCATTTACATTGGACTTTCAGCTTTCTATTTTCCTGAAATTTAACTTTGTAGAACGGTAAATAAATTTTCTATGGAAGTTCAAAGTGTGTATACATTTTTTTGAAGCACCCTGTATATATACAGGGACGCGCCAAGTGTCTTTTACGCCTTCGTTAGAAATACTGATTGGCGCCTTTATATGCACTTAGCCTAAATTAGTGCGACCACAACAATTTTTCACGTTTCAAAGTTTTTTTTTACAAAAATAACTAATAGGACGAATAATAAAATAGTTTCAGCCGTTTTTTAGATATTTCGAAAATAGAAAGCAAAAAAACAACTTTATAATTGCTCGATTATATCATTTCATCATACCTCATATATTATGTAGTAACGTAATAAGAGGGTGGGGGAAGAATCACCAGACACAATCATGTTCAAATCTGTGGCATCACGCTCGCTGTAGCAGCCAGCATCGGTCTGATAATTTAATAGCCACACGTGCTAGTTAGACTACTGAATTGGCAGATAAGTTAAGAGTATGAATACTCCTGCAAACCAGGCAGGCTATCTCAATACTTCACATTATATTCTATATCATTACATGATATATGGTATAGAGAATATATATGTGAATGTCTTTAAAGCCTTGGCGCCGACGTGCACCGCACGGCCTTGCACATATGGACGGCGTCCCTGAATATATATTCATAACTATGTTTATTTACATCAAGCAGAGAACAACCTCATTAATTTCTCTTTATATAATATAATAGTTTTATATAAAAAATATAGAATCATTGTCAATCCGAAAAATTGGACTCATTAAAAAAAATCATTATTCCATCTGAGTTTGTTGTAAAACAATGAAAAAATAATAAATAAATAAAAGCTACATTTTTGCTTACATGGGAATGTATATCTCCATCATCAATGAGTTCAAAGACTGTTTGACGCAACCACCCTTTTCCATTCAGCTTGTTCCCATGCTTATAACTCTTTCATTAGTATTAAAGAATTTCACATACTCTAACCTTTATTTCTAAATCTACTTGGGGAATATTTGCAGAAGCTAATTATCTAAGTAGACAATTGAATGTGCCTACTTGTCTTATTTTGCCAAAAAGAAAGCTAAAAAGTCATCTTAATTTTTATATTGTTAACTGTTTTTGTTTTCACATTATTTTTAGCAAATCTAATCAATGGTAGTATGATAGAATAAAACTTTGAAAATAGGCATTTTCGCAGAGGATTGTTTCGAAGTGTTCAGAATGAGTTGAAGATAGATCTACCAAAGTTTGCGCATAAGCCCCCTTTGTTAAAAATATATGCAAATTCATATTAATTTCAGACGTTGGGTCTAATCAAAGTTTATCATTATATTTTAATATAAATCATCGATTATATTTATTATTGGATAAATAACTGTGGAATGATGAAGGAAGGTCCAGATGGGGAAGCGCTGCCAGATGTCTCTCTTTTTCAATTTCTTTAGCTGAGCTCTCCTTTCTCTTTTTTTAGATTGTTCGTGGCTTAACTTGGTAATCGCATGAGGTGTGTTGCATGTTGTTGCATGTTGAACGAGCGCATAGCTGATAAATCTTGAATTTACTTTAAATAAGGTTTTTTAAAAGAAAATTGAAAATGTCTTGTTTCAAAAGGTATTTCAGAGTAAATATTTATAAAATATATCTTCTTTTTTTTTATTTTACCCTACAGGGTATGGTCAAGTAGTATAATCGTGCATGAAAAAAGTGTTTTTTTCTTTCTTTTTTTTCAAAATATCTAAAAAACGGCTGAAACTATTTTGATTAAAAAAATTGAGCGAAACCATGGCATTTCGCTCTACAAAAAAGCCCTAATAAGTGAACATCGAAAAAATTATATTTTTTGAGATAATAATTGTTTTGTCAAAATGTCTGTTAGTCTGTCTGTTTGTCTGTGCGTTACCAAATTTTTGTGGACGATCTAGCTCAAAAACTAGTGTGAATATCGAAACCAAATTTCACACACGTAGTTTTGGACCATTGAGATTAAGAGCTGATTAGATTTTGGTGCATATCGACCCAAAATTAAGGGGGTGGAGGGGTGTTAAAAATTAAAAATCTAGGCCATTTGAGCAAATACAACCAGATTTTGAATACATAATCAGTGGGACCCCAGAAGTCTAAAAATGCAAAAACTAACCACCCAAAATGGGGGGTGGGGTGCAGGGTCAATGAAAATATAGGCCCTTGTACCAAACTCAACCAAATTTTTTATACATAATCCGTGGGCCCCCAGAAGTCTAAAAATGCAAAAAACTAACCATCCAAAATGGGGGGGGGGGGGGTCAAAAAATGAAAATATAGGCCCCAATCAAATTTTGTATACATAATCAGTGGGCTACCAGAAGATTAAAAATACAAAAAACTAATCACCCAAAATGGGGGGTGTCAATAAATGAAAATCTAGGCCTTTTGGTCAAACTCAACCAAATTTTGTATACAATATCAGTGGGCCCTCAGAAGAGTCACAATGCAAAAACTAACCTCCCAAAATGCAGGGAGGGCAAAAAATGAAAATATAGGGCTTTGGATCAAACTCAACCAAAGTTGTATGTTAAAGTCAAGTGGATGGCTACATCAGAACGTGTCAATTTATTTTATTTGTGAATATTGTTCTAAATTTAGATATCAAATTTCAACTTATATTTTGAAGCTGGTTAGCATTAAATAATATAATATAAAAGCAAGAAAACGTGTTTTATGGCTTTCTCCTGTCTTGTGGCAGTCCACTGGGGTGTAAGCTCGACGACAGAGCTAACAACATTCAGAATCCCCAAGTGGTTACCCACCCATATACAAAACCCGTCTAATATTGATGAACCTATCCGTGCACTCAATAAACCCAGAAAGTTTTCCTTATAAATTTTTAATAATTTTGTTTTATAAGAAGCAGAGAGGCACGTCATCTCAACTCGGCTCTCCCTGGCGGGCAGCGTCTCAGATTCCAAAAAATTTGGAATCCAAGTGATAAATTTCGGATCGGATACTTTTTTAATTTATTTATTTTATTTATTTTTTATTGAGGACTTTGGAAGTATGTATTTTTACTTTTCGTTTTGGCTATTGGGGGCAGGGGGGCTAAGGGGCTGAAGCCCTCCCCCTGGGCAAGAAAAAAATAAAATTAAAAGTAAAAATTAACAAATGAAAATGAAAAAAATGTTTTGTAAATTTAAATCAATATTTTGACTCTAAATTAAGACAAAAAAATGACAACATTTTCGTAAAATGCCAAAAATAAAGTTTTGAGAATTTCCAAGTTTAATAATTTAAAGACAAGACTTTGATGATGATAATATTATTATTAAAATAAATTATTTAACTATATATATATTCATTTGTGTGTGTGTGTTTCTCTCTCTGTGTGTGTGTGTGTGTGTGTGAGAGTATTAGCACCCTCCAGGACAAAATCCTGTTTGCGCCACTGATTGGCTATAATATATTTAAAAATAACATGTGCATAAATATATATCTAACATCTCCAAAAAAATAATTACAGAAGTCTCCATCAGAAAAATGTAAGCTTAGTAGATATAAGTTATCTGTGTGATTTTTAAGGGGAATAAACTATTTGGCCCGAGACGGTGTGCTGTCTGCCAGGACCACCAGCCCGGAAGGCGAACCGAAAGCACGCGCGAAAAGTTCGTTTATAATATTAGTGGATACGGCTGGTGGCAGTAATGCTGTCGTCGCTGTGGTACTTTGATAGTAGTGATTTCGCGTTCCAGATTATCAGAACCAGATTGGCCATTTGGCAGTTCTGGATAATACCAGAAGGGACGGGGTCAGAATGGGTCGATTCTGGGCTGCTTGAGAAACGGTCTATGCCAGTGGTTCCCAACCTTTTGTGGCCCATCTCCCCTTTCTGGAGGTTGACTAACACCTATCGCCCCCTTTTCATTTTCAGTGTATGCCTAATTTTAAGTTGAAGTAAAGTGTAAATAATAAAGCAGTTTTATTATTTTAAACAATTTTATTACCGTATATAAAAAATAACCAAAGCAGTTTTATCCGGTCACTCTTAAATAAAATAGAAAAAAAAATTAAAATGTACATTTTTGATAGATTTTTTTTAAGATCAAAGAAGTGAAATAATTAACCAAGATCAGTTACGTAAATTTAAAAACAGGAGTACATGTTTTAATTTTTAAATTGGAATCTGGAAAATTAAAAAAGCTGACAGTTAAAATTTGAAAAAATAAATGAAAGTTTGAAAACTTCGTTATTGTTTTATTTTATCCGGCAACTTCTACTGTACAGTACTATTTTAATTCACCTCCCCCCCCCCCCCTTTGAATACTCATTTGAATATTTTTCATTTATTTTGTTAAGGGTTTTTCCAGATGTTAAAATTTACAATTAAAATATTAAAAGAGGCAATGGTGAGAAAAATTAACCAAACAGCTTTAGTAATACATCAATACATGTAATATAATACTGATAGTTCAAATTTGTTAAAAAGTGAAAATATCTCAAAAAATAAATGTATTAGACGATTTATTTAATGTAAGCCTTTATTTTTAACAATAGTCCTGTATAATCATAATTTTATCGTAAGTAAATACATTTCAGGACCATCATGTATAGGTAATGATAATTTTATAATAGTAAATAAATTTTTGACCATCCTGTATGCTGTATAATCATAATATTATAATAAATAAATTTTTGGACCACCCTGTATAATCATAATTTTAAAGTAAATTGTAGTGAATCGGAATTTGTAAACTATTAATACCTACTATTATTTGTCTGAGATGAATAGGGCTCGGATTTCGCTCTATTTGTTTTTTTTATTTATGGCTTAAAATTTAGGCGAATATGATATCTGTTTCATGAAATCTATATATATAAAATTAAGGTTTTGTCTGTACATTGTTCCAAATCACGCCAAATTTTGGTTGCACACGTTTCGAGCAAAGTTATCAACGAAAATACCCTCAAAAATCCCTGTGTGTATGTCTTTATGTTTGCGTGGTTTCCGTGAAAAGTTGCTCACGATTCACGTAAAAACGGCTTAAGGGATTGTTATGAAATTTCAAATTTGCATCAGATGTCTTCTAACTTACGTTTTTAGCTATATAACATTTTGATATTTTGACCCCAAAAGGGGGTTTGGGGGGGGGCACGAATGAAAATGATCAAATAACTCCTAAACTATTAACTCTACGGCAAATTTTATTATGAGCAAAGTTGTAGGGGTGTGATTTCTGACAACTTTTGTTTTAAAAAATTCCACCAAAAAATAAATTCCGGCTCATAAGAAACGAAATTCGGGGGCTTTGTTGCTTCAAGAAGCGATTTAATTTCAAAAATTAGTCGAAATATACCTCATCATGAGGTAAATTTTGACTTTTTTTCAATATTTGATCGCCCCCCACGAGCAAAAGCCCCCGGTCTCACTTGTGAGAAATGGGTTTTTTCAAATAAATACTTTATGCTATATTAATCTTACCTTCAAACCTGTTTGTACCCTCATGAGGTAGCAATCTGTGGCCGGACTATTTTGTTAGTGCCTATTTTGTCCTATTCTGGGTGTTAGTGTCTATTTCATCTATAAATTCCTTTTTTAGTGCCCATTTTAACTAAAACTGGCAATTTCCATTTTTTTACGATTTGTACATTTTCTAAATTTAAAAAGTTTTTTTTTTGAATTATTAAGAAAATATTCCGAAAAAATTATTTATCAAGCAGGAAAAATTTAATAATATTAATAATATTAATAAATGAGCCGAGTGGACCATATTTAATAGCCTGCTCTGAACTTGAAGCAACAAATAGTTCAACAATTGCTAGAGCAATTCGCAATGTATTAAGTAAGTTTCAATTTCTTCTAAAAATATTAGTACCTGAAGCCACCGAGCGATGTACGGTAACCCCTGACCCCCCCCCCCAAACCACACACCTCGCCCCCACCACTGCACCCCCACTCCGCCCCACCCCACCCCAACTGCGCCTCCCACCCCCGGATCCGCCACAACTGCACCCCACCTCCTGCACCTCCCACATCCATCCCCACCCCCTATCTTTCTAATGGTCTACATATTATGTGTATATTTGTTTACTCGTACACCAATTTGCCCACATTCGTTCATATTGATAAACATTATAAAAATAAATAGGAAAATAATAATAAAAAAAATAATCGTATAGGATCTGAAATAAAAACATAAAATTAAAAAAAATATGTGCGTCTCGGGACGCGCGACAGAAGTGATAACTTTCACCAAGCAAGTATTTTTTTAGGAAAACAATTGCAAGGATAATTGCCCGGAGAAAAGAGAATTGAATATTTAATTTTAATTAGAAGAGTGTGGGGGGGGGGGGGGCAAAGGAATAATTAATAATATATTTAATGTTTCTGGTTTTAAAATGAATTGTTGTCTTTCTTGCAGCTTAATTCAATTATACATATTTAAAACTTGCCACGACGCAATATATTCAATGAATTCTATTTATTAAATACATAGCTATATATAATATATTCAATTATTTCCACACTTATAATAAAGTCTAATTCAAAAATATTCATTTTAGTAAAAGTAAAAAGCAAAGATTTATAAAATAGTTCTATGGTCCAGTGGGAAAGTGTGTGCCTCTGATGCAAAAGGTATCAGGTTCTAATCTGACATCCGGCGAGTCAGTTTTTTTTTATTGAGATTTTCATCTAACAATAATTAGTTTAATTAAGAAAAAATCAATTAAGATGAATTTTGATGAGGTCCAGACCTAGCCAGATCGTTTTTTCATCCTCAAAACTTGTTAATAGATTTTGTTTCATCAAAATCGGTAGGGCCGTTTTCAAAAATAGAACCAAGATACAAATATATATATATATAAATAAATATATATATATATTTATATATATTTATATATAAATAAATATACAATTTTTGCTCATTTAATAAGAGTAGATGTATTGTCCTTTTCTTAATGGGAATTTGCATTATACTTATACAGGTATCTTGTGGCCTGAAAAAAATAATGATGAAAATTTTTTGGTATTACTGATAGAAAGTGCCGCATATTACTTATACCTATGTTGGAAGCTGGGGAACTTTTAAAAGCATTTTTCACTAAAATGATACATGTAACGTGTCTTGTACACGCTATTCATTTTTTTTTTTTTTTTTTTAATGCCATCGAATGCAAGAAGAGGTGCACCAGTAAAGATGCAGCTCCTATGGATATCGAAAGACCCTTGCATTAACGAAGAGAAGGGAAAATTGATTAAGTGAGAGGGTGTAGACGTAGGTGTCTATGCACTCCGGTTTTGAAGGTTTGAAGATTATAGGTGCTGGGAAAGATGGAGGCTGGGAGAGTGTTCCAGTTCCTTGAAGTCATGGGGATATAATGGGTGTTTTTTTTAGAGGTATAGAACTTCGAATTGAAATAAAACACAAGAAAATCGTTTTAATGTCCATCAATTTGGCTTTATTGGAAGGATAATTTTATGCCATTAATGTTTAAATATGATTTCGGGCATGTGGCCGCCGCGGCTGGCTCGAATAAATCCAATTCTACAGGTCCAATTTTCAACCACTTTTTCGAGCAAATTTTGTTCAGTGATGAGGCTCATTTTTGGTTGAATGGCTACGTCAACAAGCAAAATTGCCGCATTTGGAGTGAAGAGAATCCACATGAGACCCTTGAGACGCCATTACATCCACAAAAACTGACTGTTTGGTGTGCTCTATGGGCTGGTGGAGTCATTGGGCCATACTTCTTCCGAAATAATGCTGGAGAGTCAGTTACCGTTAATGGAGACCGGTATAGAGCCATGATAACCGACTATTTTGTTCCCGAATTGGATGGCATGAATGTGGATGAGTTGTGGTTCCAACAAGACGGCGCTACATGCCACACAGCGCACGTCACAATCGATTTATTGAAGGAAACATTCGATGAGCGCATAATTTCGCGGAATGGACCTGTCAATTGGCCACCAAGATCGTGTGATTTGACACCATTGGATTATTTTCTTTGGGGATATGTGAAGTCGCTCGTCTACGCCAACAAACCAGAAACGTTAGGGGACTTGGAAGCCAACATTCGTGGCGTTATTGCCAACATACGGCCCCATATGCTCGAAAAAGTGGTTGAAAATTGGACCTGTAGAATTGGATTTATTCGAGCCAGCCGCGGCGGCCACATGCCCGAAATCATATTTAAACATTAATGGCATAAAATTATCCTTCCAATAAAGCCAAATTGATGGACATTAAAACGATTTTCTTGTGTTTTATTTCAATTCGAAGTTCTATACCTCTAAAAAAAACACCCTATATGTATTGGCGAACGAAGTGGTCCGGCACTTTTCTAATTTGACCGCGAAAGAATGTTGGGAGACGGCAAAACGCGTGCTACGTGCAAAGCATGCTTTGGGGGAATTATTGATTTTATCTCATCAGAGCACCTGCCGTGGTAGTATCTATAGAAAAGGGAAAGGGCAGAGACATTTCTTCGATGAGCCAGCGAGTCGAGGGAGTCGGTGAGGGTAGAATCGTCAATTTGCTTGACGGCTCGTTTCTGAATTGCATCTAGGGTAGCAAGAGAATATTTAGAGGCTCCTCTCCATAGATGAGAGCCGTATTCGAGACAGGGGTGGATTTGGGTCTTGTATATGGTGAGAAGGTGTGGGGTTTTTAAAATCGCTTGGACGTGAATAAGTAGCCAATCTTCCTTGCTGCAGATTTAGCCACAGAGGAGATGTGTTCATTCCAAGACAGGTCAGATGCGACAGAGACGCCCAACATGGATAGGCTGTCACACATTTTCAGGGTATTCGAATCGAAGTGAATATCATGGAAATCTTTATTTTCGCGCCTAGAAATTAGACAACATTGAGTCTTGTTTGTATTAAAGTTAACTAAATTTTGAGATTCCCATTTATTCAATTTGACTAGGTGCAGAGTGCTATCGTCGACATAACAGTGAGTGGGGTTTGACGTTTGATCGATAAGGTCGTTTATATAAATTAGGAAGAGTGTGGAGGAGATTACAGAGCCTTGGGGAACACCAGCATTTGTGGAGAACGATTCAGATGATATTCCATCCACCACAACATTTATACTTCGGTTTGTCAGAAAGCTTTCTATCCATTTGCGAAGTGTTGGTGTGAATCCAAAGGCTGGCAGTTTGGCAAGAAGATTTTTGTGCCAAACCTGGTCAAAAGCTTTGG
>JALMQS010000143.1:165887-243387 GCA_024734495.1 Forficula auricularia | reverse complement strand
CATGCTTTGGGGGGAATTATTGATTTTATCTCATCAGAGCACCTGCCGTGGTAGTATCTATAGAAAAGGGAAAGGGCAGAGACATTTCTTCGATGAGCCAGCGAGTCGAGGGAGTCGGTGAGGGTAGAATCGTCAATTTGCTTGACGGCTCGTTTCTGAATTGCATCTAGGGTAGCAAGAGAATATTTAGAGGCTCCTCTCCATAGATGAGAGCCGTATTCGAGACAGGGGTGGATTTGGGTCTTGTATATGGTGAGAAGTTGTGGGGGTTTTTAAAATCGCTTGGACGTGAATAAGTAGCCAATCTTCCTTGCTGCAGATTTAGCCACAGAGGAGATGTGTTCATTCCAAGACAGGTCAGATGCGACAGAGACGCCCAACATGGATAGGCTGTCACACATTTCCAGGGTATTCGAATCGAAGTGAATATCATGGAAATCTTTATTTTCGCGCCTAGAAATTAGACAACATTGAGTCTTGTTTGTATTAAAGTTAACTAAATTTTGAGATTCCCATTTATTCAATTTGACTAGGTGCAGAGTGCTATCGTCGACATAACAATGAGTGGGGTTTGACGTTTGATCGATAAGGTCGTTTATATAAATTAGGAAGAGTGTGGAGGAGATTACAGAGCCTTGGGGAACACCAGCGTTTGTGGAGAACGATTCAGATGATATTCCATCCACCACAACATTTATACTTCGGTTTGTCAGAAAGCTTTCTATCCATTTGCGAAGTGTTGGTGTGAATCCAAAGGCTGGCAGTTTGGCAAGAAGATTTTTGTGCCAAACCTGGTCAAAAGCTTTGGTGATAATAAGGGCTACAGCGAGGGTTTCTCTTCCGGCCTCTAGAGTTTTGTTCCAGGTGTGGGTGACATAGGTTAAGATGTCGCCTGTGGAACGATTTTGTCTGAATCCATATTGCCTATAGTGAATTAATTTATTGTTTTCTAAGTGATGAAGGACGTGTTGGTTTATAACCAATTCCATTATTTTGGAAAGAACAGAGGTGATCGAGATAGGTCTATAATTAGAGATTTGTGAAAAGTCTTCTTTTTTAGGAATCGGTGTGACTCTGGCTATTTTCCAGCTTTTGGGGAATATGCCCGATTCGTAACAGAGTTGGAATAGCTTGGATAAAATAGGGGCAAGTTCAGGGGCGCATTTTTTAATGAGAATTGGTGGGATGTCATCAGGGACAGCGGCGGAGTTGGAATTTAATTTATTAATGGCTTTTGTGATTATTTGGGGCCTGAAAATTATTTTGCCCATGAGGTTGGTTTGGAGGGTATAAGTGGACGGGTTAAGCCCTTTGTCATCTAAAGTGGAGTTAGTTGCGAAATAGGAGGCTAGTGATTCAGCTTTTTCAGTGGGGGTCGTGGCTACTGAACCATTTGGGTGAAAGAGGGGCGGAAGTGAGGGAGATGCACAATTTCTATTTATTGCTTTGTGTAAAGAGAAAAAGGCCCGTTTTCCATTGGGGCAGGATGCGAGACGGTCAGCTATCCTCTGATGGAATGATTTTTTTGCATGAGCTTCGCGATTTGGTAAATGCAATTCGGTCACATTCTAGATGTGAAAGTTGCCATTTCTGAAAAGATTTGTTTTTTTTTTCACGGACGGAATCTGCCCATTGTTTACCAAACCTTAGAATCCTTGTTTCCTTTAATCGATTTTGAGGGGACATAGATTTCAAGGCCTGTTTGAATTGCCTCGTTAAAGGCGTCTGCGAATTCGGAAGCGTTTTTATCTCTGATGCAGAGTTCATTCCACCGGTAAGCGGCAAAAAAGTCACGCATGTCATCCCAATTAACGTTATCGAATAGCCATATTTTTCTGGGGTTGGTGTGGGCTGATGGGGGTTTTGGTAAATTGGCTGAGGTTTTAATTTTTATCAAATTGTGGTCAGATTTACCTAAAGGGGCCGAAATTTTAGCTTCATATGATGAAGGGTGGGAAGTGATGAAAAGGTCGAGAAGATTGGATTTTTCATTGGCTTTGTCTGGGATTCTTGTAGGGCCGTTAATAATTTGTGTGAGGTCCCACGCCGTAGAGAAGATTTCAGCGGCGGAGCCTGCGAGACAATTTTTGTTGTGGACGTTAAAGTCGCATAGGAAAGATATTTCAGAAGATGTAAATTCTTTCAGGATACTGCTATGGCACTCAAGGAGGTAGTCAAAAAATGGTTGGTATCTGGGATCTTTGGGTGGCAAATATGTTATGCAGAAGAATTTAGTTGATTGGCCTAACGTGATTTTGATCCATATGACATCGAATTCATTGGATTCTAGAATGGTTAAACGCCTACTGGCGATGTCCTTTCTAATATAACAGCAGACCCCTCCTTTTTTTCGAAATTTTGAATGAAGTGTATAGTTTTCGAATTGGTAGTCACGACCGTTAGATTTATTAGCGTCGATTATAGTTTCAGATAGGCCTAAAAGGGCAGGTTTTTCATTTTCGAGATGTTGATGTACGTCGTTTAAATTCGAGTCACGAGATAGACCGCGGATGTTGCAAAAATTTATTTTAATTGATGTCATTAGTAAGGAGAATTTGTGGAGGAAATAAAAAGGGTGACAAGAAAAGTAAAGTAAAGTAAAGATAAGAGAGTCGGAAAACCAATTAAAACTCTCGAACTTGGATATATTTTTGAATATATTCAATATCAGTGAGCTCTTGGAAATTGGACAGTGGTTTCACACCGGGCGATTTGAAAAAGTTTAATCTACCACTTGGATTGTTGTTAGTAGGGAGAAAATTATGTGTTATTTATTTAATTACTAGATTTGATAATATATAAAATAAGTCTTGTGGTCGAGGGTGTAAGTTTTTAAAAAGCAATTAAAAGACTTATTACATTTATTTGTTTATTGAAGAAAGATTACATACGCTTGTAGTCACAGTCAAACAAGGATTTAAGTAGTTATTGTCGGTGATTTATAGTTAAATCCCGAATTTAAGCAAACGCGTACAATGAACGTTTGGGTTTAATTGAATGAGTTTACAGCTTTGTATTGAATTTGTCAGTGATTTAAATAAAATCCTGAATTTAAGAAAAGGGCGTTAGGGCATAGCCACCGGCCGACTTTAATGAAACAATAATGTTCCCCGAGTCAGAGGGCAGGCGACTTATATAGGAAATATCCCGCTGATGCAGCAGTTTGACTGACGTCATAGAAAGTGCAGAGATCAGCAAGAATCAACAATATAACTCGTCCCTCCACAAGACGAAAGTTTAGGGGTTGATTTCCTCTAAACTTTCGTTAGCCTCTTTGACTTCATTGAGTGGTTCCCTATAGATTTTATACAATTTAATTATTTTATTTCTAGTTAACAATATTATAACTCCGATAGTTAACATTATTATTAATAGAATTGTTATAATATTGTTTGTTTTGTGGGAGAACCATTCAATTTCGTCGATTTGGTCTAACTTGGTTTCAGATATTTCAATCCTTGTAATGTTGTGGAATGTTAACTCCTTGTTTTGAGTTTCAGTTAATTTGTTTAATTTTATATCAAAGGTTGGTAGTTCTTCTACCTGGTTTTTATAAGTTACGATATTATTATTATTGATTGAACAATTTGAATTTTTGGTTTTATAAAGTCCGAAATTTAAATATTTGTTTATTCCATCGCATTTGACAAGGATTTGTCTTTCTGTTACAAAGATTATGATTTGGTTGGAGTTTGGTACGACAATATATGTGGGAAAATGCTTTAATTTTATAAGTTCACAATTTTCGTTAGTTTGTTTTATCAAAATATTCTTTACACAATTTGATTCTACAGTGTTTGATAGCTTACAATAATTTATTTCATTATTTAATATACAATTAGTTACAGAGTACAATTCGTTTTTTATGGTTATCACTGTTTGTAGTGGCTCGTTTAACAAGAAGATTTTGTTGTCTTTAATTACTGGTAATGGTATTAATTGGAGGACGTTACTTTCTGTCTTTTGGTAGGTGGGTATTTCTAATATAATATCAATGTAATTTTGGTGGGTTTTGCAAATGGGGCGAATGAAGGTTATAGCATCCCAATAGTTTCCTAGTTTAATGTTTGAATTATTGATTTCCAAAATTTCTTTTAAATCGTTAAATGTGATTATCGATTCATGTAGAATATTTATTGTACAGAATGATAATGCAGTTTCAATGTTCTCGATCGTGATTAATATTGAATTTAGAGTACTTATTAGTTGTGAGATTAGGTTAATTAGTCCTTGCTCACTGTTTCTTTTTAGCTGCGAGTCTACTAGTGATAACATATTTTTGAAATTTTCTTGGTTTAGATTGATTTTATCTAATTGGCGATTGAATTGTTCGGTTAAGTTGTTAAAGGATTTTAATATTAAATTATTTTGAATTTGGAGTTTATTTTGGTTTCTATTTAAGTTTTCTAGAATTTGGTCGTACCTTTCTCTATCTTCATTATCCAAATTTCCCGTTATAGTTTTAATTAGGCTGCCTAGTCCGTTAATTATGCCTCGTTTTTCTCTGTTATTTCTATTCAGGTTTTGTGTTTTGATTTTTAAAGAGTTTAAGTTGTGATCAAGTAGTTTGAAATAGGAGGTGTGTTCTTTATAAAATTTGGAAGGGGTTATATTTTTTAGATTATTACTTGCTAGAGATAGCTTACTGAATTCGTCATGGATAGGTAATAGGTTGAAAGCATAGTGTACATAGTGGTAAGTGTCGAAGAGTCGGGTTTCTTTGAATTTTGTCAAGAAATAGCCGGAGTTGTCCATCTCCTCTATTTGTGCTGTTGTCAGTCCAATCAGTCCGAAGACGACGGCGTGGGTGATGATGGCGATCCTACAATTGTTCGTGATTTAGTAGGTCTTTTTATATTGGACAAGTGAATTTTCGTGGTCTGTTTATGGTGTCGGGGAATAATTTGTCCGACTTTTAAATTTTTATCTATTGATTTTAATTTTTCGCGTTTAAATTTACTTCCTGATTTGATACACTTTTGTTTGTTTTTTACGAATACTGTCTCTGGGATTGGGGGTAAATTTTCCCTATCTTTGTTTCTATCTGAGGTAGTTTTTTCTTTATTCTCCTCTAATTTTGCTTTAACTATTTCATATAACTTTTTGGTTTTTTCTATGTGGTTCTGAACATAATTTGAAGTTATTTTTTCTTCCAAATTTTGTTCTAGATAATTTTCAGTGTTAATATGACCATTTACGATTTCGAGGGGAGATAATTTTGTTATAGAATGAGTGGTGTTATTATAGGCCATTAATGCATAAGACATTTTTTCTGAAATGGTGTTATTTTTAAATTGGGGTTCGGAATTTAGAATATTTAAATGTTCACCTATAGTAGAATGGAATCTTTCAATGTTTCCATTAGATTGGGGGTGTTGGCTACAGATGAAGTGAATTTTGATTTTATAAGTTTCGAGAAGTTCTTGGATAGTATTATTTTTAAATTCATTCCCATTGTCGGATATAATAATTTGAGGTATACAATGGTTACTGAAAAATTTGATTAATTTCTTTGTGACATCGAAACGAGTTAAGGATTTTAATTTATACGCTTGAGCAAATTTTGAAAAGGAATCTATAATTGTGAGAAATTTTTGGTTTCCGATAGTGAAGCTATCGATGTGAATAATTTCAAAAGGTTTAGATGCGGTGGGCGTTATGTTTAGTTTGACATTAAGGGGGTGTCTGTCATATTTGTTTATTTTACAAATTTCGCACGCGTTTATAAATTCGCTAATCATATCTTTCATCCTTGGCCAATAATATTTAAGTTTTAACTTATCGAATGTTTCGTTGATACCGCGGTGGTTGGTCTTTCCTAAGTGATAGTTTTGAATTTCTTCCAGTTGTTGCTCATTTGTTTGCAAATCTTTCAACAACGTGGTGCATTCATACAATTTTAGATTTGTTTTATCGAAATGTTTTTGAATAATGGATATGAATTTTTCCTGGATTGGGGATTCAAAATATAAGTGGTATTTAATATTAGGGACTAAATACTCTTTAATAATTTGGCAAATTTCCCTTTCAATATTATTTTTTATTAGTTTAATATGAAATCGTTGTTTTTTGTTTCCGAATAGTTTTTCGATCTTTATTAGTTGGGTGGAAAATGGTATTTCTGTGGTTGCGTCTGAGTCTGAGGAGTGATTGCTTTCTGAGTCTGATAGATTTTCAGGTTCAGGTTCGGGTTCAGGTGTTGTGAGAACATTAGGTGTTGCGGGAATATTTACTGGATTCACAGGATTTGGTTCGGGTTGGGTTCGAAAGTTTTCTGGGTTAGTTGCCCAATCGTTAAATTGATTCATGTACTCTTCTAATGTGGGTTCAGGGTCGGTTACTAGTGGGTTAAAATTTATTCTGGAAAGTGGGTCAGCTACGCGATTTAACTTTCCCTTTTGATGTTCAATATCGAAATCGTATTCGCTGAGTTTTATCTGCCAGCGAATGAATTTGGCATTGGGATTTTTCATTGATTTTAACCAGACGAGGGGCTTGTGGTCAGTGATAATTTTAAATTTTCTACCGAATAGGTAGGGCCTAAAATACTGGGTTGCCCAGACTATGGCTAAAAGCTCGCGCTCGACCGTGGAATAGTTTTGTTCGTGGGAGTTTAGCGTACGAGAGGCGTATGCTACCGGTAAGTCCGAATTTGAATCATTTTTCTGTGAAAGAACCGCGCCTATGGCAAAATTACTCGAATCAGTGGTGAGTGTGAAGGGTTTGTTAAAATCAGGATAGATCAGGATGGGTTCATTAATTAAGAGAGTTTTGCATTTTTCGAAAGCGTTAATGAATTCGGGGTCTTTCGGGTTAATTTTGTTTTCTTTTTTCAGAGTCCGAGTGAGGGGTTTCGTTATTCGGGCGAAATCGCTAACGAACCTTCGGTAATACCCGATTAAACCTAGGAATGATTTAACCTGTTTCTCGGTGGTTGGTAGTGGGTAATTTTGTATGGCGGAGATTTTGTCAGGATTTGGTTTAATTCCCTCAGGTGTGACTATATGGCCTAAGAACGGGACTTCCTTCTGCAGGAAATCACATTTTTCGATTTTAATTTTGAGATTGGCTTTACGAAGCCGGTCGAAAACAGTTTTCAAATGGGTGATGTGTTCCTGGAGGCTTGGGGAGAAGACAATAATGTCGTCTACATAAACTAAACAAAATTTATTAAGAATACCCTGGAGGACGTTGTCCATGGCTCTCTGAAAGGTGGCTGGTGCGTTTTTGAGACCAAAAGGCATTCGTAAGAACTCGAAATGCCCTTGTTCCGTGTTGAAAGCCGTCTTTTCAACATCCTCGCTTGCCATCTCGATTTGGTGGAAGCCGCTAGATAAATCTATTGTACTTAAGTAACGACTTCTATCTAACTTATCAAGGAGGTCGGTGATATTGGGTATCGGATATTTGTCGCTTATTGTCTTCTTGTTTAACTGACGGTAGTCAATGACGGTACGATATGTTCGTTTGCCGTCTTTACCAAGTTTTTTGGGCACTACCCATACAGGGGATGACCATGGGGAAAAGGAAGGTTGGATGATTTTTTGTTCGAGCATATCCGAAATTTGTTTAGAAACTACTTCTCTATAAATTTGCGGATAGCGGTAGCTTTTTGAATAAACTGGTTCGTCATCGGTGGTACGGATCCGATGCTTAATTTGGTTTGTAAATGATAAAGGTGTGTTTTCGCGATAAATTATGTCCCTATAGTCTGTTATTAATTTTTTGATTTTTGATTTTTCCTCACTATTCAAATTTTTTAGCGTTTCTTCAGGAATGGCGGCGTTTGATGCTTCAATCGCTGCCAGGTATTTGTCTTTAGATTGTGTATTCAAAAATTTTAGTTCGAATGAGTTTCTAGAAGTTATTAAGCGATTATTTTTTATGTCAATTTTTGCGCGTAATTTTTTTAAGTTGTCTAGTCCGAGGAGATAGTCAAAATTATCGTGGAAATCGAATATATGGAAGGTTAAAGGTGTGTTCGTTCGAAAAATTTCAAAGAATGGGCTATTTATGCAAAATCTTCCTTGGCTAGTACCGTGCCGGGTTCGAATAAGAACAGATTTTTTTTTTATAGAGTCCGCGTGAAAATAATTTGCAATTCCTGGTTGAACAAAAGAATTTGTGCTACCGGTGTCGATAAAAATTTTTCGGTTTGTTGTTGGATGGAGGATGTATGGTAGGGAAGGAGAATCTATCTGCTCTAGTTCTCGTCGGTCGTAGGTGGATTTTCCGAGGCTATTTCCTCTAAAAAATTACCGGGATCGTGTTCGGGTGTATAATCTGATGTGTAGTCAGGTGTATATTCATGTGTGTATTCATCGAAGTTTACCTCATTTGGGTCGGCTTGTGCCTCGTGGTGGTTCAAATTAGGTCGATTGAATTTTGAGGGGAAATGGCTGGGGCTTTGGCTGCTAAATTTATTGGTTGGAGGAGAGGGTCTTGGTGAGAATAATTTCCTTGGGAAGTGATTTTGTTGTGTGTGGGGTGTGTTAGATAGGTTTTGTTGGTTATGCGGAGTCCGGAAGGGTGGGTTGTTTGGTGTAGCAGGACCTCTGCTAAAAGGTGTTGAGGTTCTAACTGGATTGAATGGTGTATTTGGTTTTTGGTAATATTGTTTATTAGTAGGTGTGTTAGAAGGACCAAATTTTTGTGTTGTTAGCCTGGCTTCATATTGGAAGTCGTTAGTGAGCATATTTAGGGCATCTCCTAAGCTTTGGGGGTTTTTAGTCCTCATAGATTGGCCTACTGGGTCTCTAAGTCCTCTTAATAATACTCGCAAGGCTAAATTTGTGGTAAAGGTTTGCAATGATCTTTTCTCATTTTCGTCGAAATTTAATTCTATTTTTGAAATAATTTGCTGTAATTTTGTAGACACTTGGTCATGGAATTCGAAAGGTGTTTGGGTTTGATTTTGTCTGGTGGATGTTAACTCTAAAGTGAGAGTGTAAACATCCTTTTTATCTGAATACGTTTCTATTAGGAAGCTTTTTAAATCATCCCAATTTCTAGTATTGTAGCTGCTTAATTTGTTGGCAGCTTCGCCTTTAATTTTTGAAACTATCGAATGGATAATCACATCATTTTGAAAATCATCTACATCAGTAAAGTTATAAAATTTGGAGATTATTTTATCCGAGATTTCGATAAATCTGGGTAATATTTGTTGATCGCCTGTAAAATCAGGGATCATATCTAGGTATTCCCTTTTAAAGGGTTGTTGTCGAGGTTGCATTTGGAGGGGTGGTGCTTGAGGGGGTGAAGGTTGAGGGGGTGAAGGTTGAGGGGGTAGAGTTTGATAAGTTTGAGTGTTGGTTGCTGATGTTGTCGGTAGATTCAGTGAAGAAGGTCTGATAAGGGGTTGGTTAGGCATTTTTGATTTGTTTCTTTTAAATGAAAAATTTTTGGAATTAGGGCTAGAAGTCCTTCCTATCTAAACGAACAACGAACAGTGATTGGAACAAGTTATTATAATACTAGTAATGTATTTTATTATAATAATTTAATATTAATTTTATTTACTTATTCAATATTAATTTTATTTACTTAAATTTACTTTAAGAAAAATATTTATTAATGTAAGTTTTGAAGATTTGATTTGATTTTTTTTTTTGATGATTAATTATTAATTATTAATTATTTATTTTGTTGAAAAGGCTGTCGGTGTTTCAGTGATGAAACCCGAATATTTTTATTTAAAAATAAAGTTGAAGTTATTTATTTATTATTATTTAAAGTTTAAGAGTTTATTTATTTAGTTTTTTGTCAGTATTTCGAAGTGAAATCTGAGTTTTTTATATAAATTGTATTTATTTATATTTTTATTTTTTATTTTTTTTATTTTTAAGGATATTCCTTGTATTTGTTTGAAAAGTTTAAAGTTATTCTATTTATTTAATTGTGACTCACATTGGCTGGCTGCTTAATCCAATTTTGCACTTGACACTTTTCACAACACTGATAACAGCTGGGTGTTATTGTCCTTGAAGACAGGCGGCTTGTTGTTGTTCCCTGGGAGGTGACGTAACTCGTCGCTAGGGATGATGTCAACTCGAAGCTGGATGTGTGCGTGGGCGTATGCTGGTTTCTTTCTTCGTAGGTGGGGTACAAAGATTTGAAAATCTCCGAAATTTGGGTTTTTGGTGGCCCAATTTCGTTACCCGAGTCCTACCGCGACTGCGCCAAATAAGTCTTGTGGTCGAGGGTGTAAGTTTTTAAAAAGCAATTAAAAGACTTATTACATTTATTTGTTTATTGAAGAAAGATTACATACACTTGTAGTCACAGTCAAACAAGGATTTAAGTAGTTATTGTCGGTGATTTATAGTTAAATCCCGAATTTAAGCAAACGCGTACAATGAACGTTTGGGTTTAATTGAATGAGTTTACAGCTTTGTATTGAATTTGTCAGTGATTTAAATAAAATCCTGAATTTAAGAAAAGGGCGTTAGGGCATAGCCACCGGCCGACTTTAATGAAACAATAATGTTCCCCGAGTCAGAGGGCAGGCGACTTATATAGGAAATATCCCGCTGATGCAGCAGTTTGACTGACGTCATAGAAAGTGCAGAGATCAGCAAGAATCAACAATATAACTTATATATTTTAAATTATATGATTAGGTTAATATTAATAAAAATAAATATTAATAAGAATTAATATGATACGATAGAGGTAAATTAGACTAGGTATAAAGTTAGAGATTGAGTCTAAGTTTAATTAAAATTAAGAAGAGTTGAAATTGAATTAATTTAATAAGGAGCTTGAGTTGTTTACCAAAAACTTATCAAGCTTGAGTTGTTTACCAAAAAAGAATTTAGTCTTTTTGATTTTAAGTTTATTCTTCCACGTTTTCAGTAGAGCTTGCTATTAATAGTCAAAACATCAAAAATGGAATGCAATAAGGTTATTCCTCTAGTATTAGATAAGAATCGATCGTTATTTTTGATTTTAAGTCGATTCCTCCATGTCTTCAGCAATGGTTACCAATAATAATCGAAACGTCAAAAACCTAATGTAGAATTGTTATTCCTCAAGTATTAGATGAGAATCAATCGCAATTTTTGATTTTAAGTCGATTCCTCCATGTCTTCAGCAATGGTTACCAATAATAATCGAAACGTCAAAAAACTAATGTAGAATTGTTATTCCTCAAGTATTAGATGAGAATCAATCGATATTTTTGCTTTAAAGTCGATTCCTCTATGTCTTCAGCAATGGTACCAATAAAACCGAAATGTCAAAAAACCAATATAGAATGGTTATTCCTCAAGTATTAGATGAGAATCAATCGCAATTTTTAGTTTAAAGTCGATTTCTCTATGTCTTCAACAATGGTTAACAATAAAAACCGAAACGTCAAAAATCCAATATAGAATGGTTATTCCTCAAGTATTAGATGAGAATCAATCGCTATTTTTGGCTTAAAGTCGATTCCTCTATGTCTTCAGCAAAGGTAAGGGATAAGAAAACAACGCAGTTGCTATTTAACCTTTTTTGTGGTCCTCAAGGTACTTAATTAGGATATTAAATTTCATCAAAATTGGTTAAGTCATTTTCAAGATATTTAGAAAAAACTAAAAAGTACTGAAATAAAGTACTAATGTTTGTGGGCCGATATGTACGAAAAACTAATCAGCGCTTCATTTTGTTAAAAGAATGCTAGGTTTTCAATTTCATTTCAATCGGTGCAACGGTGTGGAAAAAATCGTGGGCCAAAAAAACGATAACATACATACATCCATCCATACATCCGCACGCACTAAATGAAAAAATCGCACTTTTTGGCCTCTCGACGAGACCCCTTGTAATTTTTGGCAAAACCGCCACGTGCTAAAATTCAACCTAATTGAATACTACAATTTGAGACTTTGATTGAATCCATGGGTTCCGTAGTCTTTACCTGAGGATCCTTTGAAGCCACGCTTGCCCCGAGAGCGATTACAATACTTTACCCATGCTTTGCATTGGATAAAGTAAAAACGGGACCAGTCGGAAGCTAGACTGAACCCAATGCAATTTTTTTTTCAAAATCGGTTCACAATTGGCGGAGATATGAGGTAATAGGGCTTCTTTTACCAATGAGAATCTTGAAAAATACATAAATAATAATTGTAATGCCAAATATTTTAATAAAGAATCATGCTAATCAGCATAAAAAGTGTTGGGATATTTCTAATTAATTATATTTTTTGCTTTTATTTTCAAGTGCTTCTTTGTTCTTAAAATACCTTTAAGTGCCTATTTTAGTTATTTGTAGTGCTTAGTTGCCTGCCTATTTTAAAGATTTTAGTGCCTATAAATCCGAGCCCTAGAGATGACTCATCATTAGATGTTGAAGACGATCGGATCTCTTTATTATATACTTGATATCTTATCAAGGCTGAATTGGATAGGTGTAATTAAAAGTCCAGATATGACTTGGCAGTAATGAGATATCTCAGCAACTGTCCCACGCGTCTTGTAGGCGAAGCAGAGCCGGATACAATATCGTTAATCCGTTGCGTTAATTAACGAAGTTAACAATTTGCTTAACTTTGAAGTTAAACTAAAAAAATGTTATCGGCTTTCTTAACTTCCGTTCAATTGAACTTCCGTTAATTTTAGTCCGTTACATTGGTTGTTGCCGTGATTGTGGAAGTTTAATGGAAGACGAAGAATGCCAGCTGGCTGCGGCCTTTCACCCAAAGTTTCGACTAATTTGGCTGCAAAATATAATAGACAAGCTGACAAAAGTCGAGAAACTTGTGGAAGCAAAGATTGAAGAAGCTCTGCATAAAGAAAGTGACTCAAACGAAAAGGATAATGTTAGCATTAGTGGAAGTAGCAATAATGTAGAAGAAGAAGATTTTTCAGCAGTGTTATTCAAACTGAAGAAAAGAGGCCAAAGGCCGTAAATCTCGGAAAACAAAGCTCAGAATTTAGTCAGAACTTGCTGGACTCAAAGTCGTTATCTTTTAAAGATACCTTATTTCTAGGAGAACCGGTTTGAATAGAATTGTTTATTAAATATAACACTGCTATTCCGCCTAGAACTGCAGTTGAACGCCTTTTTTACTTTATCCAATGCGAAGCATGGGAGAAAGTATTGGAATCGCTCTCGAGGCAAGCGCGACTTCAAAGGGTCCTCAGGTAAAGACTACGGAACCCATAGACTCAATTAATGGTCACAAATTGAAGTATTCAATGAGATTGAATTTTAGCACGTGACGGTTTTGCCAAAAATTACCTGGAATCTCGTCGAGAGGCCAAAAAGTGCCATTTTTTTGGAAGTGCGTGCGGATGGATGGATGGATGGATGTGTGTGTGTTATCGTTTTTTCGTCCACGATTTTTTCCACACCTTTGCGCTGATTGAAATGAAATTGAAAACCTACCATTAGTTTAACAAAATGAAGCGCTGATTAGTTTTTGGTACATATCGGTCCACAAACATTAGTACTTTATTTCAGTACTTTTTTAGTTTTTTCTAAATATCTTGAAAATGACTAAACCAATTTTGATGAAATTTAATATCCTAATTAAGTACCTTGGGGACCACAAAAAGGTTAAATAAAGTTTTTAATAAAATTATATTTTAATGTACTTTACTCAAGAACATATTAATATTTCAAATGAATTTGGATAAAGTTTAGCAACGATCCGTTGCAGTTTAACGAACATGCACCTAATGCAAAATGATGATCAATAACTGATTGCTGTTTTTTGCAATAGGTGCATATGTTTCTGTGTTTTCTTCCTAAAAGCATTAAATACTTAATTTAACTAAATTATTTGTTTTATTTACCTCTGTATCACTGTACCAAAGCCAAGCCTCATCTATTATCTTTAATATACATATAGGTAATGCTTAAACATCAGTACAACTTTTAGGTGGTTAACTTTTAACGGATAACTTTAACTTGGGTTAAATTTGTGAAAAGTCAACGCTTTAACGATTATCGATTATCAGTTAACTTTTGAGTAGCGGAGTAACGATTAACCGAAGTTAACTTTCGAATTAACTGTGCCCAGCTCTGGCAGAAGCTAGCTTGCAAATTATTATATTTCAGATGAATATTGAAAAATAACCCTTAATCTATTTTTTGATGCTATTTAATATAAAAACTTTTTTTACTTTACCATACAGGGTATGGTCAAGTATTGTAATCGTGCATGAAAAAAGTGTTTTTTTCCTCTCTTTTTTTGAAATATCTCAAAAACGGCTGAAACTATTTCTGATTAAAAAAATTGAGCGAAACCATGGCATTTCGGTCTACAAAAAAGCTCTAATAAGTGAACATCGAAAAATTATATTTTTTGAGATAATAATTGTTTTGTCAAAATGTGCTGTTAGTCGTCGTCTGTTTAGTCATGTGCGTTACCAAATTTTTGTGGACGAGCTAGCTCAAAAACTAGTGTGAATATCGAAACCAAATTTCACACGTAGTTTTGGTCCATTAAGATTAAGAGCTGATTAGATTTTGGTGCATATCGACCCAAAATTAAGGGGGTGGAGAGGGGTTAAAAATTAAAAATCTAGGCCATTTGAGCAAACTCAACCAGAATTTTGTATACATAATCAGTGCGGCCCCTAGAAGTCTAAAAATGCAAAAACTAACCGCCCAAAATGGGGGGGGGGTACGGTCAAAAAATGAAAATATAGGCCCTTGTACCAAACTCAACTAAATTTTGTATACATAATCAGTGGGGCCCCAGAAGTCTAAAAATCCAAAACTAACAGCCCAAAATGGGGGTTAAAAAATGAAAATGTAGGCTCTTGTGCCAAACTCAACCAAATTTTGTATACATAATAATCAGTGGGACCACAGTCATCTAAAAATGCAAAAACTAAACCCCCTCCCCTACACGATTCTAAATAATTTTATTTAATATTAAATATACCTAAGTGAGGGCTCAGTTTGTATGGTAAAGTCAAGTGGATGGCCACATCAGAGCATGTCAGCTTATTTTAAAAAAAAATCTATTATTTTGATGAGTATAGATTCTTTCACGGAGAAAGCTTTTTCCCCATCATAGCCCCCCCCTGACCTTTGAAGTGTGTGTGGGGGGGGGGGGCTGAGTCCTGCCCGCGGACCATGTTGTCCAGAGGCGTGCTGGTCCAACGGGACGGAGTGCAATTGCCCGGTCGACCGCCATGTCACTCTAAAGGCCAATCTACACAGTTCAGTCTCCGTGCTATCCGTCTTCCTTCAGTGATTTGTATTCTCACACATCAGTACCGTGTCAGTTCAGCCACAGTTCAGTCTTTAAGAATTTATAAAGAACTTTCAATTTATTTCTTATAAGAAACGTAACTAGCAATAACATTTTCAGGGAATCACACTATTAAATTAAAAACGATAGTCCCTGATATTCAATTTTTTATTGCTTATAATTTTTTTTTGTATTATATAAATAAAGAATTGCGAAATTATTAAAAAAATTACAGATTCACTCAAATGGTTAAGTGTTGAGTAAAAAAACAAATAAATAAATAAGTAAAAAAAGTTACCTATGTAAAATTACAATTTGATACTTACCATCTTTTTCTATTTCCTCTCCTATCTTAATCCATATTTCGTTTTTAAACGAGCTATCCATATATTTTGGGTTGGATAGATCGTACAAAACCGGATACTTCCTCACAAATTCAATTAGTTGTTCGCCGTCCATTGCAATCACAAAAATGAAATGACGTTCGCGTAATTGTAAAAATATCGTTGGCAACGAATTTAAAAATGACGGAACGAAGATTGAGTACTCACTGTCGGAACTGACACTGAACTGCGCCGGACGAGTGGGGATCCCCTCCATTAGATTCCACAGAAAAATATCATTTTCCACTTTTACGGAAGCACTAAACCGAGACTGAACAGACACTCAACGGATCTGTGTAGATAGACCTTAAAGAGTCCGTCGCGTGTCAATTCAGTCTCAGTTTAGTGCTTCCGTATCAGTGAAAAATAATATTCTTCTGTGGAATCTAATGGAGGGATCCCCACTCGTCCAGCGCAGTTCAGTGTCAGTTCCGTCGAGTGAGTACTCAGTCTCCGTTCCAGAATTTAATTTAACAATTTTGAACCATTTTACAAGGGAGTCGGGTAGCTCAGTCAGCTAACGCGCGGGGTTCGATCCTGGCTGGCAAATAAAAATTTCTACCGGCTGAAAACTCGGCTCCCTCACTAACCCTACTAACACTCTACTTATGTGCTGTCTAAATGGGCTTTGTTCCCGGTGACATTAAATAAAAAAAAACAAAAAAAAAAACAACAACACATTTTACAATTTTACGGACATCATTTCATTTTGTGAGTTGCAATGTACGACGAACAACTAATCGAGTTTGTGAGGAAGTATCCGTGTTTTGTACGATCTATCCAACCCAAAATATATGGATTGCCCGTTTGAAAACGAAATATGGATTAAAGATGGGAGAGAAAATAGAAAAAGATGGTTTTTACACTTACATAGGTAACATTTTTTTTTACTTATTTATTTATTTATTTATTTATTTATTTATTTTACTCAACACTTAACCATTTGAGTGAATCTGTAAATATTTTAAAGACTGAACTGTGACTGAACTGACACGGCACTGATGTGTGAGAATACAAATCACTGAAGGAAGACTGATAGCACGGAGACTGAACTGTGACTGAACTGACAGGCGACGGGCCTGTGTAGACCTTAAGGGTAAAAACGCACGGACACGCTGACCGCCAAGCTGTGCGGTTGCGGTCCCGCGGTTTGCTCCAATCGCGGTTCTTGGTATTTTGGTTTTTGTGCCGTAGGGCGTAATCTACAACAAGTGTAGATACTAATAAATAAAGTGAAAAAAATGCCAAGTGATATATTTAACACGAGCTTTTCGTGCGATGCCTTCAGCCCAGGCTACGCCCCCTGGGTTCCGGTGTCCTTCTTCCCTCGGTAAGCCACTGGTATCGTCAAGCTTGAAAACAGGCCTAAATGTTTTTCCAAAACATTTGAATCCAGTTAAAATAATATACAGGGTGGTGACTTGGCCGACGCAGCATAGAGATTACAATGTTAATTTTTGAATGTGCATTTATTTGCTCCCTAATTATTTTAGAGTTAAAGTTCTTATAGGTTTTTTGTAGAAAAAAAATACTGAATCCGAACATATTTTTGTTTTTAAATTTTGAAATTTCAGAACCGTAATAATCAACATTATAAATAATTGTATTTTTACAAAAATCACTGAGGGTTACTTCCACTTCCACTTTCATTTCCAAGTAGAAGACAATAGATGACAATAGATTATCTAATGAATCCCAAAGTAATACCAAATAATTCCAAAGACGGTGTACACCTAATTCCAATCGCGTTTCACCCTCGAGAATATCCAAAAAGGTTTTTTTGTATTTTAGTGGTTCACCTTTCTAAGCTGAAATCATATTTATAATCTTTTCGGATTTAAGAGATCTTGAAAAACCCTGAAAACCATATTTTGGGCCCCTTTCACCCTTTAAGTTTCTAATATCAATAAATCCCTTCTTAGCTCAATGTTAAATCGTAGAAAGATTATACACTCTAAATTTAATATTTCTAGGCTCAGTGGTTTGTGCTGTGAGAAAGTCAGTTGAGATTTCTGAAATACAATTAAAATCTTCTAAGTTTCAATTGAGAGTTTTGAAATGCAAATGAGATTTTCTGAAATAGAATTGGGGTTTTGTGAAATACAGTTGGAAAATGTGTAGTTCTAGTTCTTTTTCTATAATAGAAAATAAATAATAATTTAAATTTCCTAATGTTAATAAATTTTATTTATCATGAACTATTAAAGGGCTTTAAAATTAAAAAATCACCTCGTCGGGCAAGCAGAGAATTATAATTAGGTAGTAGATAGATAGATATTTTTGGAAGGTCACGAGAAAATGGTATTGATTTGTTTTTCAAAATGTATTCTCAGCAGCCATCAGAAAAAACGTGAAGTTGCTGTTTAATCCTAATAAGATGTTTTTAAACGACTTCAAAAAAGGAGGAGTTTCTCTATTCGACTGAGTTTTTTTTTTTGTGCCTATGTTACCTCATATCTCCGCCAATTGTGAACCAATTTTGAAAAAAAAAAATTGCATTGGGTTCAGTCTACCTTCCGATTGGTCCCATTTTTTTTTGATAGGCATTTTTTGTTAGGTTTGTTAAGGCCTAACTTCTTTGTTTATTAACCGATTTCGATGATTCTTTTTTATTGGAAAGTGGGTATCTTAGGAATGATGCCATATTAATTTGGTCAAGTTCTAATGACATGATCACTATTAATAACATCACTAAAAAGAGAAAATAAAAATAATTTTTAAGAAAAAAATAAAACCGACTTCAAAAAATTAAATCCAACAAATAAAAATACACTAAAAGGTATAAAATAATTATTATCTTATCTAGTTACAACTAAACGACGAAATATTAACATGAAATTACTTTTTGAAGTCGGTACCAAACAAACTATACCCTAAAGTCGGTGCCAAACATATACCTTTTATGAATCGCACTCGACGGATCTTACTCAGTACGTTTGGAGGGTATGCTCGCTTATAGGTATAGTTTGTTTGAAACCGACTTCAAAAAGTAATTTCATGTTAATATTTCGTCATTTAGTTGTAACTAAATAAGATAATAATTATTTTATACCTATTAGTGTATTTTATTTGTTGCATTTAATTTTTTGAAGTCGGTTTTATTTTTTCTTAAAAATTATTTTTACTGTGAAGAAGTTTCACAGAGAAAATGGAAATAAAGTTAGCAGAAACAAGCACAGTTCAGATGATACAATTTTTTACTTTACCATACAGGGTATGGTCAAGTATTGTAATCGATGCATGAAAAAAGTGGTTTTTTTCCTTCTTTTTTTCGAAATATCTCAAAAACGGCTGAAACTATTTCGATTAAAAAAATTGAGCGAAACCATGGCATTTCGCTCTACAAAAAAGCCTTAATAAGTGAACATCGAAAAAATTATATTTTTCGAGATAATAATTTTTTGTCAAAATGTCTGTTAGTCTGTCTGTAGCCTGTGCGTTGCCAAATTTTGTGGACGAGCTACCTCAAAAACTAGTGTGAATATCGAAACCAAATTTCACACGTAGTTTTGGTCCATTGAGATTAAGAGCTGATTAGATTTTGATGCATATCGACCCAAAATTAAGGGGGTGGAGGGAGAGGGGGTTAAAAATTAAAAATCTAGGCCATTTGACCAAACTCAACCAAATTTGTATACATAATCACTGGGACCCCAGAAGACTAAAAATGGAAAAACTAACCGCCCAAAATTAAAAATCTAGGCCATTTGAGCAAACTCAACCAAATTTTGTATACATAATCAGTGGACCCCCAGAAGTCTAAAAATGCAAAAACTAACCCCTCAAAATGGGGGGGGTGCATGGTCAAAAAATTAAAATCTTGGCCATTTGACCAAACTCAACCAAATTTTGTATACATAATCAGTGGGACCCCAGAAGACTAAAAAGCAAAAACTAACCCCCTCCCCTACATGATTATAAATAATTTTATTAAATATTAAATATAAGTGAGGGGCCAGGTTGTATGGTAAAGTCAAGTGGATGGCCACATCAGAACACGTCAGCTTATTATTTCTGGAGGAGGGACAGTGATTATTCTGAGATTTTATTTTAAATAACGTCAATGAGTATTAAATTTGCTGCTTTTTGGAACCAGAGAAGACATAGAAAAGATAATTGTGGTAAGATGAGTTGATTTAAAGAGTAAAATTTAGTAATGAATGGACTGAAGAACGTTACAACCGTTTAGCGCGAATGTTTTTAAATGTGGTCCACAAGTTAATCTTCTATTTGGTCGAAAGCCCAGGTTCCTGATTATAGGTTTCCATTGGAGAGAAGTTGATCCGACATATCTTATAGAAAAAATAAAAAAGATTATTTCGTTAAAATATCTCGAAAAAATTAATTTCTGCACCCTGTCTACAGAGATAATATGATACAAATGATGGGGGCATTGGCAACTTTTTTCGATTTTGATGGAAAAATTAAAATTTTATTTTCACAAAATTAATACATATTTTGAATAGTATCTATTTATATAAAATCCTTGAGGCGGATGTTTGAAATAGACCCAAGCCTAAACCACTAAAAGTATCGAAACCATATTCACACCATATGTTCGTTTGGTGCTCCGGATGGTTTATGAAAGTTTTTCCCGAAATAGGTGCTGCTGCGGTCGAGATAGATATATCTGTAAATAGTATTTATGGTCCGATTTTGTCCAAAATATAGATAAACCACCTTAACCACCAAACAAACATATGCTGTAAATATGGTTTTGATACGTTCAGTGTTTTAGGCGGATGTCTATTTCATAGCTTTTTTTTTTAATGTTTTTATTTCCAAATTTAAATTTACATACTTTTCTCCCTAAATATTTAACCCTTTCACACCCAGGCGTGGGTCTATTTATATATATATATATATATATATATATATATATATATATATTTTGAACAAAATGTTTTTATTTCCAAATTAAAATGTACATTATTATTTTTTATTTTACAATTAATTGAACATTGAGCAAACTACCAACCCATGCCCATATTTACAACAATGTTCTTTTAAATTTCACATCTTGAAATACCTTACATTTTACATAATATCAGTTTTGGGGGTTTTTCCTAAATTTTTACCTTTCTATAGGTTTTGGCATCACTCTTAACCCTCATCTGATCCTTAAAAAAATTACAAATCTTATCCTTCCGTAGAAATCTACGCACATGGAATTTCAATGTATTTTGTTTCAAATTATTTTTTTCTTAAAATATTTTAAAGTAATTTGAATTGAATTTTGAAATAGATTTATAAACATAAATTTTTATTATTATATTTTAGATATTTTTTCTTTCCAACATACGAAACAAGTGTTGTATTTTCTGTAAATGCAAATGTTGACTGGGACAAGGGAACTTTTTTATATTGCATAAGTTTTGGTGGAATACTTCGTTTATTTTTTCTCATTGTTCCAACCATTGTAAGCATTGGCGTACCCAGAAAATTTTCATGGGAGGAGGGAGGGGGGTGCCAATCCATAAAGCAAAATATTTAGAAGGAATTTTTTTATTAAAACAAATAGGTACTTCAAGAAATTAAAAAAGAACATAATTCTTGATTAAACATATGAAAAATATTTAATTACGGTTAGTTTTTCTGGTTTTGATGGCTTATACTGACGAAACATGCCATGAAAACCAAGCAATTGTTCATCGACAGTCACACATGCAGATGGATTTTAGATGTTCGATAAAATGTCCGACCATTTCTCAAATAATTCACGTATCGGTGCAAACTTGTCAAGAGATTTTTGTTGCCCTCTGCTAATGACATCATCGAACCAAATTACCCCGTTCATATATATGAATGTTTCATTGACAGTATTTCTCTAAAAGCTGACCGCCCATATTCACTGTCGAATAAATCATTCAGAGATTCGTTAATAGATCTATGAGAATAAAAAAAGATTCATGAAATTCATTTAGAAATAAAATGAAAACTTTAACAATTTACCTATACCTAAACACCAGATAAATTGAGTACAGCAACATATGCATGCAACAAATTTGAGAAGATTTCGATTGTTTTTTCTCCGAACTGTGCCTTCGCAAATGCGTTTGAATGTTTCAAAATCAAATTTTCATTAGAAGATGAAAAGAAAGCAAAGAAATATCTTTGAAACAATCGACACGAGCTATTGCAAATCTTGTTGTCCCAGGACGAATAGAGAAAACATACACATTCGGTAATCTTCCAACACGATGATTTGTAGCCTCTGAATGCCATCTTTTTAAATAAATAATGGATCAGTTCTTACACTGGGAAGTACTGAATCATCGATTTCGTCATCTTCTTCTTCTTCAAAATCAGATTCCATTGATTAGCTATGATCGCTACTTGATAAAGAATAATTATCTTCTTCAGAGTCTGATTCAAGAAGCATTACTTCGATTTCCTAGTTAGTTAAATATTTTGGTCTTGCCATGTTTTATTTTATAATATATACGTAGTGTTAGTTCAAAACAATATTCAATAACAACCTTCACTCGAAATAAAAATTGTCTATGCAGAATGAACAAGAAAATACACTAAATAAATAATAAAAGTCATGAAGTTTCATGAGCCTAAGTTAAGCGATTTAAATAAAAAACTGAAATCAAAATCTTGCTGTACTCCTTCTAGCCTATATCGAGCTTAAGTTTCGAATTTCGTAGCTCTGAGACTTATGGTTCCGAAACGCGGGGGGGGGGTACATCCGTACATACGTACATACGTACTGACCAATGGATTTTGGACCCCTTTTCGGCCTCTGGGGACCAAAATTTCCGGTTTTATGTCCTAAATCCGGATTCCAGCTATTAAGGGCCAATTTCTTCCACCTAGAAGTTACAAAATGAAATTAACTTTTTTCATCTCTGAGATACAAGCTCTCAAAGAGTCAGGACCCAGACTGGCCATCGCAATACTCTCCCATTATATTCTATAGCAGTTTTCCGCAAAGTGTGTGCCGCGGCACACTGTTGTACCGTGGCCATTAGATGGTGTGCCGCGGAAAAATGCCAAGTTTTGTTAAGATAATGCACCTACACATAGCTGAGAGTTATGCGAGCAGCCTTATCAACGATTCCTCCAAATTTTGATCGCCTGTGCTCAGTTATGCAGGCTCACATTTCTCATTAAACATATTTTCCTAATATATTGATTATAATAATAAATTAATATTAAATTGTATTTTTTTTTCTTGGTGTACCTCTAAAATTTTTTGATTTGGTAGGTGTACCTTGAACATAAAAAGTTTGCGGAACACTGTTCTATAGAATATAAATGTGAAAGTAAAAATCAAGTGAATTGAATATAATGGCGCTTTGCCTACCTCCTAGGCGTACATCGAGAAAATATGAAAATGTAGCGATTCTACTCTATAATATCATTAATTATATATTTAAATATATTATTATTATTAATCAATGGTCAGCGAAAGTCTAATGAATAGAAAATAATTTATTTTTAACTGTTATTATAAATTTTAAAAAAGTTTGTATAATGTTTAATTTTAGAAGAAACTGTAGAACTGCAGTCGTCATCAATATCCCCTGAAGAAGAGAGACAGAACCCGGATGAAGAAGGCAGTATTGTATTCGAGGATGAACCTGGCCCAAGTAACCCAAAAAGAAGACGTGCTCAAAAAGAACTGATTACTTCAAAACTTGTAGCGACCCTCGACAATTGCAAAGTGAGTGACCGTGATGCAGTTCGAATTATAGCAGCAACTGCTGAAGCTCTTGGGCATGATTTAAACGATTTTATAATAAATCGAACGTCAATTAGACGTTATCGAACACTTTTTCGAAAAGAACTGGCCGGAAATTTTTTTGCAGCGTTTAAAGCCCGCGATCTCGGTGTACTGACTGTTCATTGGGACGGAAAGCTTTTACCAGATTTAATCGGAAAGATAAAAGTTGACAGGTTACCAGTTTTAATAACGTACGATGGAAAAGAAAAAATGCTTGGAATTCCGAAAATCGAATCTGGTAGTGGAACGAACCAAGCCTTTGCGGTGCACAAACTGTTGCAAGACTTTCCGATAAAGTACAAGCTGTTTGTTGTGATACAACATCTTCAAATATGGGACGTTTTCGAGGCGCGTGTGTCTATCTTGAACAAATATTGCAACGAGATCTTCTGTATCTACCCTGTCGACACCATATTTATGAAATAATTTTGAGGGGTGCATTCGATGAGAAAATATCGCAATCTTCAGGTCCAACTATTTCTATTTTCAAAAAATTTCAAGAATCGTGGCCAAAAATAAGCAAACAAAAATTTATACCAGGGATTAAAGATGAGTATGTCCGCCAGTCAATTCAGGATACAAATGAAGTACTTGAGTTTGCAATGCAAACTTTACAAAAAGTCAAGCAGCCGCGCGAAGATTACCGCGAATTCCTGGAGCTCGTCATCATTTTCTTAGGCGGAACACCTCCCAGAGGTATTTCTTTTCGCGGTCCAGGAGCGTTTCACCACGCTCGATGGATGGCGAAGGCGATATATTGTTTAAAAATTTATTTATTCCGGGGCGAGTTCACTTTGACCAAGGAAGAAAAATTGGGATTCGTGATATTTGCATCTTTCTTGCCAAACTTTATCTTAAAGTTTGGATTCAATCTCCAATGGCTGCAAAAGCTCCTCGACTGGACTTAGAATTTTTTAAAAATCTGAACGCCTATCACGAAGTTGATAAAAAAATAAGCCGTATTGCAATAAATAAATTATGTAACCATTTGTGGTATCTGGCTTAGCATTTTTTGACGATGAAATTGGATTTGACAGCAAGAAACGGATGGTGAAAGCACTGGATAAAATCGATACCAACGAGAACAGTGTGAAAAAATTCGAAATTTTTCCGAATGATGTGGAAATTTTTTAACCAAGGGCATAAAGAATTTTATTTCACAAAAAACAAAAGGATTTTTTAATATATTTTCCATCCCAATGGATTTTTCACAAAAAGATCCTCTTGAATGGGAAGATGATAACAGTTTTCAAATTGGACTGGAAATTATAAAAAAAACTTAAAGTTGTAAACGACACCGCTGAATGAGGAGTGAAACTCATAGAAGACTATAATAAAATCCTTTTAATATGTGAAGAAGAGAAATAATATATCCTGATATTGTTTCAGAATATAGGAAAAAATACCAGGACAGTATGAAATCAACATTGGCAGCGGATTTGTTAAACTCCATTTAAATAAAATTCATTTTGAAAGAATAATCGTATTTCTATTTATTTACTTCTATGTGAATGTTAAATCCCTTCTTTTTATATACCTACCTATATATGTATATATGTAATAAAAGTAAAAAAATGTTATTATTATATATATACCTGGAGGCACAACGATGTTCGGTAACTTTTTCCTTCAGTTAAAAGCTTTATTTTAATATTATTTTTAATTTAAAATTCTGATAAAAATGTCGATTTTTATTTGAGAGCCGTTTTCAAATTAAAAAAATACAAATATATATAGTATTCGCCCACTGTACCGCCCCCACCTCCACCCCGTTCGACCTCACCCCCGAAACCTCGATCTACCCCCGGATCCCCCACCACTGCAACCCACCTCCTGCACCTGTTTTGATTCAACCACATGATTCATTTTTATTCATCCAATTGTTAATAAATAAAACCTATCAAAATGTGTTATTTTTTCAGAAAATTGAGACCTGCTTATGCCCTGTATGGTAAAGTAATAATTCATGGGCCCCCGAAAGAAACTGCACTGATATATGCAATCTTTTATGAAACAATCTAGACAATTTTATTAAAAATTCAAACGTTTCAAGGAGAAATTCTCCTATTATCATGAGAAATTTGAAATACGTCTGGATTTTTAATATACCTTTCTACATGGTGGCCACAGACCTGGAAAACCTGGAATTATCAGAGAATTTAATGCAACCTGGAAATATCATGGAAATATGTTATTTCATGAATAAAGGTCTTACTGGGGAACAAAAAATAGAATTTTTGGATTTTAAAATTTCTAGTTTTGAAAAATTTTTGTTGTTTTAAAACTGCCGAAAAAAGTTTATGCGAAAGATATTTTAAAATAAATTCTTGATTATTTTTTATTCTATTAAATAAATAAGGTTCTTTATAAAACAATTATAAAACGTTTATTAATAATTCTAACGTTTAGGTAGAACAAAATATGTTAAAAACCACAATCATAATATTTCTTCAAGGCCTTTGAGAACAATGAATTAACCCAACCCATTGTCTGTCTGGATACAAAAGTAAAAGGTAAACCTTTTTTAAAACCCTAAGATTGGGGTTTATCTACTTGCGAATAATTAATTTGATTACGATAAAACCCATCAGAAACAATTTTGTCGAAGATGGAGTCCGTGACATATCGAATTGTCACCCCAAAAACCCCCTAACACGTGAATTTCATCAGAATCGTTAGAGCCGTTTTCAAAATAGAACTAAGATACAAATATATAAATGAACAATTTTTGCTCGTTTAATAAGAGTAGATATAATATTAACATTTTTTTACTTTTATTACACTAATATGACACAAATATATATATTTACGCCTAGGAGGTAGGCAACTCGCCATAATATTCAATTCACTTAAATTTTTCTTTCCATTTGCTGTATGTGTTTTAATAATGACTGAATAACGAAGGTAGGGGCGGGATTTCACAAAATAATGTTTATTAATTACATTGGCATCGATGTTTTTATTCTTTGTTTCAATTTAATGAAGTATAACAAAATATAGTAACAGAATAAAGAGAAATTCCTAAAATTTGGGATTTTCAAATGAGATGCCCCACCTCAAAGGGTTGTCCGATCTATCTCAAATTTTGTACACATTATTTTCTTACCCAACCTCACAATTTGAGGGGCATCCAGAAAACTATTTGGAAAGAAAATTTCACCAGGTATAGCTAAGGTCCACCCTACTGACCACGGCAACCAGTGCCAACTTGCAGCAAAACATGTCAGTACTTGTAGACTAAGGCGAACGCGAGCTGATGTTTTTTTGAAAAGAAATATTTATAATTATACAAGGCCACTTTTATCATCATCCCATGCTGATTATTGAAGAAAAATAATTAAAATTTTACATTTAGCAGGGTCATTATTATTCTCAATAAATATTAAATACATATTCAGTTTATTCAAAATATTTTATTTAATAAATTATCTATCTAAACACGCGGCAGTGTGTCAGCCAAGTTCGGAAAAGAATGGGCGGCGGCGGCGCTATGGACATGGGTATATTTACGCGAACCATTTCGAGCTACTTTCGACCCCCCATAACTCATAAACTATTAGACCTACACTTTTGTAATTTAGCATGTCCAATAGGTCCCACTGGAACACAGAGAATCCCGAATTTCATGAATAAACCTATTATAGCTATTGACTTATTAATGTCTGAAAAGTGCCATTTTTAACACTGACTCACTGACTGACTGACTCTCATATCAAAAACCTAGAGCAGAGGTCGGGGAACTTTTTTAGCTATTATTATTAAAAGAAAAAGAGGCTTACCATTTCAAAACAAAATAAGAACCTATAATGATAACAAAAAATATCAATCACAAATTCAAGCAACAAATCTCCAACCTCCACAGCAAACTCACTTTTCTAATCCTTTAAATCAAAACTCTCAACAAAACACACAAAGATCATTTTCTAGCGTTATTCAAAATGGAAATCATGAAAATCACAGTAGTCAGATGAATGATCTAAATACTATGCTAACATCCTTTATGAACGAATTTAAATCTTTGTTTAGTCAATTGTTAAACCAAAATAGCATAATTTTGAACTTGCTAACAAAAGTTATATCAAAAAATGTCTGATAATTATAAAATAGTTCTCTGGAATAACACAACGTAGACATGAAATAGAAATATTTTTATTTACTGAAAAAATTGATATATTATTAATATCGGAAACTCATTTTACAAGTAAGAGTTATTTTTCAATCCCTGGATATAATTGCTACCACTCAGTACACGCAGACGATAGGGCACATGCAGGTACTGCAATAATTATTAAAAAATCAATATATCATCACGAATTGGAAAAATAGGAAAAAGACTATATACAAGCAAACATCAATATCAATTACAGACTTAAATGGATCACACATTGTAGTTAGCGCTACTACTGTCCTCCCAGACACACTATATCAATAGAACAGTTTACATAATTTTTTTAGTTCTCTTGGCCCAAAATTCATTGCTGGCGGAGACTTCAACTCAAAACATATATCTTTTGGGTCTAGAGTAATAAACCCTAAAGGCAGAAACCTATTCAAAACAATATCAAATAAAGGATACAATGTTATATCTACCGGTAAACTGACTTATTGGCCTACAGATCCAAATAGATTACCTGATCTCCTAGACTTCTTTGTCACCAAGGGATTCTCAAACTCATATATTTTGTGGAAGAATGTCTGGATCTTAGCTCCGATCATACGCCTGTATTGGCTACAATAAGTACACTACTTATAATAAAAAAAGAAAAAAGAAAAAGCCCCTCCCTTTATAATAAAAAAACAAATCGAAAATCTTTGAAAAACTTTTATTAAAAAGAATTAAATCATGCATTGAAACTGATGAAATAATACCCTACCATCAATATGGATTTCGTGCTCAACATTCCACCTCCGAGAAAATACATAGAATAACAAATAACATTGAAAAGGCCCTAGAGGAAAAAATGTATGCATGGGTGTATTTCTGGACGTCAAACAGGCGTTTGATAAAGTTTGGCATGAGGGACTACTCTATAAAATAAAAAAATATTTCCTGACCAACTCTATTGGATAATAAAATCTTACCTGGAAAATAGATGGTTTCAAGTAAGAAATGAAAACGAATTCTCACAATATCATCCAATCAAATCTGAGGTACCTCAAAGGAGTATTCTTGGACCGTTTCTTTATTCTATATTTACTGCAGATATACCTAATCATGATGATCTGTTTATTGCAACTTACGCAGACGATACTGCTTTAATGGTCTCAAATTCTGATCCTGGAACAGCATCAAATAAACTTCAAGAATATCTCGACAACACCCAAAATTGGTTTCATAAATGGAGAATACAAGTTAATGAAGCAAAATCGACTCATATTTCGTTCTACAAATAGAAAAATCAAAAGCCCTCCAGTGTACTTAAATTCTAAACAAATTCCATACAGTAATATCTTGGAATGCATCTGGATCAAAGACTTACATGGAAAAACCACTTAGAAAAAAAGAAACGAAATAAATATTAAATACAAAAGGATGTACTGGTTACTAGGCAAAAACTCACAGCTTGCCTTAAAAACTAAAGTACTATTATATAAATCAATTCTCAAACCAATATGGTCATATTCGTGTCAAACCTGGGGAACTGCTAGTGAGTCCAACATCAGTAAAATCCAAAGAATACAATCAAAAATATTAAGAGGTATTGCGAATGCGCCTTGGTACTTCACAAACGAAAGTCTGCATAGTGACCTTATTGTCCCTTCTGTTAGAAAGGTAATCCTGGACTCGTACAACAAACATATTAAAAAACTCGAAAACCATTCAAATATATCAGCCATCAATCTCCTGGACATTAGTCAAGTAACTAGGAGACTTAAGAAAAATCATATTCTAGACACCGAGGAGCGCGCCATTCTGCACAACTGGACTAATAAATTCAATTAAGGGTGACTTCGATGGAAGACTTCCTTTCATGTGTATAAATGACAAAGTATTGTGTATGTGTGTTTGTTAATAAATTTTATCAAATTTACTTAAAACCTGTTCAAATGGTTGATTGTAAATAAATTATAAATAAAAAAAAAGGTTTAAAATAATTATCTAATTTAATTCATCACTTTTTGAAGTCAGATGCTAATCGTACTAAGTAAAATCCGTCGAGTTTGATCCATAAAATGTACATGTTTGGCACCGACTTCAAAATGTGATTTCATGTAAATATTTCATCGTTTAGTTATAACTAAATTAGATAATTATTTTATACCTTTTAGTGCAGTTTATTTTATTTTTGAGTTCTTATTATTTTATTTGTTGCATTTCATTTTTTCCAAGTCGGTTTTTTTTTATAAAAATTAATTTTTCTTTTCCTCTTGTATTCTTTGACTCCAATTGATACTCGGTAAAGGAAAATTGAAAAAACTATAGTTAGAATTTCCACTATCTGTACATGATATTTCCTCTTTTTGTAAAGATGAAATAACTTTTGTATTTTTCATCTTATTACAAAAATTGTCCAAGTGATTCATTCAACTGAGAAGTAGTAATTAGAATATCTTCAAAAGAGTCGATATTAATAATTTTATTTGAGTAAAATTTTCACCATTTTTATCAATATTTTCTCACATATATCAGATAATTTGCTTGTTTTTTCATCAGTTAATGATAGACATAATTGTGATTCATTTAATGTACCGGTTTTATTTTCACTCAAATTATTATTTATTATATCTTGAGTGTTTGAATTAACATTTTCTTTCTCTCTGAAATATTGCTTTTCTTCGGAGAGTTTCTAAAACGTGGATGATCAATTTGCGAGGATATGCTTTTTCAGTACTTCTCTTTACCAATGGTATCGGATTATTTGGAGTACAGGGCGATATTATACTCTCTTTACATAGCTGTGTTTCTTTTTTCTTCATCACTGAAATCTCTGCCTTCATTTATATTTGGAGAATCATTTTCATCCTCACTATAATCATTTTTTGAAGCAGAACTTGAAGAATAATCTTGGTTTAACAATTGATTCATATTATATATATCGTTTGATGTATACGGTTCATTAATAAAATTATCAATTACTTGAAATTTTGATATATTATTATTTTAAATAAATTGAACAAGGTGTATTAGTCACCATTTGTGGAGATTGAGTAGATTAATTTTGCTGAATTAGACTTTCTTTTTCGTTATCTAGAAATATTAATAAGAAACATAAAGTGATGCGGCCATCCTCGTGACATTCTCAAACCTCTATCCCTAATACTACACATTTATAGATATAGATATTTTTTTTTATTTTCTGTTGCGAATTTCTACACAGGCGGGGGTTTCATAAATCAAGGATGCTTTAAGATTCAGTTCTCAAAATAAAAAAATATGCTTGAGACTCTATTATGTAATTCAAGAAAATCTCTCTTAAATAAATAATATACTACATTATAATAAATTAAATAAAACATTTTCATTCATTAGTACGTTAGAGTGTAAAAATCAATTCTGTGACATCCACGCTTAACCAGGGACCGAAACACCCACAAAGTATTAAATTATATTATACTAGTGGCCGTGCCAGTATATGGCCGCCTGCGTGCCAGTCTGTATGGCCGCCCCAGGATAACATTAAAAAAACTACTTTAATTTTTAATGTTTATATTATACTACAGGGCATCAAACCGGGAAAAAAATCAGATTTTGGTTAACCGAAATCGAGAACGAAAAAAATATTGGTTTTGTTCTCAAAACTGGTTTCTGAAAAGAAACAACCGGCTAAAAACCGGTTTTATGAGATTTATATGTTTGGATGAAATTTAAGAAAAAATGCACAAAATAAACATTTTTTTATTCAAAATTTAAAACAAAAAATAATAACATGAAAAAATTATGGTATTGGTTTTTATAATCACAGACAAAATTATCAAACATAAAGAACAAGAGAATAACCCTTAAATCTATACTCAACATTATTAGGATAATAAAGCTCAGTGAGGCGTATGTAGATCTGGGCTGACTTGCAACTTGGAGGTATACTAAATAAATTAATTTACTTACTTTAATAATAACATGAAAAAAAGTAATTATGGTATTGGCATTATAATCACAGACAAAATTATCAAACATAAAGAACATAGGAATACGATAATTTAAAATCCTAGGTGTCGCTCAGTGACAATTTAAAATTATTTGATTTTAAAAAATCAAATCTACGTATTATTTATTGAAAACAAACCGATTGTATTTTTGCCCAGTAAACAACTTGTAACATGATTTGGCCGCCTCTACACTTTCGCCGCCTGCGTGCGGTGCACGCAATGAACGCCCTGTCAGCACGGCCCTGATTATATTAATTAAAATTGTAAAAATCTATTCATTAGTTTAAATAGTATATATGACTGTGACTTGGTGATGAATGTTACTAAGATGAGAAACTGAAATGTGAATAAAGCATGACATTGAATTAAGTTATAATATGTTCAAATAAAACGTTTTCATTCATTACATGCGATGCGTAAAAGTGTATTATGTGACCTATTGAAGAAGGCTACTTTACCAAGAACTGAAAAGATAAAAAAGAAAGACAATATATTAATTTAAATTTAAAAGCAATTAGTAAAAGTGTATGACTTACTATTATAAGCCGATAAAGATGATCACGGAAGATAAGCTAAGAATAGCTTGGATCAATTGCTCTCGAGCTGTCATAAGGGGAGAGTAAGGATGGGTAAATGAGTGGGGGATAGAGACGGTGGAATGTGGTGGGGGGGGATAGGGACAGTTAGGTGTGTAAGGGGGAGATAGTGAAATGTATATAAGAGGGAGAGAAATATTGTGATAGGGACAGTGTGGTGAGTGTCAGTGTAAATTCTTTGTGTCTCAGAATCCCAGGTACTGTGTATCTGAGACGTTAGTTGTTAAGGTAAGATATCTATCTAATAATCTATTCTTATAATGAAATAACTAATAATATCTAAATTTTTCATATTAATTTTCACTAAATTTTCTAAAGATCAACTCAAATATAATTTTATTGCTAATACTTGTATAAAAAAATACTTTAAATTCAGCTATATTATTTTACTAATAATATTTTTTTATTTTTTCAGGTAAGTGCACGTCCTACTAATACTAATATTTAAAGTAAGTATTTGATTTTCTTATTTTCTGGAAAATCAAATCCTTCATCTTTCATCCTGTATCCATTCATCCTTTAATTTCCTACTGTTTCGTTTTCCCTGTCGAATCAAAATCGAGAGTATAGTTTTACTTGAGCGTGAGTGTGTATTCATGTAGTTGGTCAGTATCCCAGTTCCAGCCACGAAACGTTGACTGTTAAGGTAAGATATCTATTTAATAACTTTATTCTTACAATTAAATAACTAAGAAATACTCTAAATTTTTCATATATAATTTTTTTCAAATATTATATATATTTTATTGCGATAGTTTGTATAGAATAAATACTCTTTAAATTCACTATTTTATTTTACTAATGATATTTTTTTATTTTTTCAGTGAAAATGTCTGTCCTACTAATCCTAAACATCTAGATAAAGTATTTGATTTTCTTATTTTTGGAAAATCAAATATATAATCAAATATATAAAAATAAAATTTTCAAGTACTTTTTCTCTATTTACAAAAAAAAAGATCAAATAAAATAAATAATTTATTAAATATAATTTATTGATGAATAATTATATTGAAAAAATACTTTAAATTCATTATAATATTTTACTAATATTATTTTTTCTTTTTTCAGATAGAGGCTATATCTTGCTAAACCTTACATCTAGATAAAGTATTTGATTTTATTATTTTTGAAAAATCAAATCCTTTATCTTTAGGTAATGAGTAGGTGCGTACTTCTTGTGTTCTTATAGATACAAGATGTACAGACTTAACTTGCGTCCCTGTCTACGTGAGCTCATGATTCTTTTATCAAGAGAATCATGTCCTTACCTAATCCTAACCAACTTAAATCCGTATCTTCACAAATCCTTATTCCTTCGAAATGTTTCGCGAGTATATTTGTACTAGTTCGCGAGTGTAAGTGTGATCAGTTTCTGTGGGGGCAGAGTATTCGAGGTCCAGACACGAAACTTTGGCTGTAAAGGTATATACAATAATACTGTATTTTTATAATTATTTAAGTAAGAAATCCTCTAAATTTTTCAAGTACTTTTTTCTCTATTTTCAAAAAAAGATCAAATAAAATAAATAATTTATCAAATATAATTTTAATGCGAATAATTATATAGAAAAAAATACTTTAAATTCACTATATTATTTTACTAATAATATTTTTTTCTTTTTTCAGGTGGGTGCTCTTCCTACTAATCCTAACATCTAGATGAAGTATTTGATTTTCTTATTTTTTGAAAATTTCGCGAGTATATTTCTACTTGTTCGCGAGTGTAAGTAAGTGTGATTCGTTGCTGTGGGACCAGAGTATTCGAGGTCCAGACACGAGACTTGGTCTGTAAAGTTAATATATCTTTATAATACTGTATTCTTATAATTATTTAAACAAGAAATACTCTAAATTTTTCAAGTAGTTTTTTCTCTATTTTCAAAAAAAAAAGATCAAATAAAATAAATAATTTATTAAATATAATTTTATTGCGAATAATTATATAGAAAAAATCTTTAAATTCACTATCTTATTTTACTAATAATATTTTTTTCTTTTTCAGGTAGGTGCTCGTCCTACTAATCCTAACATCTAGATGAAGTATTTGATTTTCTTATTTTTTGGAAAATCAAATCCTTCATCTTTGGGTAATAGGTAGGTGTGTACTTCTTTGTTCTCATAGATAAAGATGTACAGACCTACTTCAGGGACTTCGAGGTCCAGACACGAGACTTTCGCTGTAAAGGTAAGATATCTTTATAATACTTACCCTATTCTTATAATGAAATAAATAAGAAATACTCTAAATTTTTCAAGTTACTTTTTTTGATTTTTTCAAAAATGTAAACATAATTTGATTACGAATATTTATATAAAAAATAACTTTAAATTCACTATTTTATTTTACTAATATCATTTTTTTTCTTTTTTTAGGTAAGTGCTCGTCCTACTAATACTAAAATTTAAATTAAATTATTAAGTGGAAATAAATAAACAAATTAAAATAAAAAATTAACTATACGCAATTTTGTAATATTTTTCTTTTTTCTAAATTTAATTTGAGATATTGGTTTGAAACTATATCGCCTTTATATTTTCAGTTTAATATATTTATTTCATATGGATAGTTAATAAAATTTAAATTTTGGTTAAAAAATAACATTCAAGAGTAAATAATAAATAATTCACTTTTAAAAATAATCCCTTCTATTTAAATATTCTCCTCTAAACTTTAATCTAATTATTTTCTCTTTCTGATCTTATGCATAAGTCCTTTCTCCCATCATACTCAGATCTACAAATTTTTTATATTTGTTTCTTAAATACAAATATTTGAAAATTTTTTTATATAAAATGTCGAATGTTAAGACTTTGATTCGGAACAAATTGCAGTATTGGAGACATTGTACTAGGTATTTGTTTCGGAAAAGGTCTTTTAACAATTCTTATCTCAGTGTAGACGTATTTTTCTACAAATACAATGTCTCTTATTTGTATCAAAACACGTCTAGCCCAGAATTTTTTATTCATTTCTGGCTTTCAAATTTCAAATTGTATTTCTGACTGTTTTATACATTTGAAAAATAAAGAAAATATTTAAAATTTTAAAATTAATACTCTATGAGTATATTATATAATTTACGATCAAAATTATATTAATGATCTCCCTTTAATTATTATTTATTTATCTATCGATGTGGGGGAGGTGACAGCTGCCTACTCGTGGTGCTCCCTGTTCTCGCTAAACAGCTGTCTATGTCTCTGTATAAATTAAATATCGAGACATAATCATATAATATAATAATCTACACATTCATATTAATGATTATAATCAATTTCGAAAACTCAAATATACAATTTTAATTTCTCTTTTTATGAATTTTACCAAAGTATAATAAAAAATTATTGTTTAATTTTATTAATTCAAATTCATTCAAAATTTATGCAAATAATTGTATATTATATCTCAACAAAAACACTTGTATAAAAAAAGGCTAAGTTCAATTAATAAAATCAGTTTGCCAAAAAAGTAGTGAGATCTAATGTGCTGCCAAGTTCAATATCATCAATTTATTAAATGAGTCGAGAATATATTAGTAACTTCAATTAAAACGAATGTTTTTCATTTCACATGTCCCTCTATATTTTTTATTTAATTCATATTTTTAGTTGAAATTATTTTTCTAAAACTTGGCTTTTACGTATTAAATTATATATTTTTGTTTGATAGGGCCTCCAGCTCTCTCTTTTAGTCCTTCCATCCTCTCTTATTAAGATCTCATGATATGGTAACTAGTAATTCGTGACATACATAACAATGCATTAAAGCCAAGTTTTATGAAAATAATTTCAACTAAAAATGTGAATTAAATAAAAAATATAGAGGGACATGTGAAATGAAAAACATTCGTTTGAATTGAAGTTACTAATATATTCTCGACTCATTTAATAAATTGATGATATTGAACTTGGCAGCACATTAGATCTCACTACTTTTTTTGGCAAACTGATTTTATTAATCGAACTTGGCCTTTTTTTACACAAGTGTTTTTGTTGAGATTTCATTTCTTTTTGTAAGTTGAATGGGAATTTAACCTTCAAGATTCACGCCTTTATTATAAAGGCTGATGAAGATCTAGTTATTGCACTATGTCAAATTTAAGCATTCTAGTTTTCTAGTGTCGTTGAATTTTCACTATTAGTTAATTTAGCTCATAAGTTTCACTCCTTCATTTTAGATGCTGATTAAGGGAAAGTTACAGTTTTTCTATTTCTCCTATTGTTAATGCCCCAAAATCTTCTAACATGCCAAATTTTAGCATTTTATACCCTTTGAATTTTTACTTGATAAGAATTTATATTATAAACTTCACACCTTCTTTTAAGATGCTGAGGAAGGAAACGTTTCGTTTTTCGATTCTCTTCTTTATCAAGCCAAGCTCTACCAGTATGTCAAATTTCATCATTCTACAGTCATTGTATTTTCACTATATGATAATTTAGTCTATAAATTTCACAAATTCAATTAAGCTGAAAGGGTGTGTAGTTTCACGATGTGACATGAAATAAACACTCTAAAGAGGTTTACTACAAACTCAATATATTTCGGATTATTAGTCGCATCCAAACTATAAATTTCACCCATTCATTTTATGTTCTGAAGAAGGCAAATTTTCGGTCTTTCGATTTCACCTTTTATTAACTATTCAAAATCTAACACCATCCCGAAATTAATGAAATTTTATCGCACAAATAAATACACCCCCCCCCCCCCTTCAATTCATGTCCTGAAGAAGGGAAATTTTCGGTTTTTCGATTTCACATCTTTATTAACGCCCCAAACATCTACCACCATCCCGAAATTAATGAAATTTTATCGCACAAACAATACCACCTCCTTCATTTTATGTCCTGAAGAAGGGAAAGTTTCGGTTTTTCGATTTCACTCTTTATTAACGCCCCAAACACTACCACCATCCCGAAAATAATGAAAATTTATAGCACGAATATCACCACTTCATTTTATGTCCTGAAGAAGGGCAAGTTTCGATTTTTCGATTTCACCCTTTATTAATGTACCTACCAAATTCTACCAATATGCCAAGTTTTAGCATTCTAGGATCAATATATTTTCACTGTATGTTAATTTAGTCTATAAATTTCACCCCTTCATTTCGGGCCCCGAAGAAGTGAAAGTTTCGGTGTTTCAAGTTCCTCTTTAATTAATGTGCCAATCTTTACCAGTATGCCAAATTTCAGCATTCTATGTTCATTGAATTTTTAGTATATGTTAATTAAGTCTATAACTTTCACCCCTTCATTTTAGGTCCTGAAGAAGGGAAAGTTTCGATTTTTGGATGTTTCCCATAAATTGTATCCCAAACTCTACCACCATGCCAAGTTTTAACAATCTAGGATCAATATATTTTCACTGTATGTTAATTTAGCCTATAAATTTCACCCCTTCATTTGGGGCCCTGAAGAAGTGAAAGTTTCGGTGTTTCAAGTTCATCTTTTATTCATGTGCCAATCTTTACCAGTGTGCCAAATTTCAGCATTCTAAGTTCATTGTGTTTTCACTATATGTTAATTTAGCCTATAACTTTCACTCTTTCATTTTAGGTCCTGAAGAAGGGAAAGTTTCGATTTTTGGATTTTTCCCATTAATTGTACCCCAAACTCTACCAGCATGCCAAATTTCAGCATTCTAGGATCAGCGGAAGTACTCTAGAATTTTGATGAGTGAGTGAGTGAGTGACGAAAAAGCCTATCTTTGGCTTCTTGTAACTTGGACGGTATAAACAGTAGAAATATGAAAATTTGTAATTTAGTTAAGCTTATGGACCAGTATTATGGAAAAAAATTTCAGCCATGTAGAGGTTTCCAGTACGAAGTTACAGAGGCGTCAAAATGGCCTGAGTTGTTTCCTGTAAAGGGTAGTCTGGCAGTGCTGCACCGCTCGAATCGAACTTGGCTGGGACACTGCCGTGCCCCCAGATCTCCTAGAGCAGCGTTTCTCAACCTTTTATGGCTCGCGGACCAGTAAAACTTGTAAAAAATTCGCAGACCATTGATATTTTTTTAACAACAAAATTTTACTAGGTATTAAAGAACTACTACATAAATTAATTGTAACATTTTTTTTATCATTTACTTACAACTAATATTTAAATGTAAAGATATGTAATTATATATACTTGTCCGCGGATTAGTAAAATTTCTCCGCGGGACCAGTGGTTCGCCGGACCAGCGGTTTGAGAATAGCTGTCCTAGAGAATGAGATAGAAATCAAGTTTCTAGGATGAGAGTTTTTGATTTTATGAAGGAAAAACTGAAATTTTTGAAAAAATTGATAATTTCATGTCATAGAAAATGCTCGATATCAATAAATCATGTTTATTATGAATAGTACAACTTTAGTAAGTAAATAATTTGATGAATACTAGTAGACTAGCTTAGCAAACATATAAAACTATATTCGTCGGCAAACACTTGCTACTTTTGTTCAAAATATGATTACGATAAAATAAAGCTAATATATTTATTCCTTTGTGTGTGTGTGTGTGCCAAATTTAAGAATTCGCTCTATAATAGTTTTCGTTCATGATTTTTTTCTGACTGTGAGTCTCGATTTTGATATTAGAATAACTCAAAATGGGTAACAGGAGAAAGAAACGATATTTTTACGGCGATTGTTCTGAAATTATTGTGGGGTTCGAAATCCAGACAGACACAGAGAGAGAGGGAAAATAATAGTTGAAAATGATAATTTTTTTTTTAAGACTCGGTACACTCTTTTACACTCACCATATGTTATGAACTGACCTTAAATAAATAATAATAAAATCAATGAAAAAATGTTTTCTGCATTAGTGAACCGTAAGTTCTAAAGCAGGGCTGTCCAACCCGCGGCCCGAAGTAAAATTATAAACTTCCTTAAGGTAGTGTTTCCGCCAAATGGGTTTTCTTAGGATTTTTTTGAAATTTAGACAGATTATTATTTAAATACTAAATTTAGAGTATATATATTAAGTATTACCTTATAGTCAAATAAAACCATTGATACTTAAGAATGGGATGAACATCACTATTATTGTCTCAGTGATACCATTTTTGTTGCTCTAAAGATCCTTAGCTTTCTTATAATACAACGATTACGTTCCATTAGTAACAAAATCATTTAAATTGTTTTATTATTATTTTGTTGTTAATGACGTTTGAAATATTATTGCTTTTTATATAGATGAGAATGTTATATATGAGTATAAATTGAATATATAAAACTCTAAATAAGGTTGAGACTGTGTATTAAGATTTTCTTAAGGCATTAAGGCATTCTAATCTTCTTTTATTTTCTATTCTTCTATTATTTTGATCTTCTATTATGTTCTCTTTATCTTCTATTATTTTGAATATATAATTGCAATATTTATATGTTCTTGAAGGAGACAATAAAAGAGTGTGTCTTCTGCTGGAATTATAAATTTTATTTATTTATAACGAGACTATAGTTTTCTAATTCTTAACTTGCCCACTCTATGTAATTTATAACCTTACCACATGAAAAAAAATGTAAAACATTCATTCATAAATTAATTCCTGTGAATACATTGTAATAGACTGATGAAGAGGGCAAAGCCCTCGAAACTATAGTCTCGTTATAAATAAATAAAATTTATAATTCCAGCAGAAGACACACTCTTTTATTGTCTCCTTCAATATATAAAAATTCTGCTACTTCTCGGCAAAAACTTTCAATTTAATTTATATGTTCTTTCTTCCTCTTTCATGAATGGGATTTAGTCAGATTAAATTGTAAATATTTCCTATTAAATAAATCAAGTGATTTAAGGTAGTTGTATTAATGTGAAACCTACCAAGTATTTTTTTATCCAATAATTAAAAAAAATTTCACCAAGTACCAACCCCAAATTCCTTAAAAACTAAGGCAGTTGTTCCCCCAAATAGGTTTTCTTATGATTTTTTTTGAAATTTAGACAGATTATTATTTAAATACTTCTGCATCGATTGGTGGCAAAACGAAATTTATGAAAAATATAGTTCCGGAGATATTAAATTTCAAAAAAAAAGAGTTTTTCAGACTCTTATACATTGCACTATACGGGATATCGGAAAATTTACATACATATTGAATTATAATTAAGAAACCCTTCTTACCATTTTTATAAAAAACTAAACCAACATAAACAATAACCAATACATATTTCAATACAATTTTGATTCATAGTTACAAACACAGTTTCTGAGATAATAATGAATAAATAATGAAAAATGTATAAAAATAAACATACATTTAAAAACAATTTGTCAACAGCGCATTTATTTAACCAGCGAAAGATGTATAAAGTGCGCATGCGCTAGATTTTTTCAAAATTATAATTTTCCTAACGTATGAATTGATTAAAAAATAACAAAACGATTTTTATAGAAATAAATCGACCTTTAAAATGTATTTTATTTGTCATTTTAATATAAAAATATTCAATCTCTTAGAATGGTGGCAGATTTGTCAAACGAGCATGGGATTGTCTAGAATCGGTACATAAACAGCAAAAAGTTTTGGGCTTATGAATTATGAATCCTTATTGTCTGTTCTATATACTCTAGCATTAACTTTTTGCTAGCATTGTCGCGAAACAACACCTTAAAGATTTTTATGTACTTACTGGAAAACATATCTGATACAATTTGACCTATAATTTTTTTTTTCTTTCTAAAATAAAAAGAAATGAAAACGCGATTAAAAATACAAAAAAATAGAAGAAAAATAAAAACTTTTTCAAGACTCGGTACGCTTTCTAGTTAAAGCCGCAACAAGTAATTTCTTTTGTAGATTTTTGTCTGAATTTTAATGAAGTCCAATTGAATATTCTCTCTCTCTATAACGAGTATCGTTTTGGTCCGGAGTGAAAAGGCCATTTCTAGAATAATAGAAATTAAGAAATTTATCTCTAATAGTCTGAAACAGGTCTTATGGCATCCACTTACAAGTCCAGGCCTGTTTCAGGCATCCTTGCAATACACCTTAGCTCTAAAGAAAGAGAGATTATTCTTTTTTAGTTATTTTTATCAATCAGATTCTAATGAAAGAATCCCTCACCCACACATTAAATATTAAAAAAGTAAAAACTATTTCAAGACTCGGTTATACTAAAGCTGCCCTAATAATTATTAATAATAAAAATTAATGCAATCAGACATTGAACTGAAAGAAAAATGTATAAATGTCTCTTTATTAGAATTATACAAAAATTATCTACCCAGAACAAATACCTACTCCTGGCTTCACAATATATACCCCATTTATATAATAATAATACCCCCTCCCTAATTTTGGCTCGGAAAAAATATATTTTTGTTATTATAGGTACATTTTATAGTATATTTCAATTTTCTTGTTTTTTTAGTTTGAAAATATTATAATTTAAATATTTAACCCTCCCTACTACCTTCAATTTTGGGTCTATATGCACCAAAATCTAATCAGCTCTTAATTTCAATCCCCCTAAACTACATGTGAAATTTGGTTTTGATATTCACACTAGTTTTTGAGCTAGCTCGTCCACAAAAATTTGGTAACGCACAGACTAACATACTAACAGACTAACAGACATTTTGACAAAACAATATTATCTCGAAAAATATAATTTTTTCCGATATTCACTTATTAGGGCTTTTTGTAGACCGCAAATGCCATGGCTTTGACCAATTTTTGAAATCAAAATAGTTTCAGCCGTTTTTGAGGTATTTCCAAAAAAGAAGCAAAAAAGTCACTTTTTTCATGCATGATTAAAATACTTGAATGGTCAAGTATACACTGTATGGTAAAGAAAAAATAAATTATATTTAAAAAACTAAAAAAACATGCTTCTAAAAAGTACAAAATAGTGTAATACTTAATCATAAAGCGTGGGACACTTTGTCAAAATGAATTAAAAGTTTCTGCCCCCCACACCTTTTGATTAAGTATTACATTATTTTGTACTTTTAGAAGCATGTATTTTAGTTTTTTTTTTTTTTAATATATTGTCAGAGTTCGTGAGGGACCCATCAAGCTAATTTCCACCTTTCCGAGTTTTTTGAGACGACGCACGTTGATTGGTCGAAGTTGAAGTCAGACAAAATAAGCTGACGTGTTCTGATGTGGCCATCCATTTGACTTTACCATACAACCTGGGTCCTCACTTATATTTAATATTTAATAAAATTATTTATAATCATATATGGGAGGGGGGTTAGTTTTTGCATTTTTAGACTCCTGGATCCCACAGATTATGTATACAAAATTTGGTTGAGTTTGGTACAAGGGCCTAGATTTTCATTTTTTGACCCCCCTACCCCCATTTTGGACGGTTAGTTTTTGCATTTTTAGACTTCTGCCCCATTGACTATGTATACAAAATTTGGTTGAGTTTGGTAAATGGCAAAGATTTTCATTTTTTAATCCTACACCCCCACCCCCCTTTTTTGGGCTGTTAGTTTTTGCATTTTTAGACATCTGGGGTCCCACTGATTATGTATACAAAATTTAGTTGAGTTTGCTCAAATTGGCTAGATTTTTAATTTTTAACCCCATTTCACCCCCCTTAATTTTGGGTCGAAATGCACCAAAATCTAATCAGCTCTTAATCTCAATGGATCAAAACTACAGTGCTTTGATATTTACATTAGTTTTTTGAGCTAGCTCGTCGACAAAAATTTGGTAACGGACAGACTAACTAACCGACATTTTGACAAAACAATTATTATCTCGAAAAATATAATTTTTTTGATGTTTCCTTATTAGGTTTTCTCTTGTAGAGCAAAATGCCATGGTTTCGATCAATTTTTTTTAATCAAAATAGTTTCAGTCGTTTTTGAGATATTTTGAAAAAACGAAGGAAAAAATCACTTTTTTCATGCACGATTACAATACTTGACCATACCCTGTATGGTAAAGTAAAAATTGAGCTAAACTATGGCATTTCGCTCTACAAAAATGCTCTAATAAGTGAATATCGAAAAAATTATATTTTTCGAGATAATAATTGTTTTGTCAAAATGTCTGTTAGTTAGATATGTCTGTCTGTTAGTCTGTGCGTTACCAAATTTTTGTAGACGTTCTAGCCCAAAAACTAGTGTGAATATCGAAACCAAATTACACACGTAGTTTTGGTCCATTGAGATTAAAAGCTGATTAGATTTTGGTACATATCCGCTCAAAATTAAGGGGGTGGAGGGGGTTAAAAATTAAAAATCTAGGCCATTTGAGCAAACTCAACCAAATTTTGTATACATAATCAGTGGGACCCCAGAAGTCCAAAAACTAAACGCCCAAAATGGGGGAGGGGGTGTTGGGTCAAAAAATGAAAATCTTGGCCATTTGCCAAACTCTGAAGTCTCTTTCCTAGGTGACTTTAATGTACACAATAAGGACTGGTTGACATTCTCCAGATCCAACACCTTTGAAGGCAACGCTGCTCACATATTTGCAACTTCATATGACTTAACCCAAATTATAGATCGCCCCACTAGGATTCCAGACAACACAAACGACACCCCATATCTCCTCGACCTCTTTCTGTCATCTGCCCCTTCTCAATTCTCTTTTAGTATCTATGCACCTCTAGGTAACTCAGACCACAATTTAATTAAAATAAAATCACATATCGACTTAGTAAAACCCGCTCTATCCTGCCCAAAGCCCAGAGAAATAAGGCTTTTTCTTAAAGCCAACTGGGATGAAATGCGTAACTTCTTCAGCTCTTTCCCATGGAATGATTACTGCTTCAGAAACAAAAATGCCACCGAATGTGCCTCTGCATTCTCTGAAGTGATTCAAATGGGCATCGAGTTATATGTTCCTTTCAAACGGGTAATTGGAAAACAGTACTCCAAGCCCTGGTTCAATAAGTCTTGCTCCGAAGCATTCAAACAAAAAATCAGGCTTTCTATAATTGGTCAAACAAAATAGTGTGGAGTTAGCTCACCCCGAGTCAAGGGTAGGAAAATAGGTTTGCAATGGCGAAATTCCCTAGATTTTAGTTATTAAAAACAATCAAAAAAATTTTTCTATTGATATTTAATCATATAAAAATAAAGTGGTAAAAAAGTAAAATATATAGATACAACAAAACTGTGACAAATCATGTAATTTTAAAAATTTGAAATGTATTGAATAAGTGAATATTAAATTTTAGGACCAATCTTCTAATTAAGCGTAAAAGAACTCCATCAATTTCACAATTAGAAGAGGAGAAACATCTTGTTTTTCTCGTTAATAAATATAAAGATGTGTTGGAATCTTAGCGTTCAGATTCTGATGCTAATTTAAAGAAAAATAAAGTAAAAATATGGGATGATTTGGTATCAGAATTTAATGCTGACTCCAATCGTTTCCGATCTAATTTTATTCCACGAAATAAATATAAAAATTTAGCTATTTTATTAGAAATATCTGCTTTCTTTGATTTTAGTTTGAAATTTTTTTAATTTAATTTATTAGATATTTACTTTTAAAAAATATACCTATATAATGAATTCTCTTTGTTTTATTCTAGTTCCGTGTTAACATAAATTAAAATTCCTATATACATAGTATATAGGTATATTTGACTATATTTAATATTATATAAAAAAATAATAATATTATAAAAATAAATAATATAACGATTTGTTTTGAATTCTTTTGATTTGAAACTCTAACCTATAAAATGTTTTTTCTAATGTAAATAAACATAGGGTTATCCCCAGGATAAAGGTTAACCCATCAATTTCGGAGAGTTAAATATAGGGGGTTAAGTTTGAGATCACCCTATGTTTTCTTTTATAGAAACACATTTGGAGAGGTAACCCCAGGATGTTCCCTTGCATAGGGTCATCCTATTTTTATGAAAACTGGCCCTAAGAGAAACTAGGACTAATTATAGTTCTATACACCTTAATTCAAATGTTCATATTCAAATTATTAGAGAAACTAGGACTAATTTTAGTTCTATACACCTTAATTCTAATGTTCATATTCAGATTATTACAAGCTCTACCAAAGAATTGGACTTTTCAGTTTACATTCGTCAAGAGCTCACTATGTTCAACTTCGAGTCAACCACTACTCCGAGGTATTTAAATGAATCCACATATTCCAAATTTACACCATTCAGATAGATTGGACTTAACTCTTCTCCACCTACCCCCAATTGCATTACTTTAGATTTCGAACAATTTATAAACAGTTTATTCATATTTACCCAGTCTTCCAACTTCCTAAGGGTTCCATTCATTTTCTGACTAGCCCTCTCAACATCACAATCCTCCACTGATATTAGTGTATCATCGGCAAACAGATTTATAAATACATCATCATTAATACAGTTACAAATGTGATTGATATATAATACAAACTACAAGCTAGCTCTTCCACAAAAATTTGGTAATGCACAGACTAACAGACAACCAACTAGACAACCAGACAGACTAACAGACATTTTGACAAAACAATTATATCTCGAAAAATATAATTTTTTCGATGTTCACTTATTAGGGCTTTTTTGTAGACCTAAATGCCATGGTTTCGCTCAATTTTTTTAATCAAAATAGTTTCAGCCGCCTTTGAGATATTTCGGAAAAAAAGAAGAAAAAAAACACTTTTTCATGCACGATTACAATACTTGACCATACCCTGTATGGTAAAGTAAAAAGTTAGAATAAATGAATAGTAAATATATAAAAATTATATATAAAAGATGTGTAATTTTTATATATTTACTTTTTCATTTATTAATAATGTTTCACAATAAACCTTTCTATCTATTTTATTCAAAGCCGACGTTTCGGAAGTTTATTCCCTCCTTCTTCATTGTTTTGAAAGGTCAGTGAAGGAAGCACAATGTAGACATTCTCCTCTGTCTCCTCTCTCAGTGGCAGTAACAATATTACCTATACAGTTTTTCATTCTCAGCAGAATTTAGTGTTACTGCCACTGAGAGAGAAGACACAAGGGAATTTCTACATTGTATTTCTTTCACTGACATTTCAAAGCCCTGAGAAGGAAGGAATAAACCTCCGAAACGTCGGCTTTGAATAAAAAGATAGTTATAATTATCTCTCTTTTTGTACAGCCTCATCAAAATTAATTCAATTTCCAATAAATATTATTTTATTGGAACTAGTATCTTATTTATTTGTGGACTGCCTTCATCCAATCTTGAGGTATTAATTTATCTTTAGCTAAATTTATTAAAGAATGTCTGGCAATAAATTCTTTAGAAAATAAAAGACTGTCTATGACGTGTTTATTACAAAGGTTATTGAATTGAAAAATAAATTAAAAAAAAATTAAATGATTTCTATTTCCAGAAGATTTTATTGCGAGTATAATGGAATTGATAAAATATAAAATATGGGAGGTTTTAATATTTTCCTCATTACTTCACACTTCTTTACAATTAACATTAATTTCTATCTCGAAAAATGGCTATTAATGCGCGATAGGCATCACGAAGATATTGTCTCTCCTTAAGAAACCTATAAAAATAAATTTTTTATTTCTTTTTATAAATTTTTCTAACCTTTCCATTTCCTCCATCTATTGGGTATATTTATCTGAGGTGGATTTATTCCGGCTTTAAACTGCAATTAAATTATGAAAAAATTATGGTGTGTGCTTAAGACCATACGACAGATGTGACAACTTATATGGCATTTATAATTCTAATATTCTAAAATGATTAAAATTTATATTTTTATAAAAAGTAAATTTTTTAAGTAAGCTTTCAATTATTTTTTTTGGGATTGTTAAATATATATATATTTTATGTTGTGTTATTTTTAAATATTATATTATTATATTTAATGTTTAGTTTTTTTTATTCAGGATTTTTGACTAAGTATTTCTATTTTTCAATCTAGCCGTAGTGAATAAAAATAAGCTGACGTGTTCTGATTTGGCCATCCACTTGACTTTACCACACAACCTGGCCCCTCACTTATATTTAATATTTAATAAAATTATTTATATTCATGTAGTTATTTTTTGCATTTTTAGACTTCTGGAGGTCCACTGATTATGTATACAAAATTTGGATGAGTTTGGTAAATGGTCAAGATTTTCATTTTTTGACCCTACACCCCCTACACCCCCCATTTTGGGCGGTTAGTTTTTGCATTTTTAGACTTCTGGGGGTCCACTGATTATGTATACAAAGTTTGGTTGAGTTTGCTCAAATGGCCTAGATTTTTAAATTTTAACCCCCCTCCACCCCCTTAATTGAAGTCCGTGGTGGACCCTTGTAACGTGAAGATAAGGGAGATTTAGGGATTGGGTAGCAGTCGAAGGTATCTGTGGATGCTGGTCTTGAAAGATTGAAGGTTATAAGTAGCTGGAAAGACGGTCGGGGGAAGAGAGTTCCAGTCTCTAGATGTCATAGGGATAAATGAATTGGCGAATGCGTTTGTTCGATTAGTATATAGTTTAAGCGCGTAGGAGTGTTGAATTTTAGAAAATCGTGTATTTCGCGCAAATGAAACCTTTGGTGGGATTATCGATTTTATTTCGTCAGAACAAAAGCCGTGGTAATATCTATAAAAAAGGGAAAGGGCGGAGACAGATCTACGATGGGCTAGGGAGTCGAGAGTGTCAGTTAATGTAGGATCGCCTATCAGTCTGATAGCTCGCCTCTGAATTGCATCTAAGGTATTAAGAGAATACTTGGAGGCTCCTCTCCACAAATGCGAGCAATATTCAAGACAGGGGCGAATTTGAGCCTTGTATAATATAAGGAGTTGAGTGGGGGTGAAAAATCGTTTGGTTCGAAAAGAAAGCCAAGCTTACATGCTGCAGCTTTTGCTACTGAGATAATATGGTCATTCCAAGAGAGGTCAGAACCTAAGGGGACACCTAACATTGATATTTTATTACGGAATTCCAATGAGCTCGAATCAAAGGAAATGTCCGGAAGGTTCCTATCTGCGCGCCTAGAAATTAGGCAGCATTGTGTTTTGCTAGCATTAAAGTTTACCAAATTGTGAGATCCCCATTTTTTAAGCATGCTTAAATCTGAATTTATTGAGGAGGCTATGTTTGCGCGATTGTCTAGTAAGGATTGAGCGTTGTGGAGGGTGCTATCGTCAGCGTAACAATGTATTGGATTGGAGGGCAGATTTAATAGGTCATTAATATAGATAATAAAGAGCGTGGGAGAGATGACTGAGCCCTGAGGAACTCCAGCATTAGTATTAAAGGACGAGGATGATATTCCGTCAACCTCGACTTTAATAGAGCGGTTTGAGAGAAAGCTCTCAAGCAACTTGCAGAGAGCTCGGGGAAGGCCAAATGCAGGTAATTTGGCAAGAAGATTTTTGTGCCAGACATGATCGAAGGCCTTTCGAAATGTCTAGCCTATTACGAAAGTCTCTTTACCAGTCTCTAGTGCTTTATTCCAAATATGAGCTATATCTTAATCTTATCTTAATCTTAATGGACCAAATCTACGTGTGAAATTTGGTTTCGCTATTCAAACTAGTTTTTGAGCTAGCCACAAAAGTTTGGTAACGCACAGACTAACGGACAACCAACCAGACAACCAGACACACTAACTAACAGACATTTTGACAAAACAATTATTATCTCGAAAAATATAATTTTTTCGATGTTCACTTATTAGAGCTTTTTGCAGAGCGAAACGCCATGGTTTCGCTCAATTTTTTTTAATCAAAATATGTTTCAGCCGTTTTTGAGATATTTCGAAAAAAGAAAGAAAAAAACACTTTTTCATGCACTATTACAATACTTGACCATACCTGTATGGTAAAGTAAAAAATACCAAAATTTTAATTCCCAGGATAACTTAAGAACTGAAAATCGCTAGAAAGTTCATTCTGGTATCAACATTTTTCTATTTCTAATGGAAAAGCTGATAAGATTTTAGGTTTGCTTTCTTCTAATTTTTTGGTTTAAAAGCACTGAAAATCTTTTTTATGATTTTTTTTTGAGATTTTCCGCTTTCTCTTTGGAAAGGCGTAAAAACTCATACACTATACCTTAACTAACAATTTAAAATTTAAATTTATCCATTTTAATTTTATTTAAATCTTTCAAGTTAGATTATAGGCCAACTCTGACCTTTCAAGATAATATTGTCATATACATTTAAGGAGTTGCGATTTAGAACTAGTTGACGCACGCGTCTTTTAACAATACTTTAGCTAGAATTTCGTTTTATCTTATATGTAAATTGTTGTTGTAAATTTTGGATCTTAAGCCTTGATAAAGAGTATATATTTTCATGATCGGTCAATCTTTTCAATTTGGAGATATACTATATTAATTTTAATTGGAAGAAAAGTAGTATAAAAGTTGTGGTGGATGGAACATCATCTGAATCATTCTCCACAAACTCTGGTGTTCCCCAAGGCTCCGTAATCTCCTCCACACTCTTCCTAATTTATATAAACGACCCTATTGATCAAACGGCAAACCCCACACTCATTGTTCACGCCGACGATAGCACTCTACACGGCAAACCCTCACTCCTGAATAATCAGAATCAATGTTGCCTCCTCAATTACTCTCAACCTAGACAAACTGAATAAATGGGGCTCTCAAAATTTAATTAACTTTAATTCAAACAAGACTCAATGTTGTCTAATTTCTAGGCGCGAAAATAAAGATTTCACTGATATTCACTTCGAGTTCGAATACCCTGAAAAATGTGTGACAGCCTATCCATGTTGGGCGTCTCTGTCGCATCTGACCTGTCTTGGAATGAACACATCTCCTCTGTGGCGAAATCTGCAGCAAGGAAGATTGGCTTCTTATTCAGGTCCAAGCGATTTTACAAACCCCACAACTTCTCACCATCTACAAGGCCCAAATCCGCCCCTGTCTCGAATACGGCTCTCATCTGTGGAGAGGAGCCTCCAAATATTCTCTTGCTACCCTGGATGCAATTCAGAAACGAGCCGTCAGGCTAATTGACGATTCTACCCTCACCGACTCCCTCGACTCGCTGGCTCATCGAAGAAATGTCTCTGCCCTTTCCCTTTTCTATAGATACTATCACGGCAGGTGCTCTGATGAGATAAAATCAATAATTCCCCAAAGCATGCTTTGCACGTAGCACGCGTTTTGCCGACTCCCAACACTCTCTCGCGGTCAAATTAGAAAAGTGCCGGACCACTTCATTCGCGAATACATATATCCCCATGACTTCAAGGAACTGGAACTCTCTCCCAGCCTCTATCTTTCCCAGCACCTATAATCTTCAAACCTTCAAACCGGGTGCATAGACACCTACGTCTACACCCTCTCACTTAATCAACTTTCCTTCTCTTCGGTAATGCAAGGGTCTTTCGAGATCCATAGGGGCTGCATCTTTACTGGTGCACCCTTCTTGCATTCGATTGCATTAAAAAAAAAAAAAAAAAGTGAAAACATTTTCAAGATTCAGTCCGTTTTACGAAAAATGTTAATTATTTCGAGAATTTTTTCAGCGAATGATTTTAGCTAGAATATTGAACAATATAATTATATAAACCAGTGTTTCTCAACCTTTGATAGAGCGAGGAAGCCTAGAGCAGTGGTTCTTAACATTTTATTAGTCGTACTCTATTAAAATCCGAAAGTATATTCGAGGCCCCCGTAAAATACTAAAATATTTTAGCGACCAGTACCCCCCCCCCACCATTAGGTAACGTAATCTTAATTACTCGTACAAAAAAAACTCTCAAATGTAACGATAATTCATAAATAATTCAAAAAGCAGAACTTAACATAACATTTATATATGTATATTTTTTAACGTTTTTTAATGAACAAAAAATGCTTCATCAGATTGTCAGTAATAACACATTTCTTGAAAAATATGTATATTTGCAAAATAAAGTATATTTGCTATAGTATAAAAATTGTAAACCTGAGACTTATAAAAAATATTTATAACGTTTTTATTTAACTTGTAATTTTGTCTGTCTGTCTGTTTAGGTCAAATTTACTAGCTCAACGTTTTCATTTAGTTTAACCATATTTAAGAATATTGAGATGTCATTAAATTCATCTGTCACTTACATATGGGGAGGGGGGGGATTCCACGCCAAAAATTTTAATTTTTGATTTCCTTCATTTTTTGACATTTTTTCAGTACCCATCAAAAAACTATTCCTGGTAAATTTTGAAATTTTTTGATCACCCGTTTAAAAGATATCGAATTTCGGTTTTTCGCTCATAACTTCTTCAATAAAAATTTTTAAGAAAATAAACCGACTTCAAAAAATAAAAAATAAATAGCACTAAAAGGTATAAAATAATTATTATCTTATTTAGTTACAACTAAACGACGAAATATTAACACGAAATTACTTTTTAAAGTCGGTGCCAAACAAACTATACCTATAAGCGAGCGTACCCGCCAAACGTACTAAGTAAGATCCGTCGAGTGCGATTCATAAAAGTATATGTTTGGCACCAACTTCAAAAAGTAATTTCGATGTTAATATTTCGTCGTTTAGTTGTAACTAAATAAGATAATAATTATTTTATACCTTTTAGCTGTATTTTTATATTTGTTGCACTTAATTTTTTGAAGTCGGTTTTTATTATTTTTCTTAAAAATTTTTATTTTTCTATTTTTAGTGATGTTATTAATAGTGTTATTATATCATCAGAACTTGACCAAATTAATATGACACCATCCCTAAGACAGCCCCTTTCGATAAAAAAAGAACCATCGAAATCGGTTCATAAACAAAGAGGTTAGGTCTAAACAAACCTAAACAAACCTAATAAAAAAGGTCTAATACCTATGAAAAAAAAATCGAAAAAAAATGGGACCAATCGGAAGCTAGACTGGACCCAATGCAAAAAAATTTTTAAAATCGGTTGACAATTGGCGGAGATATGAGGTAACATAGGCACAAAAAAAAAAAAAAAATTCAATCGAACAGAGAACCTCCCTCCTTTTTTGAAGTCGGTTAAAAATGGTCGAAATTCAATTTTTTTTTGAATTTTTATTTTTTAGATAGCTTTTAGAAAAAAAAAGTGTTTTTATATGCGATTTTTGAGTTTGAAAATTTTAATCTTGTATTTGAAACTGTATGAACTCTTCGATTTTTTTGATAATTTTTTATTTTAAACTTCTATTCATTCTACAAATTTTAAGACCGAATTAATAGTGGTCCTATGATAATTACTATTTTTTTTATTTTTTATTTTGATTTTTTTTCAACTAAAATACTAATTATTTATTTTAAACACCTCTGTTAACAATAAAAATCAATTTAAAATAACTAAAAAAGAGAACTCAATACTAAAAAGTGGTTTTGATAATGGTTATTAGTGAATAAAATATTTTCGAAATTTTCAAAAATCAAAAACAAATAGTAATTAACTTACGATCACAATCAACCCGGTCTTAAAATTTGTAGATTACAATAGATGTTTGAAATAAAAAATTATCAAAAAAATCGAAGAGAACAGACAGTTTCAAAAACAAGATTAAAACTTTCAAACTCAAAAATCGCATATAAAAACACTCTAAATAATTTTTTTGTATTTTTTTATAAAAGTATGTAAAAAATAATAAAAATTTCAAAAAAAACTTGAATTATTGGATAAAAAATACTTGGTAGGTTTCACATTAAGATATAAAAATAAAACGAATTTATTCCCGATCTATATATTTTGGCAACTAAGTAATTGCGGACTTTTTTTAGAAAATCAAAGACAATTTTTTCATGGAACTAAATAACTTTCTTCTGTAATGTATTGCCCATTTTGATCAATGACCTTTTGCCATCTTTCAGGCAGCATCATAATCCCACGTTCATAAAACTTCTGGTTTTTATTAGCAAAAAAACTGAATCAGGTACGATTTGACATCATCATCATTATTGAAATTTTACCATTCAAGGAGTTTTGTAAAGATCGAAATAAAAAGTAATCAGATGGTGCAAGGTCAGGACTATATGGTGGATGTGGCAAAACATCCCAACCAAGCTCCAATAATTTTTGCCGAGTGACCAAAGATGTGTGTGGCCTTGCATTGTCATGATGGAATACAACACCTTTTCGATTTGTCAATTCGGCCCGCTTTTCTTCAACTGCATTGTTTAATTTCGTTAGTTGTTCAATGTAGACAACAGAATTGATCGTTCGGTTGGGTGGTAAGAGTTCAAAGTAGACAATTCCTTTTAATCCCACCAAACTGATAACAAAACCTTCTTTTGATGAATACCAGCTTTTGATGTTGTTTGAGCTGGTTCACCTGGCCTGCTCCACGATCTTTTCCTCTTGATATTGTTATAAACAACCCATTTTTCATCGCCAGTTATCAGTCGTTTTAAAAATGGATCATTTTCATTACGTTTCTTTATCAAATCGCAGCTGTTAATGCGTTGCGTTAAATGTGTTTCTTTCAGTTCGTGAGGAACCCATGTGACTGACGATAGTTGAACGTGACAACGTCATAAGAAAATACCATTCCATCAGTATTTTCTTATGACGTATTGGAATCGCTCTCGCGGCAAGCGCGACTTCAAAGGGTCCTCAGGTAAAGACTACGGAGCCCATGGACTCAATTAAGGTCACAATTTGAACTATTCAATGAGATTGAATTTTAGCACGTGACGGTTTTGCCAAAAATTACCTGGAATCTCGTCGAGAGGCCAAAAAGTGCCATTTTTTTTGGAAGTGCGTGGGGATGGATGGATGGATGGATGGATGTGTGTATGTTATCGTTTTTTTGGCACACGATTTTTTCCACACCGTTGCACCGATTGAATTGAAATTGAAAACCTACAATTAGTTTAACAAAATGAAGCGCTGATTAGTTTTTGGTACATATCGGTATACAAACATTAGTACTTTATTTCAATACTTTTTTAGTTTTTTCTAAATATCATGAAAATGACTTAATCAATTTTGATGAAATTTAATATCCTAATTAAGTATCTTGGGGACCACAAAAAAGGTTAAATAAAGTTTTTAGTAAAACTATATTTTAAAGTACTTTTTCTAGAGTAAGATAGTACTTTTTTTTAATTTTTTAATTCTTTAAAATTTATTCATTTTATCGTTTTAACATAGCTCATTTAACCTAACTTAAGTAAGAATGGATAGGCTTCTCGCTGTGAAATGTTAAAAATTTGGGAGGAAATTTTATAAGTAACCATAGCAACTGCGTTGTTTTCTTATCCGTTACCTCTGAAGACATGGAGGAATCGAGTTAAAATGAAAAATAGCGATTGATTCTCATCTAGTACTTGAGGAATAACCATTCTATTTTGAATTTTTGACGTTTCGGTTTTTATTGTAACCATTGCTGAAGAGGAATCGAGTTAAAATGAAAAATAGCGATTGATTCTCATCTAGTACTTGAGGAATAACGATTCTATTTTGAATTTTTGACGTTTCGGTTTTTATTGTAACATTGCTGAAGACATAGAGGAATCGAGTTAAAATGAAAAATAGCGATTGATTCTCATCTAGTAGGTACTTGAGGAATAACCATTCTATATTGGATTTTTGACGTTTCGGTTTTTATTGGTAACCATTGAAGAAAAGACATGGAGGAATTGACTTAAAATCAAAAATAGCGATTGATTCTCATCTATTACTTGAGGAATAACCATTCTACATTAGATTTTTGACGCTTCGATGTATTAGTAACCATTGCTGAAGACATGGAGGAATCGACTTAAAATCAAAAATAACGATCGATTTTCATTTTAATCACTAGGGGAATAATCTTATTGCATTCCATTTTTGATGTTTTGACTATTAATCGGCAACCTCTACAAAACGTGGAAGAAACATCAAAAGACTAAATTCTTTTTGGAAAACAACTTGAGTTGTTTTCCAAAAAGAATTTAGTCTTTTTGATTTTAAGTCGATTCTTCCACGTTTTCAGTAGAGGTTGCCATTAATAGTTAAAATATCACAAATGGAATGCAATAAGGTTATTCCTCTAGTATTAGATAAGAATCGATCGCTATTTTTGATTTTAAGTCGATTCCTCCATGTCTTCAGCAATGGTTACCAATAATAATCGAAGAGTCAAAAATCTAATGTAGAATGGTTATTCTTCGACTGTTAAATGAGAATCGATCATTATTTTTGAATCAAAGTTAACATGAACTGCAAATAGCAAGTGATATCTGATTAATAATAAAGGAATAAACATATTAATATTTCAAATGAATTTGGATAAAGTTAAGCAACTATCCGTTGCAGTTTATTTTGTGTTGTGTCTGTTTCAATGAACTTTTTTACATTTATTTGTTATAATGATCCGGAAAATAATTCACAACTATTTTGTGTAACAAATTTGTTCTGTTCAAATAAAAATATCTATCTATCTAACAATAAAATAATATTAAAACTTAAATGATGTTTTCATTTTATTACTAATGTTACGTAATCGTTGTATTATAAGAATGTTAAGAAACTTTAGAGCAACAAAAATTGTATCACTGAGACAATAATAGTGATGTTCATCGAAATTCTTAAGTAGCAATGGTTTTATTTGACTATAAGGTAATACTTAGACTCTAAATTTAGTATTTTTTTCTTTACATAACAAATTTTTTTAGGGGTGATACTACAAACTACTATTTTTGTTTTTCTATTTTTTTTCTTTTATTGACCCCTAGGCGCGGGGAACCCCAAACCTCCCTTGGTGCAACCCAGGTTGAGAATCACTGATATAGACAATATACATTAAAATGTAGTAATATTTGGATGAAAATCTCAGGAGATTATTTCATCTCTCTGTTCATTCTCACCCTCTCCTGATAAATTTTTGAGATGCCTATCCTTTTGATATCACTAATTATGTCTAGATCATTTGATCTTTTACAAACTGTTATTTAATTGATTTAATATTTTTCAAAGAATTGAACATGAAAGTTGAGCATGTTTAATCCTCAATATCAAATATTTTTTCCGTTTAGATAAGTACTCTTAATATTTTGATTAGAGCTATAAAACCAAGGGAATTTAATGTTCGATGAATTATTCAATATTTACACATTCTTTCGAATAGATCTCAGAGGCGAATCACTATCGCTTTCAATTCATGCGCAAGATATATCTATGACGTCAAGCCAAGTTTTAAACATATCATATTTATTAAATAAAGGAAAATCAAAATTATAGTTATGATATGGGAAAATTTTTTGAATATTATTACACAAATTGTTATTTCATCTTGTCAATGAATATAAAGATAAAAATAAAATTAATCAAATTTGATGTATTCTCGTCTGCAATTGTGTTTTAATAAAACAGTACCTGGAGGCACCGAGCGATGATCTCGGTAACTTCTTCCTTCAATTAAAAGCTTTATTTTAATATTATTTTTAATTTAAAATTCTGATAAAAAGGTCGATTTTTATTTGAGAGCCGTTTTCAGATTAAAAAAATACAAATATATAGAATTTAATTGTGTCGCTAATACTCTCTTAGGAACTGATGATGGCATTACTTAATTAAAGCCGAAACGTTTTCCATAATTGGGAGTTTTTACTTTATCCAATGCGAAACATGGGAGAAAGTATTGGAATCGCTCTCGCGGCAAGCGCGACTTCAAAGGGTCCTCAGGTAAAGACTACGGAACCCATGGACTCAATTAAGGTCACAAATTGTAGTATTCAATTAGGTTGAATTTTAGCACGTGGCGGTTTTGCCAAAAATGACCTGGAATCTCGTCGAGAGGCCAAAAAGTGCCATTTTTTACTTTATCCAATGCGTAGCATGGGTAAAGTATTGTAATCGCTCTCGCGCCAAGCGGGACTTCAAATAGTCCTCAGGTAAATACTACGGAACCCATTGACTCAATTAAGGTCACAAATTGTAGTATTCAATTAGGCTGAATTTTAGCACGTGACGATTTTGCCAAAAATTACATGGGGTCTCGTCGAGAGGCCAAAAAGTGCCATTTTTTTGGAAGTGCGTGGAGATGGATGGATGGATGGATGGATGTGTGTGTGTGTGTTATCGTTTTTTTCGTCCACGATTTTTTCCACACCTTTGCGCCGATTGAAATGAAATTGAAAACCTACCATTATTTTAACAAAATGAAGCGCTGATTAGTTTTTGGTACATATCGGCCCACAAACATTAGTACTTTATTTCGGTACTTTTTTAGTTTTTTCTAAATATCTTGAAAATGACTTAACCAATTTTGATGAAATTTAATATCCTAATTAAGTATCTTCGGAACAACAAAAAAGGTTAAATAAAGTTTTTAGTAAAAGTATATTTTAAAGTACTTTATTCTAGAGTAATATTGTACTTTTTAAATTCCTTATTTTACCAAAATTTAAAAAAAAAAACTTTAAAATTTATTCATTTGATCGGTAATATAGCTCATTTAAACTTGTTTAAGTAAAAATGGTTAGGCTTCTCGCTGTGAAATGATTAAAATTTGGGAGGAAATTTTATAAGTAACCATAGCAACTGCGTTGTTTTTTTATCCGTTACCTTTGCTGAAGACATGTAGGTATCGAGTTAAAATCAAAAATAGTGATTGATTCTGATCTAATACTTGAGGAATAACCATTCTATATTGGATTTTTGACGTTTCGGTTTTTATTGGTAACCATTGCTGAAGACATGGAGGTATAGAGTTAAAATCAAAAATAGTGATTGATTCTGATCTAATACTTGAGGAATAACCATTCTATATTGGATTTTTGACGTTTCGGTTTTTATTGGTAACCATTGCTGAAGACATGGAGGAATCGAGTTAAAATCAAAAATAGTAATCGATTCTCATCTAATACTTGAGGAATAACAATTCTACATTAGGTTTTTGACGTTTTGATTATTATTGGTAACCATTGCTGAAGACATGGAGGAATCGGCTTAAAATCAAAAATAACGATCGATTCTTATCTAATACTAACGGAATAACCTTATTGCATTCCATTTTTGATGTTTTGACTATTAATGGCAACCTCTACTGATAACGTGGAAGAATCGACTTAAAATCAAAAAGACTAAATTCTTTTTTGGTAAACAACTCAAGCTTGAGCGTATTTCTCTCTCATGGATTTGCAGTCTAATAAATATGCCTTCCTTTAACTTCCCTACCATCACTGAGTTTAGTAAATATTTTTCTCAAGTTCCCAAAACCCTTATCGTGTTTATTCAAAGCCTTAACAAAATTTTTCATCAGCCCTAACTTTCTATGCAACTGTAGTAACAAAATCATGTCTTTCTCAAGTAGAAGGTGATTCCTAACACTCTTCTATCCAGGAATTAGATTTTTAGCCAAGGGGTACTGATGGTATTCCCATTATGCAACAATACTACTTTTAAACTATTCTTAGATGAATCTAAAAATAGTCTCTCACTTGTTTTTGGTCTGACTCCTTTCAAGTTTAGTGAATGGTATAGCCTAGAAATGAGCTACCTACCGTTGCCACTTTATTTTTATTTATTTAGTAGCTATATTGACCACCGAATCCTGCGATATTTCGGGCATCTAATTCGTCGAGAGAATACCATCATAGAAGGAAAAGTCAGGGGTAAAAGACCACACCGGAGGTCTCCATCAAGATGGATCGACCAGGTGACCAAAATGACTGGCAGTCCTCTGTGCGGCGTCGTCTCGGGGGCGCTTGACAGAAACAAGTGGCGGCTTACTGTGAACAGGGCCATATTACTACACACCGATCACGACGCCTCACTTATGAGGGATATGACTAAGAAGAAGAAGAGTAGCTATATTAATATAGCTATTTAATATTAGTTTTAATTGCAGTTAAAACACATGAAGCTATTAAACAAATGAGAAATGTAAAGTTGATAGCGAGACAAAGTTGCTTACTTTAGTTCAACATGCACCAGTATTGTAGAGATATTAGATAAATTTGAATATGGTTGTGTATTCTACACATATAATATAGGAATTATTAATATAAAAGCGGCCATTTCATTTCATTATGCTTTACTTTATTTCAAAATTTTTATGTTTACTTTTTAATAGATGTTTGGATGAGGGCTATGCCTATTGGTTGGAAAAGAGCGTTAGTTATTCCTGTTTATAAAGGGGAGATAAGAGCTTAGCTTGTAATTATAGGCCAGTGAGTTTAACAAGTCTGGTTAGGGCAAAATTTTAGAGGGTTGGTAGACTCTCATATCCGCTCGTATTTGGAAGGGCAAGGATGGTTCTATCATAGGCAACATGGTTTTAGAAAAATTATTCCTGTAATTTCTCAATTAGTTTCTTTTATTCAGGAATTACAGGAAGCTTTGGATAAAAGTCAGTGTGTAGATGCAGTATTTTTGGACTTTGCCAAGGCTTTCGATAAAGTCAGTCATAAAATTATTTTAGAAAAATTAAACTCGTCAGGGTTGTCTGTTAAGTTAATTAAATTTATTCGGTGTTTTCTTAGGGATAGAACTCAAATTGTAAAAGTGGGTAATGGTCTGTCTGATAGAGTAGATGTCACGTCTGGGGTGATTCAAGGTAGTGTTCTGGGTCCTCTTCTTTTTCTTATATATGTAAATGATTTGCCTTCTATCGTGCAATCATCTATTAAGGCTTTTCGCGGATGATTGTGTCGTATATGAATAATTGATAATGATTGTGATAGCCTTACTTTACAGAATGACCTGGATCAAATTGAAGGATGGTGTAGATCCAATTCAATGGAACTAAACCATTCCAAGTCAAATTTGGTTAGATTTAGTACTAGAAATTTGGTTAGTCCTCAAAATTATTACATTGGTGAAATATGTATCAATGAATCCAAATTTTATAAATATTTAGGCATACATATTCAGGCAAATTTAAAGTGGGATATACATATTAGTTATATAGTCAATAAGGCTTATAGGAAATTGGGGATGTTTGGTAGAATTTTGAAGGGTACATCTAGAAAGTTAAGTCAAGGGTTTATTTAACTTATGTAAGACCTAATTTAGAGTATTGTTCTGTGGTTTGGGACAAAACACCCACAACTAATTAGAGAAAAATTGATATGGTACAAAGGAAGGCAGCTAGATTTGTTTTGGTAAATTTGATAGGTTTAGTAGTGTCACTTCAATGATTAATGAATTAGGATGGTCTAGCTTATTGGAGAGAAGGGAATGGGCTAAATTGAAAGTGATTTTCAAAGCCTATAAGGGTTTTAGGAGTTGGGAGGAAATAACGAATAGATTTCAGGAACCAAATTATTTAGGTAGAGCTGATCATAGAAAAAAGATTCGTAAGCCAAGATTCTTGAAAAATATCGGTTTACATTCATTTGTAGGATCTGGCATTGATTTGTGGAACAGTCTGTCTGTTACTACTTGGGATTATAGTCCTCTGCCCCCTATGATTAAATCAATTATAAATTTTGTCAAGTCCTAATGTCCTAGAGTTGGGCAAAATTTTGTTTAGTTCTCGCAAGCAGAGATTAGGTGAGGCAGAGAGAGGTCATACCATCCTTGTTAAGGTTTTGACCAGGTTTCCTTAACAACTTATGGCAAATGCCGGGATGGCTAATGCGTCGCTTGCTCCTGGTATCGGGTTTTTGCGCGGAATTTTTAAATTACTTTTTGTCTTTTGATGGAAATATATGGTCATGTTATTTGTTAATGAGCATACATTTCTAATTTTTTTTCTTTTCTTTTTTTTTTTACTTGTTTATTATTTGTTAAATTGTTGTAATTAATTTGTATTGATGTTTATTAATGTAATGTTGTAGCTAGATTGTATTGATGTTTGGAGGACCTAGCCACCGAGGACTTGTGCCTCTAAGCAGGTCGAGAAATAAAGATTTATTTATTTATTTATTTATTTATTTATTATGAATTATAGGAATTCGAATGAGGGCTGGATAGACTTTCAAATAAAAAATAAAGTCAAAGTTAACCCGGGTGCGGAGACCTGAAACCATACAATTATAAAGCTATAAGATGTGGGTGTTCCACAAAAAATTTAGGTGATACAGGAAAATGGATGCGATATTCGTTATCAGCACATCTGAATACATAAAGATCACTTAGTTTTCTTTAAAGGAAAATTTCATTGTTTATCAGTATTACTAAACTTTTCATTTTTATTTTTTACTTTCATTTATTTCCTTGTCCTGGGGGGGGCGTTGTTGCGCCACTGCACAGCATAATAAATTGCCTCAGTATAGTACCTTAAGTGCATTATGGCCTTATTGATGTATTGAATAGAAACATTTTCTCTAATAAATATTCGGTCTTAAAACAAAAAAATTATCTTTCCAAGTTTTCCCGGTTTGGCGCCTTTTGAGGCCGAGTATTTGGCAGGATTCAAGATCCGGCCGTGGTTCTCTCGGCCAGGGCCGGATCCGATGACGGGGCTTGAGGGGTTTTCCCGAGGATCCGTGCCTTCAAAGCTCTAACAATTATTGGCAGATTTTATAGGCAGAGTGCAGTGGAAGTATAAGCAACAATCAGAAGGGAGTGAAATAATAAAGTCTATAATTGTTAGAGCTATGAAGGCACATGGACTCTTCCTTTATGGCAGGCAGATTCTTCCAAGAACGATATTTAAAAATACAAAAGATCCCTTGGAACTTAAATGTCTAGATTTGAACAGCGACAAGCCAAGACATGAACACAATAGAACAGGAAGCAGCAAAAGAAATAAATTTCAATGTTGTTAAGGGAGAATGCTGTGGATTCTTGGTGAAACATTTTAAATAAAGTAAAGAAAATTTTGAAATTTTTTTAAGAAACTTTTTAAAATTTAAAATACTAGGTAGGTTTCACATAAATAAAAGATGAGATGCTTGTTTAGCACGACTCTATATATATTTCGGGGTATAAGCCCTACTTCAGGAGTTCACAAAAGACACTGACAAGATGGGCTTATACCCCGAAATATATATATAGTCGTCCTAAACAAGCATCTGATCTTTTTTTTATGTGAAACCTACCTAGTATTTTATATTTTAAATTATTTTAAAGTTTCTAAAAAATTTTTCAAAATTTTCTTTACTTTAAATTTCAATGTGTTCGAGCATTAGTTATAAAAAAAGTTTGCGGTAATAACTAGTAATACAAAAATATTATGTATTTTGTGAAAATAAATAATTTTGTGAGTTAGTCCATTATTGTGCTCATAGCCTCATATATACATAAGTAGAAATACAAAAAAGTATGTTTTATGATATTAAAAATAAATAATTAATAAAATTATGTTAATGCATTATTTTTTATTTTTTTAGGGTGGAGCGCTCACATTTTTTCGCCCCTCAAAACCCTCAGCAGGCCCTGCTCTCGGCGCCTCTGATTATATGCAGACTACATTTTATTGATAATGATTATAAACGGGTACAGAATAGTGGGTCCTTCCCGAAATTTCTAAGGAGTGAATTGGCTGTTTTTTATAATCCCGACTTCTTGGATTCATTTTTAAATCAGCTTAGAAAGTTTAGCGCCTACGGCCTACACTTTTCTTTAGAATATTGTTTTTTAGCCTTTTGTTTGAAATAAAACAAATTATGAAAAGATCAAACCCTATTTTGCTAACTCAAGAAGCTCTAGGCATCCAATCATTGATGATAAAGAAATAAGTGAAAGCAAAAATTTAAACATGTTTTATGAAATATCTTTAATCTTAAAAAAAAATTCTCCATCGTCACTGTTAGTGATTTGAAACCCCCCTTCCTTTTATTTATATTAATCCTTGACTATTTTAAGTCATGGAATATTTCTAGAGTTGAAAATTCCTATTGCCAAATTTCTAACTTTTTTGTTTATTCAAATTATTTACAATTTACTTATTTTCTTTTCTTTACATTTTGTATTTACACTTATTGTCCTTATTTGATTCTGTAATTACATATTTTGTATTTCTTAACCTTAGGGACAATTTCATAGAGCGCGGGCGGCATCTATGTGTGTGTTGGTGAACTATTTCATTCACTATATTTGAATTCAATAGGACAATGTTATTATTTTACTAATTGTCTGTCCCCAACAGAGCGATAATAATAGTAATAATAATAATAATAGTTTCAGCCGTTTTTGAGATATTTCGATAATACAAAGCAAAAAAAACATTTTTAATGCTCCATTAACCATTACAACATTTCATCATACCTCATATATTATGTAGTAACGTATTAAGATTGAATTTAAAAGAGGTTGAAAATGTGAATCTTTTAAAATAAGAGACGCTTGTAAGTAAATTCACCCCTTCATTTTAGGAGTCGAAAGAGAGAAAGTCGGGGTTTTTTTGAATTTTTCCTTTATTTGTGTCCCAAATTCTACCAACATGTCAAATTTCATGATGGTGGAATGATTAGAAGTACCCTATAGCAGTGTTCCTCAGGGTGTGCCTCGGTTATTAGTTGGTCTGACGCGGAAAAAAGTTTTGTGAAGATAATGCACCTACACATAGCTGAGAGTTATGCGAACACCAAGAGATGAGAGCAGCCTTATCAACGATCGCTCCAAATTTTGATTGCCTGTGCTCAGTTAAGGACGTTCCCTAATAAATCGATTTTCTTGCAATCCTTTTAAAACTTTGAATACACATATTATTTATAAGTGTCCTTAATACGTAGACATTTTTTTCAATAGTCCTTGCGGCACTAATTTGTAAATATTGACCATTGAAATTTGCATATTTAACACGCGAACCCTATCCGGATTGATGTTAAAGCGTCTCTTTCATTAAATAACAATAGTAATTTTCTTGAAATCATTTTGAAAAACAGAATCATTAACTAAAGATATAACAAATATTTTTGTGTTAAAATAATTGTATCAAGCGGTATTCTTTTTGTGTGAAAAATGTTAAAAGTTAGGTACTTTTGATGGTTTTCATTTTTTCTCTCATGGCATGGCAAGTGAGAGATGCCGACTTGGCAACGTAGCAATAAAATCACTCAATTTTCCATATCTAAAAAACTTCTGCAGCTGGTGCATTTGAGATTTGTAGCTAATTCTCTCAACCTAACTATACTGTTCTCATCTGGAATTTCGCATTGAGCTGTTTCATGAAGTGTTTTTTTTTTGTTTTTTTTGTCTTTTAGCGTCGGTAAGAATGCAATGTTGTCAGATACGAGAAACGACGCAGTAAAAATATATTTGCCTTTCTGCGCACGTGAGAGTAGGGGAAAGAGCGAACTGCATCTGAGCTATTTTAGGGAACGTCCTTAAGCAGGCCCAGATTTCTTATTAAACATCTTTTCATATTATATTGATATTAATAATAAATAAATATTAAATAAACATTGGTTTTTTCTTTGGTGTACCTCTAAAATTTCTTGATTTGGTAGGTGTACCTTAAATTCAAAAAGTTTACGGAACACTGCCCGCCCTATAGATTTTGATGACCTATCAATGAGTAAATGCGAGAGTAAAAAAATTAGTCATTTTCTCAGATCCATATCTCAGAATCTATATTATTGAAATGTGGTACTCTCTACAAGATCGATTACATAATTACATGTTTATAATTTCAGCTCTGTATTTCAAAATTGGTTCTGAGCTGCAGGGGGTCGAAAATGCTGTACGCTATGATTATATGGATATGAAGTGTTTCTGTCATTTGCTTGATATCTAATAAAAATAGAAGATTATTAAAATTGGAAAAATATTATATAAAGGAAAATTAATAATAATAATAATAGTTTATGGGTTAAAATGAATTCTTATTTTCTAAGTAACTTATAATTACATATAAAACATTTATTTTGATAATGAACAAAATTTAAAATTATTTATACAAAAGTAAAATTATCAATTGTTAATTCTTATTAAAATTAATAATATATACAGCCTTTGGTTAAATCCCTCTCCTTAAATGCTTTACTTATTTTCTCTTACACGGATTCTCATCATTAAACAAGGAATTTTTTGTATTTTATATATAATTGTTGTTTGAAAATTCAATTTTTAAACTCGTTACAAATTATAGAGAAAATAAAAGAGCTCATGATCGATATTATAAAAGAAGCTCACCTCAGAAAAAAAAGATACAACTTGGGAAAATTATTAAAAAGCACATATTATATATATATATATGGTATATATATATATTTTAGGAAGTGATACCGGCTATAGTTTGGTTTGCGAGTTTCAGGTAATATTTATTTATAATATATAAGGTCTCAGATGAAAAAAGATTAGCTCATTTAGAAAAAGCTATTACAAAAAACAAAAATAAATATTAAAAAAAAAAGAGTAGAAGCTTTTTAGTTTTTTCAATCTGGGAAGATTAGGATTTGTATAATTAAACTACCATATTGTTATTTAATTCATAATAAAAACATAAATATGGATATGTGTATCGTATAGGTGTTTAAATACTTTACTTATTTTCACATTTGTGATGCATGTGTGGGTATTTCATGTTTTTATAATAAAATAAAATAAACCCGTACACATATAAGACAATTTGAACTTAGTTTACTTTGTTACAAATCAGCAGCAAGAATTTTATAAAATATAATTAAATATTAGTAATTTGAAATTTTAATTTTTTTCTTATATCTATTATGAGAAGTAATGTATTAATCACATTTTTATATTCAAGTAATAGTTTACAGTTTACATGAAATGCTTTCCAATGATCCTTAAATAACGCTACTCACACAATTTCAATAGAGAATAGGTAGGTATATATTATAAGACATTAAATTTTTTGAGAATACAAAAAATCTCAAATACATTGAAGTAATGGGCGCTTCCGATAGGCTGATTTAAAGAAATCTTTGCTATCGCGTTCTGGGCGGATGCTTAGTTTAAAAATTTATTTTTGATTTATCGCTATTAAATTTACCACACATAGAGACCATTGGATGAAATTGAGCTTAGTAGATTTAGGGAATGTCAACATTTTATATAGGTATATTCAGAATCATTCTAAGTGCCAGATTCTAAGTGAAAGAGAAAAACGTGAGAGCAACCAAACAAATCGTGCAAATACGTGCAATGAAAACCTCAAAACATGCAAAAGATAAATATTTTATTAACATAATAGCAGCGAAAATTAGAATAATTTTACGCATATTTAAACAATAAAATTAAATCATTATAATGTAAATTAGACAATATAATTTTATCACATTTTTTTTTTTATTATTTATTTATTTACAATCAGGTTAAAATAATTACATTTAGCTTTAGGTAAATTTGATTACAAAGAAATGGACTTGAAGGGAAGGTCATCCAGTGATGACTTCCCTAATTGAATTTATTTTTCCAGTTGAAAGTTAACGATCTTCTGAATCCAGTACATGAAATTTCTTTCTTCTTCTGATTGTTTTGCTGTTGCCCAGAAGAACGATGGCCGAAATATTTGTGTTTAATGAATTGATTACTTATGACCTCTCTAACTGATGGTAAGGTACCCACCTAAGGGTAAGGGAGTATGGGTAAATGGGGGTTAAGGGGTGGTCAACAAGATCTAATCGTCTATCCAAATGTCATCCTCACCTTCACGTGGTGCCCCCTGTTAGATAACTAACGAGGCTTGTCAAGTAGAATGGCTTCAAATTCGCGCCATGAGTTTGGTGTAGGGTTTTTGAATGAGCTAATCTGTGTGTTGGCACCTTCTAGGAGATGAGATGACATGTTTTGGAACAAAAAGAAGTGTGTTTAAGTCATAGATAAAAGATACTGAGTTTTAAGTTTATAGATGAAAGTGGTCAAATAATTGTTATAGATTATAGTCAAGTTATTGTTGAGTTATTGTTTGTATTTGGAAAAGTTTTGTTATATATATATATATATATATATATATATATAATCTTCAAGTTGTTATTAAATATTAATTGTTAAAACGAATTTATTAACCCATTTATTTCCTTTGTTAACATTCGTTCAGGATTCAAATTCGAATCCCCATACCTTAATCTAATATTGAATAAGTAATTCGACATTAGTGGCATCCCTTGTGGGGAAAATAATCTTCGATATTTTAAATATTAAGATTATTTTTATTAAAGATGGATCCTGTCGAAAGGCAACGAATGGAAACAGATTTAAGAAGCTTGAAGAAACAGAGAGTGAATTTACGAAGAGCATTCACAAATATATACATCAAAATCAAGACATCGTTCGGAAATGAGAACACGCCTCGAGATCAACTCATTTTGGAATTTCGATTGGCTGAAGAAAAGTCTCAACGATTAACAGCGCTGGAAAATCAGGTTAGCGAGATAGTATACAAATTAATAAAAGACGAGGCAGAACTGGCTTCCGAATTTGACCTCTGTGAAGAGTATAGAGAGAAATGGACCGAATTGGTCTATTTTTATGAGAGGAGGACAAACGTGAAGTGCACGGCTGGATTGGCAAGTGTTCAATCCGGTGGTACTTCACGAGAGCTTCCCAGAATGGAGAGGCTTAAATCGGATGAGGACGTTAAGTGCTCGGCTGGATTGGCGGATGTTCAATCCAGTGGTACTATACGAGACCTTCCCATAATGGAGAGGCTTAAATCGGATGAGGACGTTAAGTGCTCGGCTGGATTGGCGGATGTTCAATCCAGTGGTACTATACGAGACCTTCCCATAATGGAGAACCTCAAACCCGATGACGACGTGAAGTGCGCGGCTGGATTGGCGAGCGTTCAATCCAGTGGCACTACACGAGAGATTACAAGAATGAAACTCCTTGCAGCGACAAAAGGAGCTCTGAATCCAGCTGATTTAGGCAGCAGAGGTTGTTCTCCGCGCCATTTAATAGAATCTCGATGGTGGGAGGGGATGTCTTGTGTGATGTTACCTCGAAAAGATTGGCCTACTAACAACGTTTTGTTGCGAGAGGAGAGAAAACGGAAGAGAAGAAGACAGAAGAGAATTTGGAAGAGAAGAAGACAGAAGAGAAGATGGAAGAGAAGAAGAATTAGGGATCCGGCAAGATATCGGGAAGTGTCGGAAAGTGAGTGTTAAAAGGTTTACCTTTTAAGGTGGGAGTGTGTCAAGTAGAATGGCTTCAAATTCGCGCCATGAGTTTGGTGTAGGGTTTTTGAATGAGCTAATCTGTGTGTTGGCACCTTCTAGGAGATGAGATGACATGTTTTGGAACAAAAAGAAGTGTGTTTAAGTCATAGATAAAAGATACTGAGTTTTAAGTTTATAGATGAAAGTGGTCAAATAATTGTTATAGATTATAGTCAAGTTATTGTTGAGTTATTGTTTGTATTTGGAAAAGTTTTGTTATATATATATATATATATATATATATATATATATAATCTTCAAGTTGTTATTAAATATTAATTGTTAAAACGAATTTATTAACCCATTTATTTCCTTTGTTAACATTCGTTCAGGATTCAAATTCGAATCCCCATACCTTAATCTAATATTGAATAAGTAATTCGACAAGGCTCTAATGACCGAGCTACTGCAGTAAAACCGTTAAATAGGGAATTAAGGAAATGTAATTCCCACTCCTCCAAGACGCACTGGCTAGCATGAGAGGAGTAAGGCCAAATCCGCCTATGAAATGCTTCAAGAAAGAAAACGGCCCTCAGTCCCTGGCAGCTCAAACGTCCTAGGTTACAGTAGCGATCGAAGAAGGCAACGAGCGGAGGGTGCTAAGAATCCCCGGGTAAGGTCAGGCTACCATTAACGACGACTACAAATTGCGACTTATAATGTCAGAACACTATTAGGGAAACATAAAGTTGAAGAACTGGAGAAAGAGTAGATTTGATCCATTGGGATTGCTGGACCTCAGTGAAGTGAGAAGAAAAGGTGAAAAACATATTTCTCTGAAGTCGGGACATCTTCTCTGTTATAAAGGTGAGGATGATTCATCTATTGGAGGGGTCGGTTTCATGACTCATAAACGACATGTTAACAACATAGTAGAAATTAACTACAAGAGTCATTTGCGTCATTTTAAGATTGAATCATAGATACTCTCTCAAGATCATCTAAGCTTATGCACCAACATCCCTCCAACCAAACGAGGAGGTGGAAAGATTCTATGAGGATATATGCCAAGGAATGAGAGAAAGCAAAACACATTACACTCTTCTTAGTGGAGACTTCAATACTAAAATCGGGTCGAGAGAAGAAGATAGCAAAACGGTAATGGGATATTACTGGTATGGACAAAGAAACGACAGAGGCGTTATGCTCTTGGATTTTCCTTCGCACCATGAGCTATATTCAATGAAGAGTTTTTTCAAAAAGAGACCCGGACGCAAATGGACATAGATAAGCCCTGATGGACTTTGTAATAAAGTTAAAAAGGAAATAGTTCAGGACGTAACTGTTTTAAATAGGTTTTCGGCAGGTAGTGATCACAGAATAGTCAGGGCAATGGACATCGGCAAGGAAAGGACAAAAATTATTTCCAAATCTAAAACATCAAGTTGGGCCCCTATAAACGATCTCAAAACTATGAAGATATAATATCATCAAGTCTAACAGCCGAATGTGGCAGTGACATCGAGACTTTAAACAACCAAATAGTTAAGGCAATAAAATCAGCCGAGGAAAAGTGCAGACCGAGAAGAACTAAGAATGATGAAAAACTAAGTGAGAATACAAAACGACTTCTGGAATATAGAAGAAATCTGCCTAACAGATTCACTAGTAACTAGAACACCTTAAAAGAACTAAATAAGGATATATCTAAGGCCTTTAGGAAAGATATAAGAAATTTCAAAACAGAGAAAATATCAAGAGTCATTGAAGAAAATAAGAGTTTAAAGGTCAAGCGAAGAAAGCTGACTGTGGGAACGAACTTGATCTGCAAACTTTAAAACGAAAGAGGAGAATCTATCACAAACAAAGATCAGATAACTGAACTGGTGGAAGAATTTTATAAACAACTTTTTAAAAGCGGGGACATCCAACAAGCTAAATCCAATATCCCAAAAATTCAAAACCAAGGGTCAGAAGATATCCCATGCATAACAGAAGACGAAATTATGGCGGAACTCTCCCAAATGAAAAACAACAAATCGCCTGGGGAAGACGAAATTTGTGTTGAGTCCATAAAGTCAGGGGGGATGAAGCTGGTGAGTTCCTTGTGCGCTCTGTTTAATTTGTGTATTACGAAGGGAATAACTCCATCTGGTTGGGATAATGCGTTTGGTATATTAATTCATAAAAAGGGAGATATAGCTCACCTTGGAAATTATCGTCCAGTAAGATTGCTGTCTCATGTTTATAAGCTCTTCACAAAGATTGTGACCAGACAACTTACACCAAAACTGGATCAGTGCTAATCACGAGAACAGGCTGGATTCAGAGCTAGATTTGGAACAAATGATCATCTTCAAATTGGCAAGACTCTCATTGAAGTCTGTGGAATACAATAAGCCATTGTTCATCATATTTGTGGATTACGAGAAGGCTTTTGACTCGGTAGATCAACACAAGATGCTGGAAGCCTTGGCAGAGTGTCGTATAGACCACAGATATTCTACAATTATAAAAAACATCTATTCTAAAGCCACTGCATGTGTCAAAATTCACAAAAACACCAACAAATTTAAAATAGAACGAGGGGTTCGCCAAGGTGATACAATATCCCCCAAATTGTTCACTATTATTTTAGAGTATATGATCAAGAAAATAGATTGGGAACAGATGGGCCTAAATATCGATGGAGAAAAACTCAACCACCTAAGATTTGCAGACTCCGGTTTTAGTTTCTATAAGTGACCTTCAAAACAAAATGCACAATAGCATTTTATATAATCAATTATTTATTGTTAAAAATTTTGAGAATATAACTGATAATAACCTACCTATTTATAAAAGTAATAAGCCACTAATATATAACTTTCCATACAGGTTAATTTTATATGAACCTAATATTAATATCAAGAACTGGAATAATAATAATAATAATAATAATTTTATAAAAATAGAACTTTGTAGTATACTAAGAGAGAACTACCAAGATTTTGAATATATTTATACGGATGGATCAAAAAAAGAACTCGAATCCCACACTGGGGGTGCATTTTATCACGAAAACACAGGTTTTTACAAACAGTTTAAATTGAGGAAAGATGTATCTATATTTACAGTCGAAGCGATGGCTATTCTCAAGACTTTGGATTATAACAATTCTTATAAAAACAATGAAAAATTCCTGATTATTTCCGATTCAAAAAGTGTACTTTTAGATATGGAAAATTTTGGAAAAAAAATCAGAGAATTATTTAATATATCAAATAATAAACAAACTAATAGAAACTAAAAAGGATATAAGATTTTTATGGATTCCAAGTCATGTGGGAATCAAGGGAAATGAAACAGTTGATAAACTAGCAAAGGATGCGATACAAATAGGGGAAATAAATATTCGAAATAGAAATTCCCAAACCAGATGTTGTTTCTAGAATTAAAGGAAACATATTGTTAACATTTCAACAAGAATAGAGAGAATCGAGCAAAATCAAAGGCGACAAGATCACCCTGGACGACATGGAGGTTGAACAGGTTGTTATGTACAAATATCTTGGTCATGAAATTCGATTGGTTAGAGACAACCTAACCTGTGAGATCTTCCGGCGTATGAGATTGGCTTGGACTGCGTTTGGAAGGCTAAAAAGCCTGGTGTTCGGAATTGACATCACTGTTTCCCTTAAGAGAAAAGTGTTCGACCAATGCGCACTCCCTGTCATGAAATATGAAGCGAATGAAGATTGAAACCGATGAAAATATTTTTATAGTATATTCGTTTATTTAATTATTTACTTAGATTTTATTCATTAAAATTAATTAAATATTGAATATTAAAATTAATTATTTAAAACATATTTTAATGAATCATGCCATAAAAATAAATAAAATATAAATAAATTGGATAAAAATGCAATTTCGTGAAGTAAAACTTGAAAACGTGCGAAATAAAAAAGAACGTCCTTTTCAATAATCAAATTTCAGTTTAGGATTCCTTGAATTTAAAGCTAGCAAAAAAAAAAAAAATGCAATCGCAAAATAAAATTTGGCCGAAACGTCTCAATGAGAATTTTTTGTTTTATTCTTTCTTGGCTGCTGTCACGCTTTTCTCTCTCACATACTATTTCATGTATATTATTGGCATTTTTATCAGTTATTTTTAATGATCTCTAAAAGGGACATGCATACATTAATCATCAAGAATAGAGATCACTTAAATAGTAATAATCGTCTTAAAATAATTGTGAGTGATCTAATCAAGAGATATATGAAATATGAGTCGATCAGAAGTCAATGTGATTAAGTCCATGTTCGAAAAATTTCTATATTTTCGTAAATACTTATTCATCAAATTAGGTCTATTCTTTTTAGTACAAAAGGTTTTAACTCAAAAGGATCACAGGACCAGACCGGCAAATAGGACATGTCCTATATTTTAAATCAAGCAAGCTAGCCAGAAAGACAGTCATTTCGACCCCACAGGCCTCCAAATTGCAAATCCCATCATTCCCATCCCAAAAACAGCTAGAGAAAAAGCCTCGTGTGCAGCGGGCTTTAGTTTTATAATGATGTTAGGATTTAAAAAAACATCGATTTTTAAGAATTTTTTATAGTCTTAAGGTCATTGACTTTGAGCGACACATAATTTGAAATACAAGGAAATTGCAAATCCCATCATTCCCATCCCAAAAACAGCTAGAGAAAAAGCCTCGTGTGCAGTGGGCTTTAGTTTTATAATGATGTTAAGATTTAAAAAACATCAATTTTTAAGAATTTTTTATAGTCTTAATGTCATTGACTTAGAGCGACACATAATTTGAAATACAAGGAAACATTTGTCAACCAAAGCCAAAAAATATCAATAAGCCCCGCCCTGCTCTGTTGTCGTAGCAGGTCCAAGTCGTAGACAATGTATAATAGTAAATGTCACCCGATATCTTGATTTGAAACCCTGTATAGTTATGAATATTCTTATTTTTTAAACTGTTGATATCGTTACATTAATACTTAGATTCCCATTATCAGCAAATAATTGGGCTGTACGTGTATCAAAAACCAAACAATCTGAATTCATGTTAGCAGAAGCTACTCCTTCATGAATGGATTTAGTTGTCGCTTCCCAGGTTAATCTGCGTCTTTGACCGTTCAATTGAAGTCTAAATTGAAAAACAGATTATAATTAGAGAGATGAATGATATATTTAAATATCTCATCATTTAATGTTAAATAAAAATATAAGTTAGCTTATTTAAATAAAATAGAAAAATCAAAATTAAAAAAAAAAAATCGATTCAACAAATACTTTGAGCAAAAATATTCAATCTTTTTTAAATAAAAATTAAAATACAAATTGAAATAGTTAAAGTAAAAATAACATTGGCTAATACAGTGGTGTCTCAAATTATTAGGGACAGTCCGATTTGTTTTAATTGTCAATTGCTAGGTCTGTTTGCTTAAACGATCCTTTATAGTGGCGTATCTAGGCATTTTTTCGGGGGGGGAGAGGAATTCGGACCGACTATCGAAGATCGGTCCGAATTACTTATAGTGGCGTATCTAGGGCATTTTTCTGGGGGGGGGGGTTGGCTTTTACCAACACTCTTATTACATGTAGAAATCTTTAATTTCTCAGTCATTACGAGTTATGATAAGTTGTTCCCTTTCAATTTGCCGCATCAAGAGGGTAGCCAAAAGTAAGTTTATGCCCAATTTATTTGTCTAAATCAACTAACTGAAATCTGAAATGACGAGAGCTAATATTAAAAAAAAAAAAAATACTTTCTTAACAGTAATCACATAAAGATATATAGGTAACTGTTTTCAAATTTGGTTCATTAACAAACCAATTGCATACCTGACACAAACAAGTTCAATAAAAATAAATTTAAATTATCTAAGCATTTATAAATGAAAAAATCAGACTGTTCTTAATAATATGACAACCCATGTTATTTTAAAATAAATGGTAAAGAAAAATAATTAAAAGAAAAAATTATTTTTACCTATAAGCAAAATTTTCTGCTTGCTTCCGAGAACCTATTAATTGTACTATAGCAAAAAATTGATGATATTGATCAGCTTTTTTTTCTTTTTGGAGTACAAGAACAAAGTGATATCCAAAACAAGACTGTAGCATCACCCAATCTACAGCTCCAGGTAAATTAATGTCTGTAGCGAGAAATACAATATCTTCTCCTGAAATCAATTACGGGTATTCGGTTAAAATGTTTTATTTTATAATTTTTAATATCAAAATATGTAAATTAATAGTAATAAAATAATTCTTAAATTAACATTCTATATCTATTTTTACAGACAATGACTTGTGCTCAGATAGTAGATTCTGTGCATTTGAGACTAATGGCACTATTCCGGATGGGTTGCCAGGCTAATGTCCTAGTCAGTTGGCTTTACTCAGCTTCATACATCCCAAGATTATAATTATAATAGCTGCCTGGAATGTCCGACGCATGCGCAGAGAGGAAGAAGTTGATCGTTAGGGGTAAAAAAATTACATGTTCAGTATGAAAAATCCTGCGTTAGTGGTGAACAAATATTTAATTGGGGGATATGTTCCGAATGTGTTCGATAAATCCTTGGACCTTAGCGAGGATGAAAAATTCGCGCTGAGCATATTCTCAGTCATGCGCTATTAAATTATTTAAGGACAAAAATAATAGCATTGTAACAAATTCCATACTGTTTATTGTATTTATATTTTTTTTTTATTGTATATGTATTAGATCGTTGGATGATGGTTCTGTGCGGATTAAACATAGCACGTTTTACTATAGCGGGCATCCTAACGAACATAAATATGGGATCGGATTTATGGTGAATAGCAGAACTATGAGTATAGTAATCGACTTCCGCCCGTTTAATGAAAGAATATGTATGTTGAGAAGCCTTATATCTCAAGTGTAGTGAGAGAAAGAAGACTGGAATGGGCCGGTCATGTGCCTCTTGCTCCCAAAACCAGGGTCATAAAGAACCTCCACGAGAGCTACCCGCCTGGAAGGAGACCCCCAGGCAGGCCAAGACTAAGATGGATAAAGAATGTCGTCAGAGATCTACGAGAGCTTGACGTGGGGGTGGATGGAGCGATTAGCCCAGGATAGAGGGATGTGGAGAGGCATCACGCGAGAAACTCGTGCTCTACAAGGGCGATTTGGCCATCGTAAGTAAGTATTGTATATGTATTTTTATTCTCGGCAAAACAAAATCTTTTAAATGTATTATTTTTTCTGATTTGTTTAGGCCTGGAACCATTCTTCCACTTTTCCATAGATAGATAGACTTGGTATTATTGTTACACGAAATTTTTAAGACATATTCTTCAGGAATCTATCTATTGTGTAAAAAGAAAAGTGGGTGTACAAACATTTAGACACCTGAACGAACTTCCGTTCTCTTGTATTATTGTGAGTATCCAAGTTTACGACATTTTTAAACATGAATAAGCAAAATAATTGTAAAAATTTTCAAGTGAATCATTACCGTACGCTTTCGCCTGACAAACATACCATGCAGTTTGGTCATAAAATGAACAAATAACTATTTAGGATTTGTCATTAAATTAGAAAGGGAAAATAATCTTGGCGATAACTCAAGAATAGAAGATCTGACCAAAAGCATAAATGTGAAAAAGGGGCCAAGTTCGGTACAAACGGCTTCGCCGACAAAAGGGTTAGGATCTAAACGGGTACCAAGTTCCATAGCAGTTGCCCCAATCATACCTATAGGAATGTACAACGTTCTTCAATTGATTTAAAAGAAAACTTGTTACGTTCCTTGATATAAAATTTATAACACTGCAAGTTATAATAGTCAATAACGTGATGATATTTAATACAAGCTTAAAATTTAGCTTTGCTAGTTGTTCTATTTTATACTACAAACAATTTAGTTGGATATAAAACTTGGCAAGTTACAAATTTAATATCAAAGAACGTAACAAATTTTCTTTTAAATCAATTGAAGAACGTTGTACATTCCTATAGGTATGATTAAAGCAACTGTTATGGAACTTGGTACCCGTTGAGATCTCAAATCTTTTGTCGGCGAAGTCGTTTGTACCGAGCTTGGCCCTTTTTTCACATTTATGTTTTTGGTCATATATCATTAAAAAGTTTTATCCTTTAATTTATCTAAATAATTATATTTAAACATTTATATTAATAATTATTAAATATTTCTCATAAAATATCTGTTAAAAACCCTGTCGATTTTTCATAAATTTCACCCCTTCATTTCGGGCCCCGAAGAAGTTTCGGTTTTTCAATGTCCTCTATTAATGTGCCAAGCTTTACCAGTATGCCAAATTTAAGCATTCTAGCTTGATTGTATTTTCACTAAATTAAGCCTATAATAAATTTCACCCCTTCATTTTAGTTCCTGAAAAAGGGAAAGTTTCACTTTTTCGATTATTCTCTTTAATTGTAGCACAAACTCTACCAGTATGACAAATTTCAGCATTCTAGGATCAGCGGAAGTACTCTAGGTTTTTGATATGTGAATGTGTGTGTGTTCAAAATGGCACTTTTCAAACCTTAATAACTCAATAACTATAATAGATTTATTCATGAAATTTTGGTTGACACACTGCAGTGTGTCTAGATAAGAGAAAGTTCGTTCTAGAGCCAAAATGTTTGTATTTCTAAAATGAATGAAGATCACATTTTGGGCTTTCTAGCTTAAGAAATTCCGACTGAAAATACCGGAAATAAGAAAAAATTGATTTGGTATATTGAATATTAACAAAACATTTTGAAACCAATGAACTGAAATATGGAGCACAAGTTTGTATTAATAAAGTGTGCCAAGTTTCAACTTTCTAACTTAAACTAGAGATGGGCGATCCGCTCATGAATCGTTCAAAAGAACTAGTTCGCGTTGGAGAGCGAGTGAGCCATGACTCACAAAAAAAGAAAGGAAGCTCTCTAAGGGCCAGTTGTATGTCGGTTGGTAAACTCTTTTTAAACGTTGACAAAGGGTAAAACCTTAAAATTCACCTCGTGCCGGGTGGGATGGGCAATCAGATGAAAGTGCCTGTCATCTGATTGGCCATCGCAAGAGGCACAAGGTGAACTTCAAGGTTTTCCCTTTGTCAACGTTTAAAAAGAGTTTACCATCCTACATACAACTTGCCCTAAGAATGGTGGTTCTCTCTGCTTCAAGCGATTGGCTCTTAGTTCTTTCTGCTCTTGGCTAATTCGGTCAGCTCCAGCTCTCAGGATATTTTCCAAAGCAGGGCAATTCTATACAGAAAGAAGAAACCGCATCTCATAAAAAAATGTTTATTTTTAAACCAAAATTTTGAATTATTATAAGCAAAATGAACTTACTTAATTAGTAAACAAATATTTAGTTAAAATAAAAACTAACTGAATTTAATTTAATTTTATTTCTAACGCTACTTTTATGTAATTTTTTAGGTGTTTTGAGAATGATTCAAAGGGCTGGAGGAGAGCTGGTGAGCTATAAAAAAAGAACTAGTTCATTCTATGGAGCGAGATGTTCTCAGAAATGAACCATGTTGCTCATCTCTAGCTTAAACCATTCAATGACAAAAATTCTATATATTATTCAAATTTATTGAAAGCGTACTGGGCTTGAAAAAAATGTTCACTTTTTCTCCGAATTAAAATAATTTTATACCCACATTTGAATCAATCATGTGATTTTTATCGGGGTTTAAGATCCAAAATC
>JALMQS010000143.1:69976-151393 GCA_024734495.1 Forficula auricularia | reverse complement strand
CCCCCCCCTTAATTTTGGGTCGATATGCACCAAAATCTAATCAGCTCTTAATCTCAATGAACCAAAACTACTTGTGAAATTTGGTTTCGATATTCACACTAGTTTTTGAGCTAGCTCGTCCACAAAAATTTGATAACGCACAGAATAACAGACATTCTGGCAAAACAGTTATTATCTCGAAAAATATAATTTTTCGATCTTCAATTATTAGGGCTATTTTGTAGACCGAAATGCAATGGTTTCGCTCACTTTTTTTAATCAAAATAGTTTCAGCCGTTTTTGAGATATTTCGAAAAAAAAAACACTTTTTTCATGCACGATTACAATACTTGACCATACCCTGTATGGTAAAGTAAAAATGAGATTGGCAATGTTTCAGTTTAATTGGATCCCGGTAACGCGTGCCTCAACGAGGTTTAAGTTTTGAAAAAAATGCAATTTTTTGCAAAAAATTTCAGTTTTTCCTTCATAAAATGAAAACCACTCATCCTAGAAACCTGATGTGTGTCTCATTCTCTAGGCAATTTTATTGACTTGAACTTTTACTTGGTCCACTTTTTTGTTACAAGTCTTAGATTTGTAGATATTCAGCATTTTCCATGACTGAACATGATCCGAATCCTCAAAAGTGACTTTCTAAGCAAATGCTTAAAAATATAGCAACATTCAACTACATCTGCTTTCCAAATTTTTATTATTTTTTTATTTTCATTTGTACAATTTAAAGGGTTTAGCTAAAAGTTTTATCAAAAGTAAATGTTGCAAAATCTAAATTGAAAATGAAGGAATTACTAGAAAAGAAATAAGGTATAATGAGGAACAATGTATAATTGGTTTTTATTATTTGAATTTGTGTTATAAAAAAAGAAAGTCTTATAAAGTAAGAAATAATTATTATTTACAATTATCAGATTAAGGTTGTAATGGCTTATATAAGGTGGCTTATGAAGAGTCAGGAAAATTTTTCCTAATTCAGATATAACTTGTAAAACTTAGTGCCGTTGTTCTTCGACTTTCGTGGAACAGGAATTAAAGTCTTGAATTAATTTTATCCGCCATTCAGCTGTGTCATTGACAACTTTAAAACAGTACACTAATTTTTTTATCTTTTAAATAATGTTGCTTTTCACCATACATCCGGATCAGTATTAAAAATTCTGTATCAATTTCTAAATCTCTTAAAAAAATTTATAGTTCGGCGAGAAATAAGAAAATCCACTTCTTTGTCCAATAAATTATTTATCTACTTGTCGAGACGAAGGGTTGCTTTTTTTTTTACATCCCTATTGATACCTTTGAATAAAGGCGGTCAAAAGAAAATGTTTTGATATTACACTGCGTCATATTGCTCGTCGCACAATAGACCAGCAGAGCAATAGGCAGTATTTTAATAAAATCAATATTGTTCAAGGAAATTAAATAAAGAAATAGAATTAAATTATAAATATGGATTTGAGAAGGGAGTGATTCACTCGAAAATTAAAATTGTAAAATTATTAAATTAAAAATAAACTTAAATATCGAATAAATTGTTCTTTTATGCCTATGTAAAAATATCATCTAAAAATTTCAATAAAATCATTCAAAAAAATGATGTTTTCTGCATTTTTGAACCAAGAGTCCTCCTAAAGCTAGAAAGCCCAAAATATAATCATTTCTCCTCATTGGAAATACAAACATTTTAGACCAAGAACGAAATTTCTATAAGTTTTTTTTTCTTAAGTTATCGTGGGTATCTGGAACCAGACAGATATCCATAGAAAAAAATAATGGTTGAAAATAATTTTTCTGCACGTTTCAGGCATTTTTCAACACAATGAGCAAAAAAAAAAAATTGAAAATTTTTGTGTGAATACAAAATACTAGGCTCGTCCGGGAGGCATGCTATGCCTGTAGCGCCGTTTAATTTTAATTTAATTTAACATCGATAAGCAATATTTAGATAGTTTGGTCCCAACAGGGTGGAGCTACAGGACATACGGCCAGACAATCAATGGAACTGGTGCGCAAGCTCTTTTTGGGCCGTGTGATCTCCCTCAGAGAGTGCATCAACTGGCCTCCTAGGTCCCCAGATCCATTACAATTTTTTTCTGTGGGGATTAAGTATAAAGACAGAGGTGTACAAAAACTGTCCAAGAAACTTGAAAGCCCTGAAAGTACCAATTATTGAGAAATCACAGCACTTCCCGTGAGACAACGTAGCGAATTATGTAAAATTTCAGATTACGCCTTTCTTCCTACATTAGTAATGAAAGTCGTCATATGCCTGATGTGGATTTTTATAAGTAAATGGCAAATTCTGTGCTACATGCTAAATATAAATAAATTTGAATTTTAGCATGTTTTCGTGTTTTTATTGAGGCTTACTTATGTACCATGTATTTAAATATCATATAATAACATTTTTATAGGTGGAAGTAAAATGGAGATTATTAAATATGTTTTACGAGAGAAAATGGATTTCTATATTTTAAATAACTTATAATTACATATAAAACATGTATTTTAATAACGAACAAAATTTAAATTATTTAACAAAAATAAAGTTGTAAAATGTTAATAACTATTAAAATTAATATTATACAGCCTTTGGTTAAATCCCTCTCCTTAAATGCCTTGCTTATATTCTTCTAAACAAATTTTCATTTTTATAGACTTTTATTTTCTTAACTTTAAGAATATTTGATATCACAAGCAAAAAGATGTTAAAGAATATACTTATATATAAAACAAATTTAAGGAAGAGGAAAAATGTTACAAAAATGATATTTAATTTACTAAAATGACATATGAAGAAGATTATTTAAAATTCCTAAAATTAAAAGTTTTATATAACTTGGAAAAAGATTAATAGGCACTGCTTTAAAACATAGGCAGATATATAGATACATAAAATAACGCTAAATTTCTACTACATTTTTCTGTTTGTTTTCTTGAAAAAGGCAAATAAGGCGTTGAAAAAAGTATTAAGGTATATTACATATATGTACCTACTAATATAATAGAAAAAACATTAAAGAAAATAATCATAAATTTGCAAAAAAATATATAATTTGAAAAATTGTTTGTTATACATTGCTGAATATATAAAATTAAAAAATAAGTGACTAGATAATATAATAAAATTTGTTTCTCACTATGATTTACAGTTATTTTTACAAATATTTTTAAGAGAATACAAATCTTATAGTTAAATTTATATATATATATATATATATATATATATGTAATGATAATTAACAAAATTAAGATGTGTTTTTTTAAACCATTTTTTTTTTTGTTTTATTTACCATAAAATAATGGGTTCAGTTATAAAATTTTATGTCTAAATTTTTTGTTTTTTGTTTTATTTACCATAAAATAATGGGTTCAATTATAAAATTTTATGTCTAAATTTTTTTTTTTTGAAAAAAACTATTATAATAAATCTCTAACATAAATTTAAAATTAAGTTAAACAAAAAAATATTTAAGAACTTTATAAAAGTATTTAATAAATGATTTTCAAAAAAATGCAAAAACGAAATTTTTTTATTATTATTTATCAAAATGAATCTTATCAATCTAATCTAAACCATGTTATTAATTAAACCCTGTTGAGTTCTTGGAATTTTATAATTTTTCTCAACTCTAAACTGTTGATATTGTTACATTAATACTTAATTTTTCATCATCTGCAAATATTTGGGCTATGCGTGTATCAAAAACTAGGCAATCTGAATTCATAATAGCATTAGCTACTCCTTCATGAATGGATCTAGTAGTCGCTTCCCATGTTAGTCGACATTGTTGACTTATTAATTGAAGCCTAAATTTAAAATAAAAATATTTTTAGAAAGATGATAATAGACATTAATGTGAACAAAGATTATGAAATACACTCACGAGCAAAGAAATCGAATCCCTCTCTTTTCATTAATTCAATGTTACTTTGAATGTTTCTTTGTAATTTATTAGAAATTTAAATATTTTTTCTACAAGGTTCATTTTTCAGCATTTAATGGGCCCTCTACACTATGGCACAACGTGAGCCAGACATGTTGACCATGTTGGCTACCAATAAAACGAGTTAATTTGACGGTCCCTCCACACAGTGGTCCAAGAGTTGGGCCAATGTCTATGGCCTTGTGGAAACGACACCTAACCACTGGGCAGTTTCGTTGCGTAACATTAGCCCTCTTTGATATATCGAAAAAACCACTCCGAAGGCCAACCATCGCCAATCTCATCGCCAGCGTCAAACAATGACCAATACAAGCCAACCCTCCTCTGCATATTGGCGTTGGCTTGAATTGGCCCAAGTTGGCTCATAGTGTAGATGATGCATAAAATAAATGTAGAATGATAACCTAATGGAAATATATTATATTATTATTATTATATTTGAGAATGAAAATTACATTTAATAAATCGCATAGGGAGGTGATTCCATTTCTTTGCTCGTGAGTGTATATTTTAATTCTATAATTAGAATTTGAAAAAATATTGAATATAAAAAAAAAATATAAAATATAAAATAAAATAATAAAATAGGTGTGTATGCAGTTGTACACACGATTGAAGTGTAACTTCCGTAAGTAATTGTTATAATTTTAGTTTCTCTAAATGATAATAGATTATATTTTTACTTTCATATATATATAATATCATGAATATATCATATATATATATAATATCAAGAATTGATATAGGATATAATGTGTAATATTGCAATGGACTGGCGGGTTCTGGCTCTTTGAGAGCTTCTATCTCAGATATGAAATAAGTTAATTTCACTTTGTGACTTCTAGGTGGAAGGAATCAATGCCTTAATAGTTTGAAATAGGATATTGTGGTCCCCAGAGGCACACAATAGACAAAGAATCCATTGTCAGTGCGTATGTACCCCCCTGCGCCTCGCAGCCATAAGTCTCAGAAACTTAAGTTCGATATAGGTTAGAAGGAGTACAGCAAGATTTTGCTTGAAATAGGAACAATGAAAGCTGGCATTTACATGAAAGATTTTTCGTTTTTTTTTTTTTTTTAGATTTTCTCAAAAACGGCTTTAACGATTTTTTTTTTTAAATTGGTGAATTTATCAACTGTCATAAGTTGTTAGTCATGTATCAATTTTAATCCGATTGAAATAAAGGAAGAGGGTGTAAATTAAAAGCGCCCAACCCAAATTGTTCTTGTCCAACCGCTCAAAAAACCTGCTAAATTGAGCATTTAAGTAAAAAATATTGAAAAACAGTTGATAAAATTAAAAAAAGGTAAATCGACTTCATAGACTTTATATAATAAAAATAATTATTATACATTATACCTAAACTATTAAAAAATAATACCTAAATTATATAAAAATCTGTATTACCCGAAATAGTGCACATTTTTGCTTCCCACCCTCCAAATTTTTCTCGCCCAACCGAAAAGAAAAAGCAGGCGCCGCCATTGCAAATTGAAGTAATTTGAATGAAGAAAATTGGTATGGTTATTTCAAATAAGGGTTTAACTAATGTGAAAGTTCTGTGGTGCCCACACAAGTTGATTATTTCAACTATTTTTAATAACATTGGTACACGGTAAGCAACAATTTAATTCAGGAATTTTTTTAATTATATATAATATATTGATAATAATTTTTAAAGTTAAATTAATTCAATTAATTGTAGGTAAATAAAAATTATTAATAATATATATAATTTAAAAAATTACTGAATTAAATTGTTTCTTATCCTGTATCAATGTTAATTAAAATAGTTGAAATAAAAATACAATTTTTTTTTTTTTGAGAATGACTGATATATTAATATCTCGGGATTGGATGAAGGCAATCCGGAAATAAACAAGAGACTACTTCCAACAAATAATATTTATTGCAAATATTTCTCCTTTATAATATTGTTCCTTCCTTCCTCAGGATTCAAAAGGGTCAATGAATGAAAATATAATCTATTAACATAAAGAGAAACAGAAATTAGAAATAACTTTGTTGGTAGGTGAATGGCCCAAATGCTCGAATGCTCCACAATGCATCGTGAGGGCGTCAGTTCAATTATGGGGGCTGTAAACATTTTTTTATTCTTTATTTTACTAAAAATTTTCCAGAGCCACCCTTGAATGTGCAGAAGTATGCACAATTTACTAAGAGGGCATTGATTTTTCCGTTTGAGTTTTGGAGGGGGAAAAGCTGCATCGAGATAAAAACTAAAAACGTTCTGCTATAACCATGTAATGAAGTTACACTTCAAAAATTTATTAAAATAAACTTTTTCCAAAGTAAAGAATGGATATAGATAAATAAATATTTATATTTACCTATAGGCAAAATTTTCTGCTTGTTTCCGAGAACCTATTAATTGTACAATGGCAAAAAATTGATGTCCATCAATTTGTTTTTGCTTTTGAAGAACCAGGACAAAATGATATCCAAAACAAGATTGCAACATCACCCACTCTACAGGGCCAGCTAAATGAATGCCAGTGGCAAGAAACACAATATCTTCTCCTGAAAATAATCATGGATCTTTAGTTTAGATTTTATTTAATAACATGCTCGATTTCTTGAAAATTTATAGTAATAAATAAAAAAAAAAAATAAACTAAAAATTTTTCATTTTATTGTTATAATGAAAACTTATTAAAATTTAAAATTTTCTCATTAATATACTAAAGAATAATTAATACATTAATGAGAATTGTTTTGATCGCGCATTTTGAACAAGATATATATCGCGAGACTACGGCTGGTTGAAGCTATTGGAGTCTTGCTGAGTCTTTAAGTCTGGACCAAGAGAGAATGAAAAAAGATATGGACCATTTAGCTATAATCCTACGTCATTATTGCGTTTAGCCCGCATGACACTTGGATGGATCACCAAATGAATTTGAAATCTGAGATGTTATATATTCAATCTCACAGTCCAGAGCGCCCGATCTGTTAGCATGTATCTTAAGTGTTTGCCATTAATTAATCGTATATGTAAATTTATTTAACTTCATTATTTCAAGTTAGAAATATATATGTTCAGATATTATTTTCACTTAATATTTGACAAAAATCACCTACTTTTGATTCGCTATTGAATCAAATGTAGGAAACATACGAAAACTTATTTACGCTAGAACCGCCCTTATAAATAATTAATAATAAACTTGAATATAAAATAAATTGTTTTTTATGCCTATATCAAAAAGATATACTTTTAAATCCTCAATAAAATCATTCAAATTTTTTTTTTCATTTTTGAACCAGAAGTTTTAAAGTGAGAGAGTCCAAAATCTGATCAGTTCTCCGCATTCGAAATAGAAAAAAATTTAGCACAAGAACGAACTTTATATAAGTTCTTAAGTTATCGTGAGTATCTGAATCCAGACACACAGACAGAAAAAAATCATGGTTGAAAATGATTTTTCTCCACGTTCCAGAAATTTTTCTACAGAATGAGCAAAAAAAAAGTTTGAAAATTTTTGTGTGAATTCAATACCTACTAGTTTTAAGGCATAACGAGTAAAATCAAATATCAAGGCATAAAAAAGCATAGTGAGCGTCTTTGTAAAATGAAATTAATTACATCCCAAAATTATCAGATTTTGTTTTATTATAGCTGTTAATTTGGAAAATTTAAATTTATTTCAAAAATTTTTAATTTACTAAACTGCCATTTCTTTAATATTTCGATAAGAAATTGAATTTACCTTGAAGAGTTGTGATTGACTTATGAGACATCATAAGATGATTCAATACTTGATCTAATGATCCTTGCCAATTGCAAGATGGTCCTGGACAAGGACAGGAATATAATCGACGATGACATATTTCTTCATGTTCAGCTTTTTCAGTATATTGTAATAAGTATTCACAGCCGGAAGTAGAATATTTACATGGGAACATGACTGTTGAAGCAACTTTTTCCATTGCAAGATTTCTTATATTACCTAAAAGTTTTTATCAAGTTAAAAAAAATTTTAATTGCAAATGAATATTTAATAGGTGTACAAATACATATTAATAAGTTGTTTAGTCTGTTAAAAATATCATATTATGATCGGTGCTCTTTTGCGGTTTAGGGTGGATTTATGGCATAATATATTAAAAAGCCTTATAGAGCGGTAGTCTTCTATTGTTGACCAGGACATTTCAAAGGATTTCCAATTAGGTTTGGCACAAAAAATCTTTTTGTGAGATTGCCCATCTTGAACTTCTCTTTAAAGCTCTGCAAATGGTTGGATTCTCTTAAATGGTAGAATTAAGGTTCTGTGTTCAAATTAGAAAAGTGCCGAAACAATCCCCTCCCCGAACTTCTCGGAACGGGAACTGTTTCCCTACATCCCTTCTTTACAGAGTCTTATAATCTTCAGTGCTTCAAAACTCGGAAACCCTTATCTTTATTACTTTCATCTTTTCAGTAATGAAAGGATCTGTCAAGCACTATAGGAAAATCCCCCGTTCAGGCGCCTATAGACAAAATAATTAAAATTTTGTGATAAAATATCTAAGTTGGATATCACTGTTGGGTCTAACTTCTAGAATGACCACATATTATGCCCACTCAACTTCTTACCCTAAACCCTGGTTCCCTATCTCAATAAAGTTGCATACCACTGAGTCAATGATATAATAGAGCGTGGACCACCCTTTCCTCACAGCTTAATAACTCCCCTAATGATAATAGCGAACATTTAGAGAATTAATTTTTGAGCTCGAATTCTTTACACTAGTGAAAGTTGTTGGCTTGCTCAAAGCTAATTTCATAAAAGATAAATTGTATATAAATAATAAAAATAATAATTAATATGTAAAATTAGGTTACAAAAAAATGAGACGTTTTGGAGGCTTTTTGCCCGGTGACTGCACTTTAATTGACTAGTTAGACTTTGTAGTTGGCCGGGGATCAATCGGAAAACCATTGCTCTAAACATATCTCAAATTCGCCACTGTCTTGAATCTGGCTCCCATCTGTGAAGTGAGTTCCAACCAGGCTCTTGCCATCCTAGATGCAATTCAGAGGCGATCAATAAAACTAATAGGAGATTCCTTCAGGTCTTTCAGCAGCCCAACTATTCACCAAATAACTCGTTTTGTCGGATAGACACTTCCAGTAAGTGTATGAGATTCAGAAGAGGCTTGACATTTTCATCAAGTCCCAGTTTTCCAAGATGGAATTCCTCAAGTCGCTAAAAAACTGCTGCTGAGTTTCTCAAACGAAAGCAACCGCGAAAACTTTCACTGAAAAAGTTGTTTTATTTTCTAAGAGAGAAAAAAAAAATTGAATTTTGCTGAAAATTTTGGATTATCTATTTGTACACCTAGCGTTTCAAAAAATAATTTAATTAATTTGAAATTTAAATTATATTTTTCATAAATATGATCATTATTTCAATTTATTTTAAGCTAGTTAGAATATTAAAATAGTTTACCTAAAATGCCTCTGCATGATGGACATCTAATTAATTTCACTCTACAATTTGAGCAAAAAAGGTGTCCAGTTCGGCATTGAAATATTGGTGGTAATACATAATCATAGCAAACTGAACATTCAAAAAGACTTGCTAATTCTGCAGATGAAACACTAGTTGAAGTACTCGTGGAGGCAGAACTTAAACCTCCAGGACTCCTTTGCGATGAGCCAATAATACCCATAAGAACACTATTCATGGCGAAGTAACTGAAAAAGTTTTAAAAAATTAGAATATTTATCGAGATCGATGTTATTCATTTGTTTTTTAGGAGCTAGATAATGGTCGATAGGAAAGATCTAATAAGCTAAAAGAAAAGAAAAGAAAGAGGGAAAGGAGAATGTCATAGAAGAAGAGTGAATATAGGAGAGTTGGTTAGTATCGAGGAATGAACCTCATTGATTCGACACTAATAGGGTTCAGATTTACTTTTACACGCTACCCTAATAAGCTGACGTGTTCTTTTATCCACTTGACTTTACCATACAACCTGGCCCCTACTACGTGTAAAATTTTGTTTCGGTATTCTCACTAGTTTTTGAGCTAGCTCGTCCACAAAAATTTGGTAACGCACAGACTAACAGACAACCAGACTAACTAACAGACATTTTGACAAAACAATTATTTTCTCGAAAAATATAATTTTTTTCGATGTTCACTTATTAGGGCTTTTTTGTAGACCGAAAAGCCATGGTTTCGCTCAATTTTTTTAATCAAAATAGGTGAACGTACCAGTAGTTGATCAAATAAGGCGAGTTGCTCCCGATTTTATTTTACAGCTCTCGCATTATGAATGCTGGGACTGAAATTTTATATCCATCTGAATCCTACATAATTGCTTTCTTATAATATGCAGTGAAATTACACTTTTCATCGCAAGTAAAAAAATTGCGCCTAAAATTGTGACGAGTTTTGTTTTGTCCCAGTAGTTGATAGGGCTCATCCAGTAATTGATTACGGTTGTTCCAGTGGTTGATCACATCGTTCACAGCCTATAAATTCACCCTAAGAATGGGTTTTACCGTGAATATGGTCAAGATAAATTGTTACCTTTACGTCAAATTTTTACTATTTCCTTCCTTCAGTTTTTGTTTCAGCAGTTTGCTTTCCTCTCTGCTTAATCCTTTCCTTCTTTTGAGACTCTTTTTCATTTTTCGCCTTTTGCTTCTCTTCAAAAGACCTCAACCAAGCTGCAGACGTAATAGCGCTGGTCAGTCTTGCCTTAGAGGTTTTATTTCTCTTTACCGGCGACTTATTGGGCCACAGGATGATATCAGCAAAGGATGGACTTACTCCTGTTTGTCCGTTTGCAGGAGATTTATGAGGAGTCACGATTGTGGGAGTGAGAAACATGTCCTGTACATCTGCTTAAATCACTGGTAACAAAGTGGGAGATAAATTTAACCGAATTTATCGCGCGGAGAATTTACCACTGCTCGAAGCCCCTAAAACCTTAGTAAATTGGATATTGAATTGTATCTAAGTTTCTGAGATTGGCTCGTGATCCCGGCTTCTTTTTCTTCTACTCTGTTCTTTTCACGATGGAGGGGCCAGCCCATACAGGCCTTTAGGGGATGGACCTTCTGGTGTATCTCCTGCTCACATCAATATCATTAAAAAAAAAAAAAAAAAAAAAAAAAAAAAATTTTCTTTTAAAGTGGCCGTTGGCATTGGAAAATTATTACTCCCAGTTTCAGTCGTGCCGGGTACAGTTACAGCTTCAGTCATGGTGGGTGAGCACTCTAGAGTACAATCCAAATCTGCCCTAGCACTTCCGCTTGGTTCTGATCCTAAATCGATGAAGGCTCAGGTCCTAGCTTCAAGAACAGTCTCAAATTTTTCCAGAAGGCAGAGTCACTGGGACCTTTCCAGTCTCCAACGGTGTTTCTAAATTCTTCAGTGCGTCCTTTTGGAAAACGTGATTCAACAAGGAACAGTGTTTCAACCCCTTTTTTAGTATTAAAAATGTCAGAAGGGCTGATGACATTTACAGTTTAACTTTAATTACCAATACATTTTGAGTAATCGACTGCATCTTCGGCATCGTGAGAGTAAGAGAAAAATTGCCGCTTGCTCGAAGGTGCCCATGGTCAAATAATTAATTAACCAAGGCACCTTAAAGAAATAAATATTAACTAAGTAGGAACAAAAACTGGTGTTTCAAGACTTAAAAACATTAGATGATATTGTGATCAATCATAAGAGCATCATGTTCCATTAGTTGATCAGAGGTTATCAACCATTGGAAATCACGCGTTTTAGATGTTCCAGTAGTTGATCAACTATTTTCTCCAGAACTTAAGAGGCATGGTGTCTTAGAACCGATACCCAATAAAAATTGAAACTCTTATGTTTGACATGCAAAAAGAATTAATATGATAACTTCAAAACTCTGTAAGATACAGATGGATAAATAATAGTGATGCATACTTATAATCTACTCATTTTTCACCTCAAATAGCGAAGAACAGCACAAAATTATTTATTCTGACTCTCCAAGATGGCAGAAGAAAGAAACAAAATGAATAATATCCAACCTCCAAAATTTTCACTTTTTCTAATTTTTCATTCCATGTCAAATAATTAAAAATTAACAGGATGACTTTTAATGTAAAACATATTGATTTAATCTTTAATCTTTGACTTTAATATGGTATAATATATATTAATATAACATTATTTATATTTGAGAATGAAAATTACATTTAACAACTCGATATAGGGAGGTGATTCTATTTCTTTGCACGTGCTAGTGTATAAACAATAGTATAAAAGAAAAATATCATAGGAAATGTCTTTGTTTATAAAAGTAGGCTTTAACAAGAACATTCATCATTTAATTGTAATACGAGTATTTCAATTTGACTATTGTATTAAATAATTGCAAAAATAATTAGTAAATGTACTTAAACTCTTGACATTATAAATTATTCAAGAGTCCAAAAAATATAAAATGTTAAATATAATATGACTATCAATTAAAATTCATAATAGTGATTTCAAAATAACTAAGATACTTACAAAAATTTACATTATTTGAAAATAGATATTAGGCTCCAAAAAGCATGTTTCAATTGGTTATTTTTCCTGGGTAGCAAATTTTTTAAGTAAATACTTCACATTACTATATTCAATAGAATATAAATGTGAAAGTAAAAAATAATAAATGTTACATTTTTTATCAAAGATTGAGCCTAATGGGATTTGAAATTGTCAATGAACAATCAGATAAAAAAAAAACGTAATTAGAACTTATTTTTTTCGCTTATTTTTTAAAAGAATATTCAATTTGTCAAAATATATGTTCGAAATTAAAATAAGGTTAACATGACAATGTATCGACATCCTAGAAATTGTGGGAGCCCAGGCCAGATGGCTGTCTTTTGCAAGGGGGAGTTCGTCCACCGTCCACTCGACACCAAATTCAAATTCGAAATTAACATCCAACAATCAAAGCTGCTTGCACCTTTGGTAGGTTTAAACTGGTACAGTTATCCAAAGGCAGAGCGCGCCCTTTCAATTCAGGGAAACCAAGGCAGCAAGGGATAGGCTTACGCCCTTTTTTTTAAAACAAATCAAAAACATTATCCCAAAGTTGAAACAACTGGTGTAGTCACCACACGACTTTCACATTCTCACTTATTTGAAATCATCGCGACTCGCGATACTTACACCCCCTCAAGGGCGAACCTAGGATTTTTTTGGGGGGGGGGGGGGGATATTAAAAATAAATACAAGAATATAATATTTTTATTTTAATAGGAAATTCAATTAATTAATGTTCATTTACAAGAAATACGCTTACATTCAAAATAAATATTAGAATTATACCAGGGGTGGTACCGGAAGGGGGGGGGGGGATTTGAAATTTTGGACTTCAAAAGTAGTTTTTAGAGACGATTTTGACCCTCTGTAAATTTAAAAACAAACAAAAAGAGCGCATGAAGAAGGGGAAAATATACAGGTTTACCTACCTATTAAATGTATCTATCTATCTATCTACTCTTATTAAACGAGCAAAAATTATATATTTGTATCTTAGTTCTATTTTGAAAACGGCTCTAACGATTTTGATGAAATTCATGGGTTAGGGGGTTTTTGGGGTGACAATTCGATCTGTCACGGTCTCATCTTCGACAAAATTGTTTTTGATGGGTTTTTTCGTAATCAAATTAATTATACTCAGGTAGACAAATCCCATTCTTAGGGTTTTAAAAAAGGTTACTCTTTTACTTTTCTACCCAGGCAGACAGTGGGTTGGCTTAATTCATTGTTCTCAAAGGTCTTGAAGAACTATTATGATAGAGGGGTGAACCGCGATTGGATTTAGGTGTACACCTTCTTTGGAATTACTTTGGAATTCATTAGATAATCTATTGTTATCTATTGACTTCTACTTGGAAATGGAAGTGGAAGTAGGTGTACACGATTTTAGGTCGCGGTTCACCCCTCGATTGTGATTAAACGTTAGAATTATTAATAAACGTTTTATAATTGTTTTTATAAAGAACCTTATTTATTTAATAGAATAAAAAATAATCAAGAATTTATTTAAAAATATCTTTCGCATAACCAGGTCTCAATTTTCAGAAAAAATAACACATTTTGATAGGTTTTATTTATTAACAATTGGATGAATAAAAATGAATCATGTGGTTGAATCAAAACAGGTGTAGGAGGTGGGGGACCCGAGGTGGGGGCCGGGCGGGGGGGGGTGGGGGGGGGGGTACAATGGTCGAATACATTATATATATATTTGTATTTTTTTTAATTTGAAAACGGCTCTCAAATAAAAATCGACCTTTTTATCAGAATTTTAATTTAAAATAATATTAAAATAAAGCTTTTAACGGAAGGAAGAAGTTACCGAGCATCGCTCGGTGCCTCTAGGTACTATTATACTATACTTGGACTATAGTTCGCTAATTGTGTTCTTCATATTTAATAAATTGGTTGAGACTACTATTGTAAAATAGATATTTTTTAAAATTAAAAAAAAAATTAGTTACAGCTACTTTTAGTCTAGGGCCTACACTCTAGGCAAATTACGATTTTAACAGAAAATAATTCCAGGTAAAGATTTTAATGATGGAATACCTTTATTGGTACTCCAATATTACTACGGTAAGTTTTCCCTCAAATCTATGTTGTGGAAATCAAATCAAATCAAAATATCGCTCTGTGATTGGTGCTCAGACGTCACGCCTGCCTCCTGGGTGCAAATGTGGCAAGTACTGGTGGCAAATTTTGCCTCTACGAAATTTGAATATGAGCGGGGCGGGGCGATCGGCCCCTCCACCCCCTGGATCAGTCCTTGCACCCACTTCCTTTATTTTAATCGGATTAAAATTTATATACGACTAATAACTCATGACACTTAATAAACTTAGCTAACCGTTTTATATTAATTTCTATTTACCATTTTTTTTATATAAATATATTTATTAGTATAAAAATATTATAATAAAACAAATTGAACCCCCCTCCACCCTTAATTTTTGGTTCGATTTCAACTGCAAAAAAATGTTAAATCGAAATGAAAATAAAATTTAGTTATTTATCATCAAATTATTCATTCAACGAAACTGCAAACAGCGCACCGTATCTTGAAAAATTCCACTTTTGCTTCAAATTAAAGCTTAGATAAAAGAATACATACCTATAGTCAAACCAGTGGCGGAAGTACAATAGTGCACGACCCCGCGAAAGGCTTCCCAATTTTTTCAGATTTATTATTTGTTAATTATAGTCAAATTGTTCCTATTTAAATTAGAATAAAAATACATCAAGGAAGAAACAATGGAAGAATAACGCATTTAGGGTAAATAAATTTTAACCTTTTTAAATATTTAATAAAGGTACGGATGAGCGATTCTTTAATTAGAATCTTATCAAGGAACATTACTAAAAAAAAAGGTGGAATGAATGATCTACTTTCTTAAGAGCTAAGGTATTGCAAGGATGCCAAATACAAATCATAGTTATAGTCTAGAAAAATATTAAAGTCAAAAAGTTTGCTATAATAACTTTTTTTTAAAAGTTCTACTTCTTTAGAAGTGAATAAAATGGAAAGTGGGGGGGGGGATTGCTTTTCATGAAACTGAGGGGGAGGGGTCATGAAGTGGTCTCCCTTGTAAAATAGATATGTTAAAAAAAAGATTTGCTTTAAAATAGAATACATTACTTTATGATTTACTAATAAAAATAGAAATTTATTCTATATAACTATACATATAATCTGGGATAACAAACATTTTCTCAATAAAAATTGGATCGCGAATGAAAAAAGTTTAACAATCGCTGCTTTAGGCAAATCGATTTTTACTTCTATTAGCTTAGTATTATATTCAAGCGAAAATTTCCATTTTTTTCATTTTTGTTCACTGTAACGAAGAAATGAGATAAATCATTTTGTCTGAGTGTCTGGATTCACGATAATTTAAGAACGAAAAGCCGTAGAAAGTTCCTTCTTCTGCTAAAATATTTGTATTTCTCAATACATGGAGCTAATTAGATTTGGCATTTCTAGCTTTAGTAGAACTCTTGGTTCAAAAATAAAGAAAATATCATTTTTGGAATGATTTTATTTAGGTATTAAATCAATGTTATAATGTAGGCATAAATGAACAATTTATTTTATATTTAAGTTTATTATTAATTAATTATAAAGGCGTCTCTAACGTAAATAAGTTTTCACTTTTTATTATTAGCAATTGTTTCATTAGAATCTGATTGAAGAAAAGTCTGAAAATGATGGAGAGAGAATGATCTCTATTCCTTTAGAGCTAAGCCATTGCAAGGATTCCAAAAACAAGTACAAATCTATTTCAGAAGAGTAGATAATTTCTTAATTTCTATTATTTTTATAGACTTGTGACTCTAGGTAAGAAAATGTTAAATCGAAATTAAAATAAGATTGAGGTATTTATCATCAAATTATTAATTCAACGAAATTGCAAACAGCGCACTGTATCTTAAAAAAAGTTTCACTTTTTTTTCCAATTTAAAGTTAAAGATACATAGATAAATGATACATACAGTCGAACCAGTGGCGGAACTACAATACTCTGCAACGCTTCCCAAATTTTTCGGATTTATTATTTGTTAATTATAGTAAAATTGTTCCTATTTAAATTAGAATAAAAATACATTGACAAAAAAATAGTGTTATAGTCTAGAAAAATAATAAAGTGCAGTGTCGTTTCTAGAATAGGCCCTTAGGGTAAATGAATTTTAACATTTTTAAATATTTAATAAATGTACGGATGAGCGATTCTTTAGAATCTTATCAAGGAACATTACTAAAAAAAAAGGCGGATGAATAATCTACTTTCTTAAGAGCTAAGGTATTGCAAGAATGCCAAATACAAATCATAGTTATAGTCTAGAAAAATATTAAAGTCAAAAAGTTTGCTATAATAACTTTTTCGATGGCCCTTTTAGAATTGAATTCTCATCTTATAATAAAAATATGAATCGTAACAATAATATTAAATAAATGCTTTAAAATCCTTAATTTTCTTTTTGAATGACATTTTTCTAGGGCATTATTTATTTAATAATATAATTATTTATTCGATACTACTTATATAATAATTGTTTTCGGAATCCTGAGCCCCTGGAGCGAGTTCTTGTCGCCATTCTCAGTACAGTAGTCATATATTTATATAGGCATATTAAATTTGAAGATCTGAAAAGATTAATTTATTTCAAAACTGTAGACGGTACCAGTAATTTTAGGTGAATAATTATAATAATCAGAAAAATCATTCTTAAAATTCAAATGTTATAGTAACATTCAGTTTCTTAGCTGGGGCATCGAGTCGAGTAGAAATGGCAAAAGAGTTTAATTTTTTGCCCATCACATATTCAATTAAATCTATTGAAATTTCATATCTATTAAATATTTTCTTTTATCTTTTATATCAAATGGTTTGTATTTGAATATTTGCATTTTAAATGGGAGTTTATTTGAAGTCTAATTTAAATAAACGCTAATTAATAGGTTGAAATAATTTTTAAAAATATGAAATTAATAAATATCAATATTAATAATTATATTCCATTTTGAACGAAATTGATTGATTAGTTTTTAAGAAAATGGGAAAAAGCTAGAAAACCGTAACAAATGACTCGCTGATGCCGGGTGACTTGCGACCCAGCCTCTCGATATAACAGTACAAAAGCATTATAAGTGAGAAAGAAATCTATGTTATTTGGAAGTTCACAGTATCTGTCTAATATAAGAAAATAGCATTTTAATTAAGATTTTTTTTAGTTTAAAAAAAATTGTATGAATAGATTCAATTTCTTTTCGCCGGGAGTGAATCAACTAGAAATGGTCAACAGTTTTATTTTTTTTCCCATTAGATATTTATTCAAAACTATTTAAATTTCATATCTGTGTGTTATTTTCATCTATCTTTTATAGTAAATAATGATAATTACGAAATTTGAATTTTAAACGGTAGTTTATTTGAAGTCAAATTTGAAAAAACGCTAATAACTCTGTTGAATTTTTTTTTTAAATATGAAATTAATAGATATTATAAAACAATTAATTCTTAATCATTTACTTCTATTTTGAACGAAATCGTTTCAGTAGTTTTTGATAAAATGATCAAAAACCATCTGAGCCGTCTCAAAAACGATCCTTTTTGAAGGCACGAGATCCGTTTAAAAAAAGTTGAAAAAGTCATATGAAACGAAATTTTGACTTGTGACATGGAGGTGAATTTTAAAATGTTTCTAAAACGGCCTTTCATAGACGGTTTTCTGGGTTTTTGACGATTTTCTCAAAAAGTACTGAAGCGATTTCGTTCAAAATTGAACTAAATGATTAATAATTAATTGTTTTATAATATCTATTAATTGCATATTTTAAAAAAAAATTTTAACGGAGTTATTAGCGTTTTTTCAAATTGGACTTCAAATAAACTACCGTTTAAAATTCAAATTTCCTAATAATAATAATTTCACATAAAAGATAAATGAACATAACACACAGATATGAAATTTCAATAAATTTAAATAAATATCTAATGAGAAAAAAAATAAAACTTTTTACCATTTCTAGTTGATTCGCTCCCGGAGAGAAGAAATTGAATATTTTCATAAAATTTCTTTTAAACTACGAAATTATTAACCAAAATGCTATTTTCTTATATTAGATAGATACTGTGAACCTCCAGGTTGATTAAATCGATAAAATAAGATCGATTTCTTTCTCATTTATAATTCTTTTCGAGATGTTGTGTCGAGATCAGAGACACATTATTTGTTATTGATTCATAAAGTCCATTCACTCTATAATATTGGATTCTCTCTTTTAACTCGTAAACTATTGATTTGAGACATTTCCCTTATATGAACTTTTCTGTTGGAAATTAAGTTTTGTTTAATAAAGCTAATTTTATAAATTTGTGTAACTCAAAGGGTTAGGCACTAATGGTGAAATTTAAGATGAAAGTTGGATAAATATTGCTCTAACGCCCTAAGTATTTTACATATAAAAAATTTCTAATGAAGAAATATGTTGATAATTTAATTTACTAAAAGAAAGTTCATTATGTATAATTAGCTCAGATGACTATTTAAATATCTACAGTAGAGAGAATTAAATATTCAAAATTAAATAATATTTTCGGAGAAAAGTAAACATTTTTTTACAAAAATAAAAGGGTGCCCCTAAATTAAATGTGAAATTTTTTATTGAAATCCGTATCATCAACCAAATTTCATATTTTTTGATGTAAAAAATTTCCTGACTTGGCTTGAATTTTTATATTGAAAAATATTTGCATTTACATAACTCGTAAACTATTGAGTTTATACATTTCTCTTATATAAACTTTCCTCATGGACATTAAATGTACTTTAATAAATGTCCTTATATGAATTTGTTTACTTATACCAATTTAAGTGGAAATTGGGATAAATAATTCATACAAAACTCATTGTTCACCCTAGAAAAATCGAAATTCCATTATTACGAGGCATCACATCAAGTATTTCTCATTAATAACTTTTAAGGAGTTCGGTGTTGGTTCTAGATGAAACATTTTAATATAATAATAAAACTTGAGTAAGATACGAGGTAGGTTTCACAAAAAAGAAATAAAACAAAATTAAGTTTTGAATTCGATATATTTCGGGGGTTAGCCCATCATAATATAAATATATCGAATTCAAAACTCAATTTTGTTTTATTTCTTTTTTTGAAACCTACCTCGTATCTTACTCAAGTTTTATTATAATATTTCTCATTAAATTATTTCGTTACTTCCAAAATTTGTCAATTCTACTTAAAAGTTTGTTGATCTCTAATCGGATTACCGAAATTGAAACCTTGTGGTGATAATCAGCAACCGGCTTCCGACCCTAGGAAAACTCCCTAACTAGGCCAATAGTCGCGACTACTCCATTTTGAGTCACGAAACTAAATGTTGGGGTTGAAAAAAAATAAAATAACAATGACAACGAAAAAATTATATTGGGCAGCGATCAAAAATAAATTCAGAATAAGCTGATGTGGCCATCCACAGTGGTGTCGCAGGTCTTGCAGGGAGAATCTTTGAGCCCATTGTTGTTCACACTATACATCAGTGATATAGTTGAATTTGAGGAACATCTCAATGCTACTTTTTGCTGATGATTTGGTGATATTGGGATGGTCAAACAGTGACATAAAAAAGAAATTAAGTATTTTGAGAGACTACACCATGGAAAACGGCTTGACACTTATTATAGCCAAGACAAAGATTCTCCAATTATTTAGGCATGGAAGAGGAGTCCACTGTGCTGGGGCGCAGATAAAATAGATTTCGTGCCACAGTACAAATACCTTGGGCTGGTGTTTTTGAGGTCGTGAAAGTTTAGACTCGAGTCTGAGGCTTCAGTCAGGAGGGGTCGGCTTGCTCTGGGGAGGCTGCTTGGAGTGATCTGGAGGAACAAGAAAATTACATGGGAGGCAATAACAAAGCTGTTTGACTCTGTGGTAATGTCCACTGCTAGTTCCGAAATCTGGGGACGACGCTACATGGAAGTCATTGAAAAAATATAAATGGAGTTCTTCAAGAGACTACTGGGGTGGCCTATAACTACTTCCAATTACATTGTTAAAGTGGAACTGGGAAGACCTCATCTGAGTTTATTCATAAGGGTAGTTTATTTGAAGTCCGATTTGAATTTTAGTTCCCTTTAAGTTTCACTAAGGCAGAGAAAAATATCCTTGTCTGTGGCGGAAAAAATTCTAAGAAAGATTCAAACTCATATAAAGCAACAACAAGAAAATACCACAAACTGTGATTATAATTATAAACTAGATTTCTTTAACAAATAATGGAGACATGCTTGAGAAAACCAAGGACCAGGTTGATCATCGGATCAAAAAGTATATTTATTATATGTATATTCTTCAAAGAGTTTAGATAAGATATCACAAGGAATGCGGTCTATATATCTTAGGATTATTACCGATAAGTATGATATATTACATAAATTATAAAAAAAGAAAAAGTATTTAAAAGTATCAAATGTTTTATTTTTTAACATCTATAATACAAGAATAATAAATAAAACTATACATAATACCTATATAACACAATTACAAAAAAATAATTATCTAATATCTATTAGAGAATTATACAAAAATATGAAAATTAGCACTTCGAAGGCTACTTTTTCTTTGGAAACTACTAAAGAATTTAGTTGAATTACACTAAGTAAGTAATTGACAACAATTCTTAATAGCTATTTTTAGAATCTATTTATGATTTTAACTATACACTATAAATTAAGATCCCAACATTTTTGTGAGACAAGATAAGGACTTTGTATATACACTTGAAAAAATATTTTATATATAATTTGATATGTGAAACGTAGATAAAACACTAGATAATAAATAAAATATATTTTCCAATTCATCAATAATAACATTAATCAAAAATGTAAATGGCTTTATTTAATGTGTGCTTACCAAATTTTAATTTTATTTCTTTTGCTGAAGGCCTTTCAATTTTAAGCCAAATGGAGGTTTACTATTTGTCCGAAGAAAATACTTTCCCCTTGCACTGAAAAATAAATTAAAGATTATAATTATGTTATAGATATAAATAATGATTGTGTAATTTTTTTATTAAGATGCCAGAATGTGTAATTTACCCAGAAAGTGAAACAATTATAAGTTATTATGATAGATCCTTTGGGTATCATCAAAAGAAGAATTCACATTTTTAAAAACATGGGATGGAGACGAAGGTGATTGGACACCTTGGTCTTGAAGAGTGAATCCTAGTCTAGAGACGTCATAGAGATAAACAAATTTGGGAATGAGTAGGTTCAGTTTTTAATCAATTTGACGTCGAAAGTATGTTGAGTGTAAAAAGGACGCTTTTGGTATAATTTTTGATCTTATCTCATCAGAACATATGCCATGATTAAATCTATAGAAATCAGATGGTGTGAGCACCACACGACTTTCACATTAATTTCACCCTTAGTTGAAAACATCATAGCAAATTTCTTCTTTCAAATTAGTTGAATTTAGGTTTGCCCCAAGCAGTTTTGAGAAAACCGGAAAAAAGCCAAAAGACGCTCTGACTATAATTTCAACCAAAGGCATGGGATACTTTTTCTAGCCATAGATATCTTAAGGTTCAAAGCCCAAAGCTCTGCGACTTACCATATCTGAGATATGGGCGTTTAAATATTTTTTTGCGATATGAGTAATTTATTCCCTTCCTTGATTTCAATCGGAATTTTTAATACGCTAGTTAAAGAAATTAAGATATTTGATAAGCGTACCGATTATTAATAAAGGGGTACATCAGATTGTTCGATTTCAATCAAAATCTTTGGATACGTCTTCTAGCTTCTAAATAACTTAAAGTTTCGAATACCGAAGTTCTGCAATTTACTGTATTCAAGAATTCGAGATATGGACGTTTAAAAAAAAAATTGCGACATGACTAATTTAATCCCTCCCTTGGTTTCAATCTATTACTTGGTCCATTCTATCAAGACAGTTCTTTAAAAAGAAAATATTATGATTTCAAAAAATTACTTGTTTGATGTTGCGTAGCCCATGTAAATTGGTTCTTCAGATAAAAGTTTTCCATTTTTAAAATCAGCCCATGATTCCGCTTTTACTGCCGGAAATGCTTCTGGTTCAGAAATAGATTCTGCATAGAAAAGCCAAGATCGCCAATGACTACAAAAATCTAAAATTACCAAATAATATATATTAGTACAAGAAAATTTCTTATAGATTATGGATGATTTAAAATGAAAACATAATTTAACAGTCATACGTAGTAAAATTAATTGGATTAAATTTATCAAAGAGTAATATTAATCATTCTGTCAGATTGTTTTTGGGTTTGTTTAAAATTAAAGACTGTTTTACTAAAAGACAAAAGTGTTTTATTTGTGACTAAAGTAAGACTATTTAAATGAATGAATATATATATATATATATATATATATATATATATATTTATTGTTAAGCATAAATAAATTGAATTTGCTTCTTTCCAGTAATTTATTTTGTTTTTCAAATGGTTATTCCAAATATTTCGAGAGCGTTCTCAGCATGTCTTCCTCAGTGGAAACTGTGGGACCACACAATAGGCAAGTCAGTGAGTTATTATAATTACAGGTGTCAAAAAAGTACTCACCCACTCCCCCACCAATGTGCCGACTCCATCAGTTTGTACAGAACATTGATAAAAAGCTCGATCACACAACACACACATACATATATAAACAAATTTAAAATGAGATAACATACGAATATACAATTATTTACATCTCTTTATAATGAAGTCCAATGAAATTTAAAAATCGAAAAATGATCAGCACCAGAGCTGGTTTAAATTTAACTAACTAATTACTGTTAATGACCAGTCGAGGGAAGGTCAACGACCACAAAACTGTCTACGCTTTCTGGCACGTGCAATTAATTAATAAAAAAGCATAAATGTTTATTTATTTGTCATTTCTATTAAAATTTTATATTCCCTCATTAAAAAGCCCGTGACTACCTTGTAATTTACTGTGTTTTTTAGGCTTTGTTGGATGAAACACGTTTCCACTGAGGAAGAGATGCTGAGAACGCTCTCGAAATATTTGGAATAACCATTTGAAAAACAAAATAAACTACTGGAAGGAAGCAAATTCAATTTATTTATCCTTAACAATAAAAAATTAATATATCCAGTACACACCAAGCCAGCAAAATTCTTATAAATATATATATATATATATATAGAGAGAGAGAGAGAGAGAGAGATAATAATTCAGTGAATAAAACTATTTTTATATACAAAAATATATAATAATAAAATCCTGTCAGAACATGTGTCCTGTGGGGGGGAGGGGGTAATGAACACACACACATATATATACACACATATATATATATAAGGTAAGGTGGGATAAGTGCGCGCATGGGGTAAATGTAAATGTGAGCTCCAGGACTCTATATTATTTTAAACTAATAATTAAATTACAAATATTATTTTATATTAAAATTAGGGAATTTAATTAATTAGATAACTGGTTCAATAAATTGTTAATTAATTAAAAGAAAATTAATTAATTAGAGGTATTGAAGATGGAGAGAGAGCATTTAAGGCTTCAGTCCTCTGGTTGCGCCACAAACTCATTCAAATTTACGTAAATGACTTGTCATGGATTGGCTTTAATTTGTTAAGTATTTTTAAATTAGTATTTAAATTATACCATCGTCCGATGTAATTCGAAGAGTAAATCGACATCCAGGCTGATATCTAGTACCTCCGTTCGGATAAAAATCTACATCCCCGGTATCTTTGTAGGTACCATATATACCGGCATCCGTATGAATAATATCAACAAAAAGTGCATCTGAAGAATTAAGATGTTTGAATCCTGGATAAAAGAGAGGTAGAGCTGGGTCCAAACCTAAAAAATTAGAATTTCAATTTAACTTAAATGCATGTCAAACTTGTAAAATAATTAATGTATTCGAACTGGGTATATTAAAGATTATAACTAAAATATACCTAGCGACTGCGTGAATCTGACAATGCCTTTTAGAGGGCGTCCCTAAATTACGTGAGGTGTTTAGGGGGGGGGGGGGGGATCTCGGAAAATATCACGTATTTTATTTTCCAAAGAAACAGCGTAAAATTCCAAGAAAACTAGGTTAAATTAAGTAATAATAATAATAATAGTAAGTAGTCTTAAATAAAAATAATTAAGCAAATTATGTTTTTTAAATAAATCCAACGCAATCAAGCACAGATTAACGTATTTACACTAAAAATACGCATTTTGAAAAATCTCACGTGAGATTGGGGAGGGGGGGTCGAAAATTGCCAAAATCGCCTCACGTAATTTAGGGACGGCCCCTTCTAGGGCAGTGGCTCTTAACCAGTTTTCTTAACGTAGCCCCTAGCATGTTAAATATTTCTCAATTACCTCTTAGGATTATTTTATAATACAAGAAAAAGCATTAATATTGAAAAATAAAAATTATATATGTACCTAATTACGAGTATTATTGATATTAGGTTATTTTGCAAACACTTATTTGCAGTATCCTCTCAATTTATAGGAAATGACGTAAAATTTATAAAAATTAAAAACACCCTATTTTGAATTTTTTCTGGGGTATTCACTGAAGAAAAATCTTTTTAAGAAAACAAGGTTATATCACAAATGAGATCTTATTTGATGAAATTTGCAAATTGCAACGCTGTAACGAAATAACTATAAAATTTATGGGATAAACACTAAAGACATAAATTCATAGAAAATTTCATAATCGTTATATAAACTTTGTTCGGTGGTGAACGGCCGTTCTGAGACGGGTATCTGCGCTGGGGTGCGCACCGTTGCTGAGACCAGCTGAACAAAAGGCAAAAAAGGGCTGATATTTTTTGCTTTTGTTCTGGGTTTATAAAATATCATTATAATATTAATATTAGGATAAGGAACCCTCGGAATATGATTTCAATCGTACTTGGCTAATTTATTTATAGATATCAGTGTTATAATTGTATTAATAAAATAAAATTAAGAATCGAGCCAAAAGTTCCTAATTTTATATATATATATTTATATAAAAAAAACTTATAAAAAGTAGATATTTACTCAAGCAGAAGGATAACGAACGCACCGGTGATGCGTGGCACTTTGCCGGCTTGGATTGATCTGCCGACTTTAGATGCAACGTGGGATCCTAAGCTGTGGCCCACCAAATGGATGTTCTTAAGAGGAAGGCCCTTTTCAATAAGTTTGTCAATTACCTAAAGCGTAAAGATAAAAAGTGAAACCAAGTGATAATATTTAATTAATAGTAAAGGAAAAATATTAACCTCTGCGACAGCTGATCCGACTTTGATTGTGTTATAGGCGGCTACCGGGTAAGACTTTTCAGCCAATTTGCTCCAATCAATGGCCACTACATTCCGATCTCCTTTATCAAGCTCAGCTGAAACACAAATAGATCGATAATGTCAATCTTTTAAAATGTCAAAAATCTTATTATTTATCTTATTTTATTAAATGAGCAATTCTTGTATCTACGGTATATATATAAAAATTTTCGACCGATACACTCAGTCACTCACTCATTCATCATCAAAATAGCCCGAACCACTGAAAGGGAGATTACTTCTATGACATAGGGATTAAATAAGAAGGATTTTTTGAAATTTGAGCCATAAGGGAGTCAAGGGGGAAAAATGTGTTTTCACTTATTATGAAATATTTCTTAAGAACGATATGATATCTACTTGCTTTTGACTTATAAATAATACTATATAAAAATATCTAAAAAGGTGTTTTCAGGATTTTTTTAAAATCGACCCCTAAGGGAGTCAAAAAGAAAAAAATGTATTTACAATGGGTTTACACTAGTTTATGTATTATCTATCAAGTACGGTAAGATAGACTGACTCTATTTGATTTTTACTTAATAAAAACAAATATCTAAAAAGCCATTTCAGGATTTTTTGAAATTCGACACCGAAGGGGGTCAAAAGGGGGAACATATCTTTGGAATGTGTTTACACTGATTGCATTTTCAATTAAGAAGTGAGAGATATCTACTTACTTTTAGCTTAATAAAAGTCTAAATACAAATTTCTAAAACATAATTTCAGCATTTGTTGAAATTCGACACCGAAGGGGTTCAAAAGGGGGAAGATATCTTTGCAATGTGTTTACACTGATTGCATTATCAATTAAGAAGAGAGAGATATCTACTTACTTTTAGCTTAATAAAAGTCTAAATACAAATTTCTAAAACATAATTTCAGGATTTGTTGAAATTCGACACCGAAGGGGGTCGAAAGGGGGAAGATATCTTTGCAATGTGTTTACACTGATTTCATTATCAATTAAGAAGAGAGAGATATCTACTTACTTTTAGCTTAATAAAAGTCTAAATGGAAATATCTAAAACATAATTTCAGGATTTGTTGAAATTCTCTCCTTAACTACCGCAAAATGTGAGTGGGGGCAAAAAATTAAAACTCTCTTCGATCTATATCAAATTTTGTAGAGTTACTGTGTAAGACTATAAGAAACCATTGCTGTAAAAATCATTTACCCAAAATGAGTGTGTATAATTATAAACGCTTTTTTCGATCTGGACCAAATTTAGTACAGTTACTCTTTAGAGTACTGTGAATTTATTTTTGCAAAAATCAACTCCCCCTAAAGGGGGAAAAAGGCCCCAAAATGTGTTTTCAGAGCTTTGTATAAGATCTCTTAAACTCGAAAAGATATCGATATAGTTTTTGTTTAAAAAAGTGAATCATTAAAATATATAAAAAAAACAACAATTTGAGTATTTTGCTTTATTTGCTCCTAAAAGGGAGATAACTTGGAATACATTTTTGGAATTTTTAAGGTGCTTTATTTCCTGAGTTTTTTAAATTTTAGAATTCAATTTCGATACATAGGTCTATTGTAGAAATATTTCGTCCCTCCTTCTTCAGGGTTTAAAAGGGTCAATTAAGGAATCGCAGTGTATTTTGATATTATTTTGAATTGCAATTAACTTCAAAACTTTGTGCACCGAGATGCCTTGATGATGAAGGGGGTCAAAACGTGGTAAAAAAATAAATTAAATTTTATTTAATTCTGGCTGCAAATAAAATTCGACCTTTTTAGCAGAATTAAAAATTAAAAATAATATTAATATTATTGTTTTTAACTAAAGCAAAAAATACTGAGTAACACTCGCTCCGGCAGTTACTAAAAATAAAAATATGATAATCGCAATTAAAAAATATCTTTTTTAAAAGATGCTTAATTGGTAATTTCATGATCGTTCTCAAACAATTTGAATCCCTTGTGATCTAAAGTCATAACACACTTTTCAAACTTTTCTAACTCAACCAATATATAGTAGCTATTATAATGTTTGTTTTACATTTCTTAAGAATTTTTATTTGTCTTAATTACTGGCTTAAAATTTTTTCAGCATAATAAGACACATTTTCTTATGTTACTAGATGAGTTGAGGTTTTATTCGGCTGAATCAATGATACAAAGTAAATTGTTCAAATAGACTAGCCTGAATGTTTCCATCCAGAGAGTTTTGAAACCTCTAAGCTCATACTTTTCGTAAATGCAGTGTTACAGAAAGCTGTTTTCTCACACTATAACTCCAAATGATTGTTTATTATAACCCATTTACTATTTTGTATCATACTTTAATTGTTTTATATTGAGCATTTCGTGTGTGTGTGGGGGGGGGGGGGGCGACCGCCAAATTTCAGCCCTCCCCCCCCCCCCCCTGATAAAAGACCTAGATCCGGCTCTGCTATTAACAACTAAACAAGTTTCAATGTAACTAATAGGTATATATGCTTCAAAATTTTACTAAGATTCATTTTCTATTCTATCAATCTTATTTTAAAAAATTACCTTTGACAACAGTTTGAACACTTTCTTTGTCCATGTTTTCTATGTATCCATGAAAGTAGAACATTATATTTTTATTTGAATCATATTGAGGCATTTCAAGAAGTCGAGTCGATTCGGAGAGAGGGATATCTTCATAAGTTGATGTAGTTTTTCTAAAAATATATTAAATTTAGAAATTAATAACATAAGACATATATATAAGCAGAAAATATAAAAGAAAAAACACAAAAATGATCAATATCTGATTCAGCTTTGGTGGTCGGATTGATGATCAGAATAATTTTTTTAGACCACTTATAGTGGAATTAAAAATGAATAACAAATTTTCTTTTTCTTTTTTGTCATTCAGCTCCTGTTTCTGGAGCCTGCTCCAATTGATGGTAAATAAGTAGCTATTATCAATGTGTGCTTCGGGAAGACGGAAGGTATATAATGATTATATTTCATCTCATCAAAGCTATACTCAAAAAATCATCAATGTCAATTTATTTATAATATTCAAAATTTATATTTAATAGAGTCAAATAAAATGAATAATTTTACTTTTTTATTTGAAGTAACTACTTAATCAGGGCCGCATCTAGGGCGTGTTCCCCCGGACCAAAACTATAGATTTAGCCTCCCCTCCCCCTCTCAGTATCCATTTGTATTTTACTCTCAACCAAACAAAGTTATTTTATTGCTTTAATATGTAAACTATAAAATTTTAGTTTCGGGGTTGTGAAATGAAAATAGAGACATTTAATGACTAGTTGTACTATGTGTTATTAGTTATTATTATAATCTTAATGAATGCAAATAATTCATTTATAAATTGTTGTTTAGTCACTCGGAGAAACCAAATTATATTGTTCCTGGGCTGCCTGCCAGTAATAGTCTTCAGGGATTTCAGGTGTATATGGCACGGCCAGACATAAGCGCTTCATTTGTAGATAAATTTTATTTAAAAAAAAAAAAACCGAATTCATTAGTGGGTCTACAATGTCTGTCAGACCATTGCAGCCTAAATAAGATAGAAACTTGAAATATATATAGGTATTTATAGTTATCGCTGAAAAAGATCTCATTAAGTCTAATGCCACACTATACTCTTTTATTCCACGCGAAAAAATCCCACAAGAATTGTAACCTATTTTGTTATGGGCAGGGACTACGTAAGAGACAATGAAATATACCATTCATAGAACCAGGGGCGCCGTGTTTTGAAAATGAGTGGGGGTGTTCACAGTCAATAACCAGGGGTCTGTAGGGTATTCAATTCCCACTGAAAATTTTTTAAATCGACCATTCTAAAAATACAATTTTAAGTGAATAAACAAGACATGATAGTAAACATAAACTATTGTTTTGCTATTATTAGGTGATTTTTCCCCCATTGATGAATGAGTACAAAAGTTACCTATAAGGATATTTTCTTTTTTAAATCCTTAAATCATAGAAATAGTGAATGTAAGCTAATGATGAAAAAAGTAAGAAATATGAAATTTTATATATATGTGAATTAAAAGGAAAGAAACTAAACAAATAAAAATTATGTAGTCTTTATTTTGACCTTATAAAAAGAAGACAGGAGACTAGTTTAAAAATTGGTCTTTGTGGTATTTTAATTCTCACTCAAAAAGAAAGTGTTCCTATGAAAAGTCGATCGTTAAATGAAAATGTTCGCCACAGTTCAGAGCGAAGAAAGAACGTTCTGCTGTACCTACACCTACATGTAAATACGGGTATAGTTAAAGCGATCTTTATCAACCTACTCATCTCTGGAATCAATTTGCCGACTTTTTTATTAGAAGACAAGAAGTGCACTAGGTCTTCAGTACTTTAAACGATAACATTTTTAGATATACACAAATCTAACATTATATTTCTGTATACAATTAATCTCTCAGGGTCAAAGTCATCCTTATAATTCTCTTATATAATTGTAATTTCTAGTTTTGGAAAGAAGAAAGAATTCTTTCAATTTCTTTGAACTGACTCATAGCAGTTTTAGAAAATCGAAAATCAATTCAAATTTCAATATTTAAATGAATGCCCAATTAAGGAGAAATCATTTTTAAAATTAAAAAAATAGCAGCATTTTTTTCTCTCTATTTCCTCAATTAATTTATAAATTCGTTAATTTCCACATATATATATATATATATATATTATACATATTAGTTATTTAATTACATATTCCTAGGTATGTGGGTCCTAATCGCGATCTGCCGCTTTTTACATAACTTGATTGACTATAATGCTCGACAGCGGCAACAAAATCTTTGAGGTGAGGACATGATCCAAATAAATCGACCAAGCGAGAACCAGACTAGTTTACCGAGAGTTCTCTATCTTCCAAAATACTTGAGATATAAAATTCGTTCTTATTTTTCGCTTATAAGGAGAGAATGAAGGGATCTTTTCAATTTTAAGTTAAGCCACTTCTGAAAGCTGACAAGAACAATAATCTTTTAAAATAGCCACTTTAGACGATTTCACGCCATCATTTTAAAGACTATTAAGTTTTAAATTTTTAAAAAGAATCAGACCGACAGACATTGTATCGACAATAGCAATCTCTTGTTTTATGTTTAAACGGAACCTTTAAAAAGTTGGAAATCACTGATTTGGCATGAATACTTGCTAGCAGTGCACTTCGTAATTAACTATGAAGTAAAGGCCGAAACCTGATGAGAATATTAAAAATTTAAAATACAGTTCAATACCCCCCACCCCCGCTCCTTGAGTAAATTTGATCACACCCTAATTATATTAAATTCCCCTATTGACTTGACCTTTCCCGTAATGATCCCATTGATTCTGTAGCAAAAGCTTCAGCATGTAAGCTTGGATTTTTCGGACCAGACATTTTTCACGCCCACTCAACTTCTTACCTTATACAAGGCTCAAATTCGCCCATATCTTGAATATGGCTCGCATCTGCGGAGAGGACTTTCCAACCATTCTTTTACCAGCTTGGATGCAATTCAGAGTCCAACAATTAGAATAATATAATAGGAGATCCACCATTAGCTAACGCTCTTGATTCTTTAGAAAATCGTAGAACTGTCATCACCATTTTCCTTTATTATAGCCACTACCATGGTGTTTGTTTTGACGAGATAACATCAATAATTCCTTCTAAAGTCTCATTTGCACGAAATACACAATTTTCAAAAATTCAACACCCCATCTTGATTAAATTAGATGCTAACCAACCAACAATTCGTTCCAGTCCGTCTTTACAGCGACATATATGTATACCTATATATAACCTTCAGCCTTTCAAGACTCGTATCCACAAGTACATTCAACTCCGAACCAATCCCTGAAATTAGTTCTTTTTCTTTTCACAATGCAGGGATGCACTCCAGACTATACAGGTTGCATCTTATTGGTGCAAAATCTTCTTGCATAAATATAATAAAAAAAAGTACTAGTGTAAAAATTAATATTGAAAATCAAGAGAGATGGCCAACTAGTGAATTCGAGGTGTTATGGGTAATTTGTTTTAGGTCAGAAGTGGCAAATACAATCTTTCTGAGATAATAAAAATGAGCCATAAGAGTTCGGATTCCCTAGTTGGCCACCTCTCATGATTTTCAGTAAGAATATTAGAAATATCTTTACAAGTAGGTATTCTTTGTTTGTTCAGGTGTTATTCAAAAATATTATATAAATTACTTTAGATAATTGAATATAAATGGAGTAAAATAAAATATAATTTGTATTAATATATGACAAATTTTTATTATGATATAATTTACCCGAAGAAAAATCGAAGATTTATTTTATCGTTTTCCTTTGCCATGCCGACGTAATCTAAAAAAAAAATCAAAAAAATTTGTTTAGTTAAAAAAACTAAAAAAAAAGTAGGCATTAGGATAATTGTAAATCCATTAAAATTTATTAATAAAAAATGTTAATAATTACTTTTAGTACCCTTTAAATTTGAAATTTAAACATAAACAATACATCAGTAATTTAGGAATATGGAAAAGAATTTTTCTTTTTTTTCTTTTTGTTTTACTTAGAGGTCAGATTCATTATTGGTCGTAAAGATTTTGATTTTTTATTATATTTTTCCAATTAATCTATAATAGGTAGTTATGCATCTATAATAGGTATGCATAAAACATTATTGATTCATGTTATTAAAAGCCTATGATTATATTAAAATGTTTGTGTAAAAAATAAATAATAATCCCAGTCAGTTTTAAGAATAGGTATAAAATTATAAAAATTTTCTTATTTAAAATTTGAAATATTTTTTTTTTAACAAAAAGATTTAGATACATATATTATGTAAGCATGTAATTTTTTACAAAAGAAAATCTATTTCTGAGAGATGATGGCAAGTTGATGGAAATACACATATGCTTACTTAAACTTTGTTCCCAAGCCCAATTCAATGTCGAAAAAACCATCATTAAGATTAAAGATTTTAGAACTAGTTCACCTGAAGGATTTCAATCAACTAAATAAGATCCTTGCACAACTTGGCAAGAGATCCGTGAATAGAAGCGGTTAGTTATATTAATAGGACCCCTGGTTTCAAGTCGTTCCACATTTCTATTTTGTTGCACATATTAGACTAATCAAGAAAAAATGAAATCAATTTGCATTTAAAATATTATATAGCAAATTAAAAGTAAAAATCTAGTAAAATTATATGCCAATTGAATAAATGATAACAAATAAAAAAAATCTTAAAATAATTAATTATAATTAATTTTAACTTTAAGCGATATTAGTCTGTTCTAAAGAATATTTTTTTTTTCATTCAAAATTAATCTTTTATAGGGTTGCCTACTAAAGTGCAATGAAACCGTATTAGTGTCGCCACAATATGTCTGTCTGTCTGTTTGTCAGATCAAAAAAAAAGGTAAACTAAACGCCTGCCTGTCTGCCTGGCGAGCCTACTTCAAATATTATTTACATTTTGATTTTGTATTGAGATTGAGAGCTGATTGGTTGAAATCAAACCAAAAATTAAGAGAGGGTGGTTCTTATATATATAATATTATAAAATTTGCAAACTCAAAAAAGCAAGAAAATGGAATTTACTATAAAAGGGACCTATAATAAAAAGAATCATTATTTTTTTGGGGGGCTAAAATTGGGGGAGGGGGGGGGGGGCTCAAAAAATAGAACTATCAATATATTAAGTCCTAGACCCTTTAATCGATTTGTACGAAATTTCTCACATGCACCCTATACGCCCTTACGGAAAATGACTCTCCATGTGATAGTGACTCAAAGAGGGGGGGGGGGGGGTCAAAAATAATTAAAATGAAAAAATGTTGATACAAAAATACTAGAAAGCTATATTCCATATTTAAAAGGAGATATGATTATTGCTAATGGGCCCAAAATTAAGATGTTTTATTTTTTTGTAAATGATTATAAATTATACAATATTCAAACGCCTTCCCAATCGATCAATCTATCTAATTTAATTATAAATTATTATTATTATATGAAAACGACTGACTATATGAAATCGATAATGATTCAAAAGAAGAGGTTCAAAAATATAATAAAATTTTCAAACAAAAATCAAAAAAAGCTGATATTTACACTAAAAGAGTCCTATATTTTAAAGGAAATATGTTTCATGCTAATGGGCCCAAAATTCAGAGGGGGGAGGTGTTCTTTCGTAAATGATTATAAATTATTTTTTTAAATATTAAATATAAGAGAGCGGGCATTCAAATGGTAATTATATGGATGGCTACATCACTTTACTTTTTAATGCTACTATTCATTTGTTTTTGAGTAAAATTTGATATAGGTGTCATTCTTCATTTGCAAAATAATAACAAAAGCAAGCGTTCTTCAAAAACAACGAGGTTAAAGAGAATGTAGACATCTCTAATTTATGGTAAATAGGGATGTGGTGGGGTTCGAGGTGTGGGGGAGGGGGTATGTGCGTTAATTGCCTAGCGAGCCTTGAACGCTGAGTGGCACATAAATAGGAATAGGAATAGGAGCATGCACATTAGCACATAGGCCCCTGTGGGCACATGTTAGCATGGCAAGCAAGCATCCAACCAGCCAGGACAAATGCTCTCTATCACTCTCTCCCTATTCAGATGGTAATTAGCAAACGCCAGAGACCACACCACCATTTAACTGAACCGAGTGCTAATGTGCAAATTATGAAACCCATTAATATGGAAAGTGATAGGATATCAATCCAATCAAATGCAACTTGAATACCAGCTCGCTAATTCTATCTTCTAGCATAGACCGGGAATTATTATTGATCATTAAATTGAATAATTCTCTTGTTTAATTATTATATTGAAAAAAATGAAAAATTAATTGTTTTATTTTTTTTTTTTTTTTAAACTATTTTTTCCCCTTTGTCCTATATTAATATTATAAGTACATTTATAGATATATACTAAAACTTGACGATTCAATTTTATTGAATGAAAAATTGAAACCTTTTTCAGCACTGGGCACTAGTTCTGTAAATTTTGCAAATAATGATTGGAGGGGGGGGGGGTTGAGCTGTTCCAGCCAGTTAGGAGTAAAATAAATATAATTAACTATTTAAAATGAAAAATGTAAGTTTTTGAATGAATTCACCACAACTGAACCGAGGCTAATGTAAAATGGCAAACCCATTATATGCAGTGATAGATATCAATCCAATCAAATGCAACTTGAATACCAGCTCGCTAATTCTATCTTCTAGCATAGACCGGGAATTATTATTGATCAGTAAATTGAATAATTCTCTTGTTTAATTATTATATTGAAAAATTGAAAATTGATTGTTTTATTTATTTATTTTTTTTTAACTATTTTTTCCCCTTTGTCCTATATTAATATTATAAGTACATTTATAGATATAGATGTATACTAAAAATCGATTGATTCAATTTATTGAATGAAAAATTGAAACCTTTTTAGCACTGGCACTAGTTCTGTAAATTTTGCAAATGATTGGAGGGGGGGGGGGGGTTGAGCTGTTCCGTTTTCGTTAGGAGTAAAATAAATATAATTAACTATTTAAATTAAAATGTAAGTTTTTGAATGAATTCACCACTGGAGGGGGCACAGTCTTCGCTTTATTTTACTAACGTTACCGTGAAACTCCAACTAGGTCTAATGTATGACAGGAAGCTTCGATTTTTAAAAACATTTAATTAATTTGGCATAAATTCAATTTTAAATTTCTTAATTTTAATACATAATTATTTACTATAAACCATTATTGGATTCTGAAATAAATAGTTTAATTTAATCAATTGAAATTGAAAACCACCCTTTTTATTTATGCTTTCATTATAGTAACGCTTGAGAATCTCAATTCAATAGTTAAAAAAAAAAGATATTTTCTGCTCTTTCCAACAGGAAGAAGCTCGCGAATTCAAACTTTAATCACATTAGAAAACTGAACATTTTGGCACCAGAACGAGCTACCAACTTCCGATCTTGTGTTATCGTGTGTATCGTAATCTAGACACAAAAAAATAATGTTGAAAATAATTTTTATCTACCTTTTTGATGTAACTTCTCGCATCAATTCATAAAAAAAAACGCCTGTAGGGTAGGCATTGAGCAACTCAACTCAAGACTTTTGGTTGCACACCCTTTGCATATTTGGGCTAGAACAACAAATTTAGTGGGATTTAAACTAAATAAAACTAAAAAATCTACAGAAAATGATAAAAAATGATTTCGATATTTATTAATTATAATGAAGAGCACCAAATATTTAAGAAGACTGATTTCTTTTGCATATTTTTTTCGGAAATTGAAATCTCATTTATAGGGTTCCATATATATACTTTTTATAAGAAGTAAAAAACGGGGTCCTATTATATTGTATAGCCACAATGTCTCTGAGTCTGACCACCTGTCAGAGCATAGTAGCTCGTAAACTAAACAAGATAAAACCTTGAAATTTAGAAGCTCTATGAATTCTTTTTCCCGCAAATAAAAAAATCTTAATCAAATCCTGATTTTGGGGAGAGTCGCCATTATGTGGGGTCAAAAATAAAAAAAAATTTAACATTGAGGGTAAAGATCCCATTAAGTAGAATTAGGTTTAATTTGTTTAAAATTTAATTCAATCTAGAATCATGGGGGTAGAGAGCTCTAAATAGGCTGGTTTTATGTGATTTTTGTATATAACTGTCGGCGTTTAGAAAAGGTTTAATTTATAATTATCAAAAATTCAACAAAATAATTCATTCTCTCCTTGCCAACGATAAATAAGAACGAATTTGATATCTTAATTATTTTGGGGTCATAATGTACGAAACCATTTGCCCTTGTCCGGCTTATTTTAATTGGCTAGCGTCTTTTTAAGGTTCGGCGTACCTAGTAAATTCGGACCCTATTAGTATAGTTACAATGTCGGTGGGAATATCGGGGCTGTAGCTCGTAAACTAGGTAAAATACAAACTTGAAATTCACAAGTCTTATTTTCCCAAAAATAAAAATCGTATTAAAATTTTAATCAGATGAATATTTTGGCTAAGGTCGAATTTCTCGTGGGGTAAATAAAAAATAGTTTTTTACTATGAAATGTCAGATACCCTTTTGTAACAATCTCATTAAGAAGAATTTTTAAATTTAATTATCATTAAAATTTCAGTTTAGAAGGCCCCAAGATGATGTTTGTACCTGTTCAAATACAATCAATTAGGAACTTAAAATAGAATTCTGAAAAAATTCTTAAAATTAGTTAATTCTCTACATATGAACCACAAATAAGAATGAATTAAGTATTTTGGAAGATATAATCATTTTTCTGCTGACTACCGGCCTTGGATGGGCTGAAGTAAAGAATTCACTAGTAAGAGGTCATTTAACTAGTAATATCATTATATAGGGTGACCACGAGAAACATTTACGTTTTAGAAATAAAAAAACAATATTAATTTTTCAAGATACCATTTATTTAACTTATGTTACATAGTTGTGTTATACGCCATTTTTGACAGAGAAAATGATATCGTGGAAGACGTCCTTCTTCCCTGGAGGAATTTTCTATTCTGTCCAAAGAAGCTCCTCCACAGGTCCTGACAGGTCACCTGATTTCAAGATTTGGAGATGTGCACTGGCCTTCGATCTCCGGACCTTAACATGTGTGATTTTTTGTTTATGGGGACATTTGAAAGAGTAAGTTTATCGACATAAACCCTGCAAATTTCTTAGATGACTTGAAAGCGGCGATACGTACTGAGGTGGCGTTGATCACTGAGGATACACTGGAACGAGTGTGGAGTGAGCTTCCTGACAGAATAGGCCCGTCTCAAAAGAAGGACACCCTCTGACATCATTTTCTTACCTAAAGTAAATTTGGCGTATAACCACAACTATGTAACTTAAGTTAAATAAATAGTATCTTGAAAAATTAATATTGTTTCTTATTTCTAAAACGTAAATGCTCGTGGTCACCCCTATAAGACAGTTAAGCATATATTATGCACGGAACCTTCGGTATCTGAGTCCGACTTGCACTTAACTGGTTTATTTTTACTGTCTACCCTATACCCCCCTATATCATTCAAGGCCGGCGCAAGACGGGTTCAGCTCGTTCCCCGGAACCCGGAACCGCGTTTCGAGAGGCCCCGTGGTCTTGGAAAATTACCCATTTAAAAAACACCGATTTTGATTAACTTTTTACAGAATGATGATACCATTAACAGATATAAGACATTTTTTTAGTAGCGATGATTCAGTTTAAATGAGTGATAACAATCATCAAAGTTCAGTGTAACTCCATAAAGTCCTCATATCCTGGAAACTACTTTAGATAAAAAAATCCAGATGCTTTCAGAAAAATGTACTTTTTAGAAAAATTAAATTAGATCAAAAGTTTTTTGCAAAAATCATACATGATTACAGATTTTGTACTTTCATTGAATTTTTGCCCCTTTAAAGCTAATTATGGATGAGAAAATATATTATTTGTATTTATTTTAAAAACTTCTTAAAAAATAGAGATAAGACTCTCATTCTTTTGGAAGTCTGTCGACGAGTCGCAGCTCTCTTATTATTGGATTGTATTATTGTTTAATATTCATCTTATAAAAATATATATATATAACAGCATTTGTAAATAAATAATTCCTCGTTGTAAAATTTAAGTGTAGGATTTGAATGTGTATTCAGGCCCTGCAAAAGGTCACGCCGGCCTTGATACCATTAATAGGTACGGCAGAGTCGCAACTCCCAGTCTAAAGAGGTTTAGGACTTCCTTAAGCCCTATGAAATTCACACAGGAAAGATTTTCCTGACTCAACTGAAAAGAATTGGCATCATAGAGGGCGACCCTTGTAATTGTTATTGCAACATTAGAGCAGACCTAAACCACATTTTACTTTCCTGTCTTGTGGCCGATAGGAACGAATTCGATAAATATCTAAAGAAAAAACAAATACAAGTACCTAACAACAACCACCAAACTACATTTCGCTTCTCCATATGTTCAACGATTAACTTTATATTCAGATATACAAATCCTAAATATTAACACTATTAAAATATAAATTGAAGAAAAATTGTAAATAATGTAACAATTTATGCTGACTGTAAATGGCCGAAAGTCATAAAATAAATTCCAGTGTTCTGTAGAGTGAAGGCGGTCTACCAACTAAAAATCATGGTCGCTCAACTTCTGGGATCTTTCGTGTATCGAGACTTTGAACCTCTAAGGCTGTTATCAAATCTTATTTATTGATTTGATTTCTAATTTGAATAAATATGTTCAAAATGAATTTATATTTGTGTACTTGGAAATATGGATATTTTGTCATTGAACTAATTTTAAATAGACATTGCTCTTCAAGTGGAGAGAAATAACCCCCCCGATAGCTGAGATAGACAACAATACTTGTAATCAGTCCTGATCATTGCAAGCGCCATAGCCAAGCTCTGGAGTGCATTTTGATATTTCAATGAAATCAGACCTCTATCCCAAGTCCTCTCAGCCCGAATTATAAAAATGGTGAGGACCTCTCGACGGCGGTATCACGGCTCCTAATCAATAACACCCCCTTTTTCTCCCCTTTGATAAATCATATGAATTCATTAAACTTATAAGGGGACTTCCAATCAAGTGCATTCAAAAGAGGAAATAAAATATTAAAGGAAAATCAGATGATCTTACCAGATAATTAGAAACATTATATCCATTTCACCGTTGACAACATATCTAATGATATAATATATATCTTATATTTAATTAAAAAAATTCCGTAAATCTTTATGATGTTATCCTTGGCTAAATAAATTTATTTTACTACAGGCTGGTGGCACATTGCTTCTGCGGGGAGCTAATTCCACGCCTTCACTCCATTTTGAGTAGTTCATAAATGCGGCAATAGTTCCACAGAGACCTAAAGAGTAAGTGTTTCGAATTCGGTCCAGATCTGACAATGACCTAAAATTTTAATTTTTGCACCCCCCCCCCCCCACTCCAATTTTGGGTAGTTGATTTTTGTCCATATATTTCCATAGAGTTCTAAGCAGCAGGTTGTGTAAAATATGGTCAAGATAAGGATCTTGTCATGTATGGTATATCGAATTGTTTATTTTCAAAAATTTTAAATGTCAAAAATAAGAAGAAAAGTTGTAGAGGATGTAATTTTTGACATTTTCGTATAAAATTTTTTGAAAATAAACACCTAAAATGAGGCGGAAGGTCAAAAATGAAGATTCAAGACCTTTAAACCAAAAGCAACCAACCGGGTCTCCTATTAGTTTAATTGCTCGCTTCTGAATTGCATCCAGTGTAGCAAGAGAATGCTTGGAGGCACCCCTCCACAGATGAGAGCCATATTCGTCTGGAATGCATGTTGTTAAGTCTGATAAATTTGTTGGGTGGCTTGGAGCATTATCAATTAAAAGTAGTGCTCTTTCTTCAAGTTTTTTAATTTCGCAATAACGTTTAACAGACGGGCAGAAATGTTCAGTGAACCAATCCTGGAAAATTTTCATAGTTATTCATGATTTTTTATTAGACTCCCAAATTACAGGTAAAGTTTATTTAGATATGCCTTTCATCTCTCTTGGGTTTTTGGAGTGGTAAATTAGTAGTGGTTTTAATTTGAAATCTCCGCTTGCGTTACCACCAAGTGTTAAGCGATCTTTTGAAGCTTTAAATCCCGGTGCTCGTTTTTCTTCACGGGATAGAAATGTTGGTTTTGGCATTCTTTTCCAAAACAGGCCTGTTTCATCAACAATAAAAACCAATTCTGGAGGATAGTTTCCTTGTTCAATTATTGTTTTTAATGTCGCTGGGAATTCAGCTGCCGCTTTCTTATCACCACTTGCTGCTTCTCCTGTAATCTTTATGTTTCGATTTTTAAATCTATTAAACCATCCTCGACTAGCAACGAAAGTTTCACTTATGTCACTTGCCTCAGCCTGAATGTAATGAAAAATTCTTCTAGCTTTTTCCATTATGATAGATTGACTTAATGGCATATTGCTTTCGATTTCGTCGTCAATCCATATAGACAGTCGTATTTCCAATTCCTCTATAATTTTATTTCTAGAACGGGTAATTCTAGTTGCAGAGCTTGACGTAGTTGCAGTTGCCGATGACAGTATATTTTCTTTATTCTTAAGAATTGTCCTTATTGTTGAAGTTGCCAAATTCAATGCAGCACTAATTTGAGATTGACGTTCACCAGAATCTAATCTTCTAATCACTTGCATTTTAGTTTCCAGTGAAATGCTTTTCTGGTTGCTTTCTTTTCTTGTTTTTCATTATCACCCATGATAAAAACTAAAGATCATAATATTTGTCACTGTATTAATCGTTATAGTATTATATAAATTTATACTTACAATAATGTCAACAAATGTTTCAAATGATAAAAATGCGTCCGTACAGCACCGAACCAAACAAGAAACACAACTACACTGTTTCGGATATGTTATGTACATATTTGGAAACCTAGCGTTGCTCACAATTTTGGGGAATCCCCGAGGCGCTGCGAGCAAATTCGGGGAATCCCCGGATTGAAATAAAAGAGCGCTAAACCGAAACAGCGTTAAGCGGGATCTTGCTGTATATGTATATAAATGGAAATCAGTAACTTAAATAATCATGATAAAAAAAGAAATAATAATGATAATACAAGGAAAGAACAAGCGTGAAATGACTTTATAAAAATAGGTGGAGATAAATTAAAAGTTACTGAATTTAGCTATCTGGGAAGTAAATTCACGTAGGGCGAAAGAAGCCAAACATAAATTAAATCCAGAATTGCACAAGCTAAAATGAGATTAAATTTAAAACGAAAATTATTATGCTTCACCTCAAACAGCTTAGAAAATAGAAAGATGTTGCTGAAGACATATATATGGGGCATTGCCATGTACGGATGTGAAACCTGGACGATTGGAGTGGCAGAGAGAAAAATACTGGAGGCTATAGAAACGTCGGACTACAGAAAAATGTTCAAAATAAATGGGAATTGTAAGCGAGGATGTTCTTGCAAAAAATAGAGAAATGAGAATCATGATGAAGAAAGAAGAACTCAAATGATAGGACACACATTAAGATATAGAGCAATGCTATGAGATATTTTGGAAAGCGAAATGAGAAAGAAAAGTGGAAAAGCGGGAACTAAAGGAGAGGATTTTCGCTAGATAGGTAATGAAAGATATGGATGTGGGACTTTTAGGGCCGGTTGTATGTCGCAGAGTAATTATTTTTACAAGTGACAAGGGTAGTTGGTAAATGGAGGGACTGGGATGGCCAATCAGATGACAGGAACTTTCATTTTACTTACCAACTACCCTTTGTCACTTGTAAAAAGCATTTATAACCGGACCTAGAGAAGTGAAAGAGTGGAGTCGGATGGCGTTGAGTGAAGGTAGTTGCGTCAAACCAGTCTTAGGTCTGTATATTTGATGACGACGATGATGATAATGATAATTCGAATAAAAGTTTAGAAAGAAATCAAGTCTTAAAGCTTGAAAAAAATCAACTGACATTGGCATTTTCTTTATCATTGTTATTAAGATTATTTTAATTAATTTTTATCAAAAACTTAGTGAAGAGTCGACAAATGATTCTTCTTCTTATTATTCTTTTATATAGGTGTGAACACCTGTTTCTCCAACATATTACAATCAGTCATCATGGTCATAACTCTCTTTCCATCGTTTTTTTGGTCTTCCACGGCTTCTGACCCCTTCGGGACGGTTTTTTGACAAAATTTTCGGGAGACGGTCGTCTTGCATTCTGTCTACATGGGCAGCCCAGCATCTTCTTCTTACGTGAGCCCAATCGACTATGTCCTGAAGACCGCTTATTTTCCTAAGGTGTTCGCCCGATTTTGTCATGTAGGGTCTTCGAATGGATGGCTCTTACAACTCTCATCTCAGTTGTCCGGAGAAGCTGCTTTGTAACGGATGTGTCTGCCCTGGTTATTATCGGACGAACACAGGTCTTATATATCCTAATTTTACTTTCGGCAGACATAAACTTATTTTTCCAGACTAGATTGGATAGACAGCCCGAAATTTTTGCTCCTTTGATGACTTGCTATGTTACTTCTTCCTTAAGGTTTCGTCTGCTAGAAATCTGAACTCCCAGATAGTTAAAGCTTGGGACTTGTTCTATTGGACTGTTGTTGATGACTAAGTTACACCTAAGGGGAGCTTTTGCAATCGCCATGCATTTTGTCAAAATCTACCCGAACACCTTGGCTACAAATTGGGGAAACCACTTTGCCAGTGGTGTGCTATGCTGATGACGCGGTCATGATGGCGAAGTGCGAAGAGGACCTTCAAATTCTCCTGGACAAATTCTCTGAAAATTCCGATCGGCTTAACATGCAAGTCTCTACCACCAAGACAAATGATTCGATAAATAATAATAATATTATTAATAAAAAAATAATAATAATAAGTCGAGTATTAAAGATTTATTTATATTTATTATTTATTATATTATATAAAATGTAGAAAAATTAATGAAAATAATTGATAAAGAAAATGTAAGATACATCTCTTTCCATTACACAAAAGGGTTATCCGAATATATCAAGAAAATATTTTTAGTTCACAATATTAATAGAAATTTTAAATTTATCAAAATTTTTTAGAAAAAATTTCGTATATATATAATTTCCATTTATAAAGGGAGGTTTTTCACCCGAAAAGATTGGATTTTTATAAGCGTTTTGACTTTTGAGATTGTCTCTATAAAGGAATTGTATTTATTTAATACAGAGAAAAATTAATAAATTATTTAAATAAACATGATATGTAATATGTTTATATTGTATAAGTTTTATATCTCGTAAATAATAAATTATTTATTCATAAAGCAGAAACAAAGAGGTTGTCCTCTGCTTGATGCAAATAAACATACACACATATATATATATATATATTAGGGTGGCCCTTATTTTGGGTATTTTCGAATTTTTACGCTCGCAGAGGCTCATATGGTTCGAAATAAATAAAAAAAATATCTTCCAAGTTTCAAGTCTCTATCTCAATTTTAACCTGTGCCTCAGAGCGATGCAAGTTTCCCATCTAAATAACATGGGGTTTTTGGCATTGAACGATCAATTTTTATTCCGGCCAAAGTAATATTTCAAAAAATTTAAAACTCTGTAGACTTTACCCTTATAATAGTAGCTATCCTTCAGAGTTTTTTCAGATTTTTAGTTATTATAATTTTGGAGTTACAGCTAGATAAAATACTGCCATATCTTAGTGTTAGTAAGTTATAGACTCCAAAATTATAATAGCTACAAATCTGTAAAAATTCTGAAGGGTAGCTACTATTATAAGGATAAAGTCTACAGAGTTTCAAATTTTTTAAACCATTGCTTTGGCCCGAATAAAAAAACATTTATAATTAAAAAAGACTGATGATGAAGACCAAGTCTTCGAAACTATAGTCTCAAACAAATAAATAATATATATACAGATATATCATCTAGATATATTTGTGTGTATGTTTATTTGCATCAAGCAGAGGACAACCACTTTGTTTCTCTTTGTGACAACCTCTTTGTTTCTCTTTAAGAATGAACAACTCTGCTACTCTCGGCAAAATAAAAACTTTTCAATTAAATTATTTATTCATGAGTAGCCTAAATGGCGGAGTATTATAGAATCCATTGGTGTGTTTACCACATGACTTTCCAATTTTGATTTATTTGAAATCATCGCGACACTACTAATTTACACCCCCTTCATTTATTTCGTTTTTTTGATTTTCTCAAAAACGGCTCTAACGATTTTTTTAAAAATTAATGTATTTATCAAGTGTCATGAGTTGATAGTTTTTTCAAATTTTTAATACGATTGAAATAAAGGAAAGGGGTGTAAAGTAGGAGTGTCGCGCAGCATTGCTTTTTAGTTTTTACTTGTTATTATATTTTTTCTAAATATCCATCCACATGACTTTTTTTTGCTTGTTTATCTTAAAATATTAAAAGAGCACTTCTTAAACATATTCACATTTTCACCAAAAATAACGAATTTGAGTTCTCAGAATGGAATATTGCTATCTTTCACAATTTGTCTGTCTGTCTGTATGTATGTCTGTCTGTATAGATATCACAATTATCGTAATTCCAGAGCAATTAACTATTAAACTCAAGTAACGTTTTGGGTCATTTTTTTTTTCATTTTACTTCGGCAGTGATTATTGTTTTAAATGAGTTCTAGGAATTTTTTTTTGCAATTCGCTTATCAGAAATGACATACTTATTGTTTAATGGGCATGAATAATACGTAACGTCATTTATAAATTATTCATTGGATTGTGAAATTGTGATACCTTCTTTGAAATAAATAAGCTATTCCAGAAAAAACCAACAAAATTTTGATTTTTTTAAAGATTTTGTTCGTAAAACTTACCCCAAGTTCCAGAATTCAATTTTTAATTAATCATATCTATAGCTACAAATCAGCTCGCTGTCTTTTTGATATGCAAATTGCTATTCGATTCTCTAGTATTTTTGAACAGGAACTTCTGAAGTTATAAAACTATTGAAACCTAATTAGTTCTTCATTTAGGAAATACAAAACAGAACTAAGTTTCTACGACATTCTTTTCTTAGTTATCGTGAGAATTTAAGTCCAAACATTGAAAAATGAATTTAGATCAAACCAAAGATTTTAATAGAATGCTATATAATGCATGTAGGAGGTTCTTCCCCCTACATGCAATATAAACATAACCATTTAAATTTTGATTTGACCTAAATTCATTTTCGTTAATAAATTGATTAAATATCGCAAGTTGATTTTGAGAAAAATTACCATCTTTCTTTCTCAAAGAGACACTCATTTCTTTGCATAGAAAAATAAGATTGCTAAAAATGACATTATCCATAATGAACCAATTTGTTGAAATATTTCATAATTTTGAGTTGTCACTTATGAAGGCAGAAAGGCACAAAAATCACTTAAAATGGCCACTTTGACGCCGTTATTTCAAAGTGGAGTGAATTAAAAAAAAAAAATAGCCTAATACTACTTAAAGAGAATTTAATATTTTTAATACGACTTTCAATTACAGGAAAAATGGATGTATATAACTTTTAAATTTCAATTTTATATCTTACTAGATGAGAAGCTCGCTTTCTCCCCCTATTTTGGTTGCCAAATTTTTGCATTTATAGTCTTCTGGGGGCTTACAGATTACTTATGTATAGAGATTTTGGTTGAATTTGGTTCAAAGCGCTAGAATTTTCATTTTTTGACCCTCCCCCTATTGGGTGGGTTTTCGGGGAATTTTTTTAAACAAAATATGTCAGAAATCACATGGGCTACAACTTTGCATCTGACAGAATTTGATGTAGAGTTAATATTATAGGTGTTATTTTATAATTTCCATTATTGACCCCCTAAAACCTCCTAAAACCCAATTTTGGGTTCAAAATATTCTATAGTTCAGATTTTAAGTTAGAAGACATCTGATCCAAATAGGAAATTTCATAAGAATATCTTTAGCCGTTTTTATGCCAACTGGACACAAAAGAGCGAGGACAGACAGAAAGCAGACAGACATACAGACAGACAGGAATTTTGTTGAAGGTGTTTTCTTTGATATATTTGCTCGAAACGTGTGCATCCAAATTGTGAAGCGATTTGGACCAATATGTATGTACAGACTAAATCTTAATTTTATATATATATACCTATATAGATTTAGTTTTAAAGCTACATATCTATGACAGACAGACAGACATTGTAGCAACAAAAAGAGGAACGCGTTTTACTTGTTGAAAGGAATCCTAAAAAGAGCTAAATCGTATTAAGTAAAAAATAATTGGATGAAAAAGTGAAACTTTTTTAAGACTCGTACGCTGTTGATAATTTTAAATGAAAAATGTCTAAATCTGATATTCATTTCGATTTAATATTTTTTTACCTGGAGTCAAAAGGCCGTTCCTCGAATAATCAGGTATGGACTTGTATTTTACATTTTGCAATGCCTTAGCTAGGAAGAGAGATCATTCTAACCGTGTCCATTTTAGTCATTTCCTTTCATCACCCGAACATTTATTAAATAATAAAAAGAGTGAAAACTTATTTACGCTATATACGGCCCCTTATAACGAATTAATTAATAATTAATTTACATTTAAAATAAATTGTTCATTTATGCCTTAAAATCTCAATAAAATCATTCAAAAAATGATGTTTTCTGCATTTTTGGACCTGAAGTTCTAAGGCTAAAAAGTCCGAAATGTAATCAGTTCTCCGCATTGGAAATACAGAGATTAGCACAAGAACGATTTTCTTAGGACTTTTCTTTCTTATATTATAGTGGGCATCTCCGTATCTGAATCCAGATACACAGACAGAAAAAAAAATCATGGTTTTCTCAACGATTCAGACATTTTCCAACCCAATGAGCAAAACAAATTTGAAATTATTTTTGCTGAATTAAAAAGCCTGTGTCCTCGACGTAACGAGTAATATTTTATATTTAGATGGTTGTTTGACTAGGGAAAGGCCGTTGTCTTTCGGTTGTACAAAATGAATACGCGTCTATTTCATTCTGATGGCGAAATATGTTAAGGAGGCAAACCTGCGCTGGCGCGGACAACCTTGGCGGTGTATCTTTAAGGGCCGGAATTAGGTTTCCCATTGCACAATTGTTGCGTACAATATATATATAAAAAAGTCATTCATTATGTTAAAATAGACAAACACCTGTATAGTTTTGGGGACTCAAACATTCATCCCCTTGCCAGCTAGTTCTTGAGTTGTTTTCTAGTGTTGAGCTGTTAAGGGGATGTATATAAATAGATTGAGTCAATAGACTGTCCTATAGCACTTGAAAACGAAACCGCAGAACCAGGTGCCAAAAATGTCGTGGACTGTGATGAAATTTTCTCATTAAAAATGTGCAATGTAGGTGATAGAAACTTAATACGGAGTAAGAATAGCTAAAATGATATGGACTAAAAAAAATCACGCTGTTCAGTCTACAATATACTCTCAATGAATTTCAAAATTAAAAAAAAAAAAAAAAATACATATGAAGAGAAAGATGTCTCAATAAATTCTTTTTAAGTTCTTATATTTTTTATTATTGCATAAAATCCACTTTAAATTCTACAGAATTTGGAAATAGCTCAACTAATTTTACTAGATGTTAGATACATTTAATTAGGTTTCTATGCCAAGTCCATATTACCAAATGGCTTAAATTGCTTTGGAATAAAGAATCCTTTCTCCTCAACTGCAAAGAATTTCCACATTATATTTAATTTTTCATTAAATTTACAATCAAAATTATGTAAAGTTTGATGGCTTAGGATCTATTTTTTTTTTTTTTTACTTTATCCAATGCGAAGCAGATATAGTAGTGTAATCGGTCTCGCGCCAAGCACGACTTCAAAAGGTCCTCAGGTAAAGACTACGGAACTCATGGCCTCAATCAAAGTCACAAATTGTAGTATTCATTTAGGTTGAATTTTAGCATGTGATGGTTTTTCCAAAAACTACATGGGGTCTCGTCCAGAGGCCAAAAAATGCCATTTTTTCATTTAGTCTGTTCGGATGTATGTCACCCTTTTTTTTCGTCGACGATTTTTTCCACATCGTTCAATCGATTGAAATTAATTTGAAAACCTACTATTGCTTTAATAAAATGAAGCGCTGTTGAGTTTTTGGTACATATCGGCTCACAAAAATTAGTACTTTATTCCAGTACTTTTTTGGATGACTTAACCAATTTGATGAAATTTAATATTCTAATTAAGTACTTTGAGGACCACAAAAAAAGCTTATATAAATGCAAAGAAATGAGTGTCTATTTGAGAAAGAAATATCAAATTTATTCTCAAAAATCAACTCGCGATATTTAATCACTTTATTAACGAAAATGAATTTAGGTCGAATCAAAGATTTTAATAGATATGTTTATATAGGAGGGTCCTGCCCCTCGGGAGCTGAACCCAAGCACTAGTTTGCTTTCATGGCAACTACTCAATATAAACATACCTATTAAAATCTTTGATTCGACCTATATTCATTTTCGTTAGATTATATAAAGTTTTTAGTAAATTATATTTTAAAGTACTTTACCCTAGAGTAAGATAGAAAAGATAGTACTTTTTTAAGTTCTTTAACATTTATTCATGGTATATTCCGAATGAGAATATCCATTTAAAAGTGTCTTCACTCGAAGATGAAATTAAAAGGTTTGCTAGAAAACATCAGCAAAGACTGGAAAAGAATCAAAACGTCGAGGTAGTATTGCTACTTGACCACATTGGACTAATTCGAAGGCTGAAGAGACTAACGCCGTTAGAGTTGGTACATGTTCCAAATGCCAACGCTTAGGAAATACCGAAAGGACTTATAACACGAACCAAGTGATTGCTTGTGTAGTGAGTCGCTGGAAATTCTTCCACATCAAAGTTAAGCGATATCAAATAAAAATTGATAGATAGTCAGAGACTAGTTTCAATTGCTAACATAAAAAAATATTTCTTTATCATAAAATATAAATTTTTTGTATTTCTAGTTATATTTTTATTTTCATAAAATATATATAAAAAATACATAATAATTTTGTATAACTAATTGTTCGTTAACATGATTGATATTATTTTTTTTTACTTTCACATATACATCTCTATGGTATATCTTGTAATGATATAGGATATAATGTGAAGTAATGCGATCGCCTGCCTGGTCCTGGAACTTTGAGAGTTTCAATCTCCAAGGTGAAAAAAGTTAATTTCAATTTGTGACTTCTAGAAGGAAGGAATCGATGCCCTTAAAACCGGATTTGGAACATATAATCATATATTGTTATAGAGGGGCCCAAAATCCAGTGGTCCGTGCGTATGTATATTCGTATGTATGTATCCCCACTGCGTTTCGAGACTGTAAGTCTCATAGCTACGAAATTCGAAACTTAAGCTAGATATAGGCTAGAAGGGTTACAGTAAGCTTTTGGTTGAAATCGGTAAACCGGAAGTTGGCATGTACAAGAAAGAGTTTTTTGTTATTTTTTCATAAACGGCTCTAACGATTTTTTTTAAAAATTGGTGAACATATCAAGTGGCATAAGTTGTCAGTCCTGTATAAATTTTAATTCGATTGAATTAAAAGGAAAAGAAGAGGGTGTAAAGTAGGAGTGTCGCAAAATAAATATTTTAATCGTTCATATCTTGACTACGGTAAGTCGCAGAGATTGATATTTGAAACCTAAACTCTCTAGAGACTAGAAGAAGTAGCTCAAGATTTTGGCTATATATAAAGAACCGGAAGTAGGTGTTTATTTGAAGATTTTTGGTATTTTGCAATTTCGTCTTTTTTCCGGTTTTCTCAAAACGGCTTGGAGGAACTCCAAATTGAATGAAGAAAATTGGTATGATGATTTCAAATAAGGGAGAAACTAATGTGAAAGCTGATTTTTATAAATAATTGAAATTCTTTCTTTTTTTTATAACTAATTGTTCGATAACATCATTGAAATTATTTCTTTTTCTACTTACTGTCCTATTGACACTATAGCGACTCCTAACCTTTCTTGTCGCATACTTGACCTTAAATAATTTTTAATCAATTTTAATTTAGAAAAACGTGCGTTCAGTAGAAGCTACTTACCATACATTGGTGTTGTTAGTATAATTCTTAATGCTAAGTATACATTGTCGCATATACTCACACTGCACTCTTTTTATAATATATGACAATAATTGTTAGAGCTTTAAAGGCACGGGGACCCTTTTTCATGAATAAAATGATTTTTTTAAAAAATAAAACAATTCATTTCTTTCTTAAAATTTAATCTAGCAAAAAAATTGAAAAATGTGTTTGATTGGGGTGCACTTTTCCATTTTGCAGTCGGGCGACCACGATACTTAGCAACAGCGAATAGAAAAGAATACAGATACCAATGTGGGAACCCCCGGGCATGAGGCAAAAGTTCCCATTTTATTTTCAACTCTATCTGATCATGTGCGTTTTTTTATCTCCACTTTTTGATCGTTATTATTTATTTTCGATGACAATCATGACTAGCAAAATAATAATTATATAATAATAAATTATCATATTTAACATCTTAGTCATATTTACCATCTCATCATAATACATATAAATGCCTATTTATTTATACCTCGCTTAAAAACATTTCCAAATCGTGTCGTCGAATGACCGACTCATGTAAATCCAACTTGATCGTTGAGCACAATCACAATCACAACGTCCCACTGTCGCGATGACAAAAAACAACATTGTTCCCGAAACGTCTTTAAGTTATAGTGATCGTATTCTAATCATTTTTTTTTTGTTTTTTATCAAATTATTGTATATTATTTCTATAAGAGAATACCGAAGCTAAAGTTAAAAAAAAAATATTTCAAGTTATATGAATAATTTCATTTTATTTATCCACTCGAATAGAAGGGGCCCTATACCGGCAAGATGCAACACCTATATCGTAGTCTTAACAGATCCTTGCATTACGAAAGAAATGAGGAGAATAAGTCGATTACATTTCCATTTGAACTTTAAAATAATACATTTGTTAAATTTAAATATATGTATGTGTGTATAAATATATTTTTATTTCTATTGAAAGCGAAATTCAATTACATAAGACAATAAGCTCTTGACCTAGTTTGAGTGTAAAAGAAATGTAAAAAAATGTAAAAATAACGCGACACCAAGTTTCAATACATGAAATAATTAACTTTATTGGAAGGATGCGTGGTAAATTTTTTATCGTGAGTAAAAGTCAAGAATGGCTCCGAGTTAATGAGATACCACTTATAAAGTAAATGACAGAACAAATAGAAAATTATTTTAATTCTGTGAGATAATGGATTAAGTGAAGTTTTTTATTTATCATAGTTTCAAATACTCATGTTATCATTGGAATATATAATTAGACAAGGTGTTATAAAAAATTATTCCTCTTCAGTGGAAATATTTTTAGACACAAAAGAGTAAAAGTAAAAAGTAGCGGGCAACGTATCATATTCCATCCTAAAGTGGAATTCCAGTCTTTCGCCACTCTCTGTCACAATAAGCATTTAACTATTTCAATCCGTTCAATTGCGAAACATGTTGAGCTCAATACCTTGATAGAAAAAAATTTGGCCACTGAGATTGAATTAGAAAAGGCCTATTTTGAAGAAATGTATCCCTCAAGCTCTAATCAAGTGCTCATTAAAAAAAAATATGTGTGAGCCTCATCTACATAAGCTTACGGGGGAAGTGAAAATTGTTTAGTAGATGTTATTTGTATATAACGGCAAACAAATTTAAAAAATCACACTCAGAGACGTATGGTATCTATTAAGCTTACAAATTTTTTTACGTATAGACTTTATATTATTTGTTTTATGTTATGTTATTTTTACTTTCACATTTATATTCATAGAATATAATGTGCAAGTATTGCTATGCCCTGTCTGAGTCCTGACTATTTGAGAGCTTGTATCTCGGTTATGAAAAAAGTTAATTTCATTTTGTAACTTCTAGGTGGAAGGAATCGATGCCCTTAATAGTTGGAAACCGGATTTGGGGCATAAAACCGGATATTGTGGTCCCCAGAGGCCAAAAAGGGGCCAAAAATCAATTGGTCAGTGCGTACGTATGTACCCCCCTGCGTAACCATAAGTCTCAGAGCTACGAAATTCGAAACTTAAGCTCGATATAGGCTAGAAGGAGTACAGAAAGCTTTTAGTTGAAATCGGAAAACCGGAAGTGGACATTTACATGAAAGATTTTTCCTACTTTATACCCCCTTCCTTTATTTCAATCGGATTAAAAATTTGACACAACTAATAACTCATGACACTTGATAAATACACTAATTTTTAAAAAAATCGTTAGAGCCGTTTTTGAGAAAAAAAAAACGAAATAAAGGAAAGGGGTGTAAATTAGTAGTGTCGCGATGATTTCAAATAAATGAAAATTTGAAAGTCGTGTAGTGAACACACCAGTGGATTAGCTATATTATCATTATATTTAATTTTTAGATTTTTTTTTTAGTTTTTTTTCTTCACGATTTTGGACTAAGTATTTCTATTTTTCGATTTAGCCGTAGGCTACATAAAAAATTTGAATCCATCTTGTTTTTATCTTATTTAGTCATTTCCCCTTTAATTTCAAACAGAAACGTCTAAAGAAGTTTCACTTCAAAAATAAGAAAAAAAATCAATTTTTTTATGGAAGGAGGGGGGGGAGGTCGGTCACTGAGCAAGTTATTTGTTCAGTTATCTTATTATTTTATAGTATATTAAGTGTTAATGTATGGGTGGGGGGAGTTTGAAACCCTTGAACCCCCACTCACCTACGTCCTTGGTAGGTATCAAATTAAATTGTAAATATACTATATATAGATTATATTTATTCGCATCAGGCAGAAGATATCCTCGGTGATTTCATCTGAAAATCAACCACTCTGCTACAATTGGCATTTACTCGATAAATCGATAATAGCCGAGTATATATTAATTACTGAATTCTCGGTATGCGAGTCCGACTCGCACTTGTTTGGCTTATTATTGTTCTTGTCGGATGAACAGAGAAACACAGACACTTCAAATCAGCGTTATGTAGGCAACTTACGATTTCTTTGGCGTTCGTTCAAGTCAATAGAAAATTATCTTTGAGATGCGAGAGCTGGGTTTGTTTTGTTCCCTTCACCCTATAACATTTTGATTTTAAAAGTATCCTTAATATTTGATTATTTATTTCTCCTCATTAGCATTGATCATTTTTATTTCTTCAAAAAAATTAAGATTAAAAGTTTGCGATCCTCGATACCCCTAAGTTTCAACAATTTTAAAATTAATCAACCATATACTATAAATCAGTGTTTTTCAACCTTTTTCATGACGCGACCCCCTTAGGCCCGGTTGTATGTCGCAATGTAAATGCTTTTACCACTAACCAAGGTAGATGGTAATGGAGCCACTGGGATGGCCAATCAGATGACAGGCACATTCAGTGGCTGTCATCTGATTGGCCATCCCAGTGGCTCCATTTACCATCTACCTTGGTTAGTGGTAAAAAGCATTTACTTTGCGACATACAACCGGGCCTTAGTATGAAAAAATCTTTCGCGACCCCTACCCCCCGCTGTTTGAGAGGCCCGGCTCGTGACTTTGTGTACAATTATTCATTTTTTACTGTACCATACAGGGTATGATCAAGTATTGTAATCGTGCATGAAAAAAGTGGGTTTTTTATCCTTCTTTTTTTCGAAATATCTCAAAAACGGCTGAAACTATTTCGATTAAAAAAATTGAGCAAAACCATGGACATTTCGCTATACAAAAGAGCTCTAATAAGTGAGCATCGAAAAAATTATATTTTTCGAGATAATAATTGTTTTGTCAAAATGTCTGTTAGTTAGTCTGGTTGTCTGTTAGTTAGTCTGTGCGTTACCAAATTTTTGTGGTGAGCTAGCTCAAAAACTAGTGTGAATATAGAAACCAAATTTCACACGTAGTTTTGGACCATTGAGATTAAGAGCTGATCAGATTTTGGTGCATATCGACCCAAAATTAAGGGGGGTGGAGGGGGGTTAAAAATTAAAAATCTAGGCCGTTTGAGCAAACTCAACCAAATTTTGTAGACATAATCAGTGGACCCCCAGAAGTCTAAAAATGCAAAAACTAACCGCCCAAAATGGAGGGGGGGGGTCAAAAAATGAAAATCTCTGCCATTTACCATACTCAACCAAATTTTGTATACAAAATCAGTGGGACACCAGAAGTATAAAAATGCAAAAACTAACCCCCCCCTACATGATTATAAATAATAATTTTAGGAGCCAGGTTGTATAGTAAAGTCAAGTGGATGGCCACATCAGAACACGTCAGCTTATTTTTATTTTATTTTTATAGAAAAAACAGATAAAAACAGTAAAAACTATTGATTTATTATTTATTTTTACAAATCCTGATATAAATTAATAAAAAAATATATAATTATTTAAAAAGGTATTATAAAGCAATAAACCTAGACAAAGTCAGCCTGAGATGCCCGGCTCATGACTTTGTGTACAATTTTTCATTTTTTTTTATAGTAAAAAACGCATAAAACTAGTAAAAGTATTGTTTTATTATTTATTTTTATAAATTCTGATATAAATTAATAAAAAAAATATAATTATCTCTACGGATCCACGATGGGAGAAATTAGTTAACGGGAAACATTAATGTGAATGTGACTCATATTTATTTTGTTGATTTGTGCTAGGCTACAAATGTTTTTTAATTAACATTTTCTTAATAAAAATATATTTTTAAACCTAGTTTTTTTTTCTTTTTTACTGAAGCTTCGCGACCCGGGAGAGGTTCGCGACCCACAGGTTGATAAAAGACTGCTATAAATCTTTCAATTTTAATATATTGTTGTCAACGAATCAATTTATATTACATAATGTTATGCAACTAAGATAATTGAGTTTAACAACTATGATATAACTTAAGTTCTCTTTAAACGGACATCAGGGTTAGTTGAATTTAATTTTTTTAGATAATGATGGTTTCAAGTTTTGGATTCTGTATATTCCAATAAAAAATGTCATTTGGTGCCTATACTAGAAGATTAATGAAATAATACAGTATCATTTTCAATTTAGTGACAATTACACCGATCCAAGCTTTAACAAAAAACTATCAAAGTATCAAGAAGACCTCCAGAAAGCTTAAACTTTCAGATTATATTTTATTATAAGTTAAATTTTTATTAGGCTCTCAAATATGAGGGCTTTGGATAAAGTCTAGAAACGATCCGTTGCAGTTTATTTTCTCACAAAATGATTTCATTATTGTTTAGTGTAAAGTTGAAGGGTAATTTCGCGACCTCAGGTTGGAAAACGCTGCTCTGGTTTAGATAAATAAACTATTGGATATAAATAGTTTGATTTCTTTACATAAAACTACCACTAAAATGAAATCGTCATTGACATTTCTTAATTTCAGAAATAGGCAAGGGATTATTTGTTTAATTCATGAATTCAGCAAGATGTTACCTACTTGCAGAAATAGGCAATTTCATAAATTAGGAGGAACATTAAGACATTTGCTAACTTTTGCCTGTATTTAGTGATAGAGATGCACTTTTTTAATCGACTTCAAAAAAGGAGGAGGTTCTCTATTCGACTGAATTTTTTTTTTTTTTTTTTTTTGTGCCTATGTTACCTCATATCCCCGCCAATTGTCAACCGATTTTGAAATTTTCTTTTGCATTGGGTCCAGTCTAGCTTCCGATTGGTCCCATTTTTTTTTCGATTTTTTTTCATAGGTATTAGACCTTTTTTATTAGGTTTGTTTAGACCTAACCTCTTTGTTTATGAACCGATTTCGATGGTTCTTTTTTTATCCGAAAGGGGGTGTCTTAGGGATGGTGTCATATTAATCTGGTCAAGTTCTGATGATATAATCACTATTAATAACATCACTAAAAGAGAAAATAAAATTTTAAAAAAATAAAAACTGACTCAAAAATTAAGTATAAACAATAATACACCAAAGGTATAAAATAATTATTATCTTATTTGTTATAACTAAACGACGAAATATTAACACGCAAATTACTTTTGAAGTTGATGCCAAAACATATACCTTTTGTGAATCGCACTCGACTGGATCTTACTTAATACTGTTTGGCCGGTACGCTACCGCTTATAGGTATAGTTTGTTTGGCACCGACTTTAAAAAGTAATTTCGTGTTAATATTTCGTCGTTTAGTTCGTAACTAAATAAGATAATAATTATTTTATACCTTTTAGTGTATTTTATTTGTTGCATTTAATTTTTTGAAGTCGGTTTATATTTTTTCTTAAAAATTTTAGTGGAGAGAGAAACCTAAAATACACCAATCAGCTTCAACGAGACGTAAAGTTGTATGCATGTTATTAGGTGAATTTGTAAAATGATTTTTCTCTACGTTTCAGACATTTTTAAACACAATAAGAAAAATGTAGACGGTTATCCATTCAGAACTAAACGCACCACATGTTGCTTAGCTTCGGCTTTGAGCAGGCAAAGGCCAAAATCCAATTTAGAATTATTAAAGTGCATATGAGGTTAAAGGAAATTTTATTTGAATCGCATAGAAAGCAACTGTTTAAGGATAAATACAAGAAAAATTTTCACCGTTTCGATTAACAAATTTCGCGACTGTTATCAAATATAGTAAGAGTTACCCACTCCGATTTTGAAATAGACTGAATAGAATTAGTTAATCGAAATGTTGTACATCTTTATTGTATCATTTATTGTTTTATTTATATTACTAGCTCGCCCCCTGGACTCCCACTCCGAAACCCACTCAGCACCCCCACCCACCCCACCACCCCAATGTACAGACAAAACCTTTAATTTGATATATATATTAGATAAATTGGTAGTATAGGATATCCTTAAAAATTTGCTTTGTGTAATTTTCTTTAAATAAATTTATCCAAAAAAATGAAAGCTTTAATTAAATACATTAAGGGAAAATAAAGTGTGTTATCTTCTAAAATATAAACAATTAAAATTGAATTCGAATTTGTTTTTTTTTTCAATCAATATTTGATAAATTATATGTCCTCTTTCTTCCAAACTTGGGGTCCAAAAATACAGAAAATTAGAAGGAATCGATTTTTTTTTTGTGGGGGGGGGGGGCTATCCAATGGTTGTAGCTAATGAGCTGAATTAAGTTGCTTATTAAATTTTTTTATTACTCCATTAAGCGCGATAATACATGGTGTGCCTTTAATAAAGTTGAAGAGTTTGGGTTGGATTAACCTAGATTAGGTATTTCTGATTAAATATTTCACCATAATACACAACGCTTGAATTTCAGAGTTAAGAAAGTTTTTTGATATGGGTGAAACAAAATATTCTTCTCTGATCAAATCATAACTAAAAGAAATGGACTGTTTATTTTGAAAGTAGTGTAAGTCCATTTTTTGTTATTTCGAGATATTTCTATTAATTTTTTTATAAATACATATATTTATATATATTTCGATATTTTTATTTTGACGAATTCATGAAGATATCGTACTCCATTCACTGGGATATTATAAATATGAAAAGAAGACATCTATATCTAACTATAGTAAAACTGACATTAACTTTTTTTTCAAAATTGGACTTACAGTACTTTCGAAATAAAAACGGTCCAAGTATTTCATATCAAAATAGCTTGACCAATACTAACTTGAAAACCACTTCAGAATCAGGAGTCGAATCTGATGGAATTAATTAACAATTTAATCTCGAGCTTCAGCTGAAATTTATAAATAGTGATAAAAATGTGTGTTTCTAGTGCAGGAGTGTCAAACAAATTTATGTTGAAGGCCATTTATGCGATAGGTTACATTTACACGCCATAGAAATTGTGTCCCGCTATTAAATTAACACACAAGTCGAAATGAATAATACAATATTAATTATCTTGTGTTTGAATAAATGTTTTTTTTTTTATAAAAGCCTTATAATCTTCAATTTTCTTAAGAGACCGCAAAAATTAAGCCGTGGGCCGCTGGTTTGACACACCTGTTCTAGTGCATGTAAAATTAGAATATCGACATCAGTATAATAAAACAGAATATCGAATATTTGGGGCTTCAGATGGAGTCGAAGATGTTTGTGGAGCCGGATCTTGAATGAGTGAAAATTTTAGGACTTAGAAAATATAATATATGAATCGCTGATTGTAGAAAAAGTACAAGTCAGTGAAGTGAAGTTTTATTTGGGACTTGTGTATAATAATTCAAGAAACTTAATGGACAAATCAAAAAAATATTTTAACACTTTCTTTTTCAGCAGTATTTCAAACTATTTGCTATAATCGCTTACGTCTTAGCGACCTTCAAAGTTGACGAACATTTCTATGATAAAATTTTTTAAGAAAAAAATAAAAACCGACTTCAAAAATTAAATGCAACAAATAAAATACACTAAAAGGTATAAAATAATTATTATCTTATTTAGTTACAACTAAACGACGAAATATTAACACGAAATTACTTTTTGAATTCGGTACCAAACAAACTATACCTATACGCGAGCATATCCTCCAAACGCACTAAGTAAGATCCGTCGAGTGCGATTCATAAAAGGTATATGTTTGGCACCGACTTCAAAAAGTAATTTCGTGTTAATATTTCGTCGTTTAGTTGTAACTAAATAAGATAATAATTATTTTATACCTTTTAGTGTATTTTATTTGTTGCATTTAATTTTTTGAAGTCGGTTTTTATTTTTTTCTTAAAAATTATTTTTATTTTTCTCTTTTAGTGATGTTATTAATAGTGATCATATCATCAGAACTTGACCAAATTAATATGACACCATCCCTAAGACACCCCCTTTCGGATAAAAAAAGAACCATCGAAATCGGTTCATAAACAAAGAGGTTAGGTCTAAACAAACCTAATAAAAAAGGTCTAATACCTATGAAAAAAAATCGAAAAAAATGGGACCAATCGGAAGCTAGACTGGACACAATGCAAAAATTTTTTCAAAATCGGTTGACAATTGGCGGAGATATGAGGTAACATAGGCACAAAAAAAAAAAAAAAATCAGTCGAATAGAGAACCTCCTCCTTTTTTGAAGTCGGTTAAAAATGACTTGTATCCTTTCTCCAATGATTCATATATATGCAAATTTTTAATAACGAGGCAAGAAGGAGCAAAATCTTCAAGTCAGAACCTAGCAGCTAGAATTCATTCAAAAATGTTCAATAATTTTTTGCTTGTTCATATTTAGAAATGTCTGAAACGAGAAGGAAAATAATTTTAAAGGATTACAAGTATTTTTCTTTTTTTTTTTTTAATATAAATACTCACGATAACACATGAACAGAAAGTCGTATTAAGTTCATTCTAGTACAAAAAATACATATCTTTACAAAACTTCATTAGATTTTGGAATTTCTAAGTACCGATTGAAAAATCGGAAAATAAGCAGGCCAAATACGGGTGGGAACTCCGAGTGTTCCGTGGCGTATAACATTAAAAAAAATTTATATCAAATTGGTAATTATTTGTCGATGATAAGGATAAAATGATGGAATAGAAGGATTTTTTTCATAATTTTAAGTTAAACTATTTCTAATCGCAGACAGATAAAAAAATCAGCTAAAATGACCTTCTTATATAACGAATGCATTTGAAGAAAACAAAACAAAAGTAACGGCATATAATATATGGTAAAACAATAATTTTTATTTTTGACCACAAAAAATTCGACCCTCTCCCAAAAAATCATTCGATTAAAATTCTACGATAATACGATTTTAGATATTGAGAAAAATGATTACACATAAATTGTAAATTTCAACTATGTATATTAATAGTTTAATAGTTTACGAGTTTCAGTCCACCGACAAACAGACTAACAGATTAAATTGTACCGACACAAGTAATATGGTTTCGTTTTACTTTTGAAAAGAACACTCTAATAAGGTGGATTAATGTGAGTCGGACTCGTATACCGAGGGTTCTTTAACTAATATAATATAATAATAATAATATTTATTTTGAATTAGACCTGTCAATATGTCAATATATTATTATATATATGTTTACACTGAATGGCTATAATATGCATGTAGGTCGGTAAATTCCATACTTCGCTGGCCCAGAAAAGGCAGGCAGCAGATAAATGATTATATTTTCCAAAATATTTACGATATGAAATCATTCTTATTTGTCGTCGATAAAGAAGTAATAAGTAAATTTATAAGATTTTTTCATAATTTCAAATTAAGTTCTTTCTAAAGGTACAAAGGTACAAAAATCACCTAAAAACGGCCACTTTGGAGCTCTTGCGCACCTCTATTTAAAATAAATAAAAAAAAATTAAACTTTATCCTATTTAGTCCTCTGTAATTGCATATTTTGTTTGCCGTCACATACGACCCAGGAGGTTAATTATCTATCCGAATCATGCATCTAGGATACTGTGGGTTAAATTTTATACTGCATATTTTTGCATATTTGAGTAATATTGCATAAAATTGCATATTTGAAGGATTTTTTGTCAAATATTTCACATTTCGTGATAAATACAGATGTTTTAAAAGTAACTTTTGGGAGAAAGAATGAAAAAAAATAAAAAATAAAACAGGAGGACACTTGAATATATAAATTATTCACAATTACAATCAAATTTTAATTATTTTTGAGATCATTTGTTAATTATTTCTTTATTTTTTTTTTTTGGGGGGGGGGAACTATACCCCATTTTGGACATTGAGTGTTCACTGTTCATGTGTGTGTGTTAAAATGTGTGTAAATTAGTGTAGGTATCAGATTATTATAGCCGGTCAAATATTTGCATTATTTTATTATAATAGTTTATCATTTGTATGTCAATATGAAAAACTTAATATGGTTAAAAAATAAAAGCAATACAATACAATCGTGTCTGTTAAATAAATCTACCCCCCCCCCGTATTTTTCATTCACATTTTTAAACATAATTATATTTATTATGTTTATTTTATTCAAATGCACCTATTATTTCTTAGAGTTTAAATATTTTTTTAATAAAATTATATTAAATGTAACGAGAATTTTGTGCAATACCTATTTCCTCAATAAAAGTACATATTTGACACTTGGTGTCTATAGCTTACTTTATCATTTTATTCCTCTCATAGCACTCCTTCAAATATATAGTCAGTTTGTCTTCTATTTTAATTTTTTAGTGCATAAAAAAATTTATTTTGCTATCTTTTACTGCATTATTTCAGCATATTTTGGCACTTTTTACTGCATAAAAATCCGGTCTCTAGGATCCTCTGACAAACAAACAAACAGACAGGACATTGTAGTGACAATAAGGGCCGGTTGTATGTCGCAAAGTAAATGTTTTTTACCACTAACCAAGTGGTAGATGGTAAATGGAGGAACTGGGATGGCCAATCAGATGACAGGAATTTTAAGTGTCTGTCATCTGATTGGCCATCCCAATCCTTCCATTTACCATCTACCCTTGGTTAGTGGTGAAAAACATTTACTTTGGGACATACAACCGGGCCTAATAGAGTCCTGTTTTAATTTTGAAAAAATGGAATCGATATATGAGGAGCTCTTGAGAGTTAGTAATAAATGCGCTGAAATTTGATAAACAAATATGAATTAATAATTACGCCAAGATTTAGCTTCATAGCTGTGACCATTCGCTGTCAAAAAAATTACCAAATCACTAAAATTTGAGTGTTGAAAAGGTTTTCCATTTTTGTTTCAGTTTATTTTTAAATTAGCAAGATTGTTTAGGGGTTGTTTGTATTTTTTATGGTGAGTTTACTAACCGTTAACGTTGGTGGCGGGTTGTTAAGTGTCGTAGCTGTGCGAGTGTGTGTGTGGTGCTTATCCTGGAGAAGCGGAGAGTTGAGTGCTGGCTGCCGCAAGAGCGATTACCAGTGCCAGAGTGGAGTGGAGGAGCGCAGCTGCTGAGAGCCGCGCAGCTGCTGCGCACCAGCGCACCAACCAACACGCGGGGAGGGCCTTGCGCCCCGGCCCACTCGACACTTACCTCTCTCTCTCTCTCTCAAGTTCATTCAACATTGCTTTTTCAAAAAAAAAAAACAACCGACTTCAAAATAATTTTTAAGAAAAAAATAAAAACCGACTTCAAAAAAATTAAATGCAACAAATCAAATACACTAAAAGGTATAAAATAATTATTATCTTATTTAGTTACAACTAAACGACGAAATATTAAGATGAAATTACTTTTTGAAGTCGGTGCCAAACATATACCTCTTATGAATCGCACTCAACGGATCTTACTTAGTACGTTTGGCGGGTACGTTCGCTTATGGGTATAGTTTGTTTGGCACCGACTTCAAAAGTAATTTCATCTTTAATATTTCGTCGTTTAGTTAAATAGATATAATTATTTTATACCTTTAGTATATTTCATTTGTTGTATTTAATTTTTTGAAGTCTGTTTTATTTTTACTTTATCTAATGCGAAGCATGGGAGAAAGTATTGTAATCGGTCTCGCGGCAAGCGCGACTTCAAAGGGTCCTCAGGTAAAAGACTACGTAACCCATGGACTCAATTAAGGTCGCAAATTGAAGTATTCAATGAGATTGAATTTTAGCACGTGCCAAAAATTCCCTGAAATCTCGTCGAGAGGCCAAAAAGTGCCATTTTTTTTGGAAGTGCGTGGACGGATGGATGGATGGATGGATGTTATCGTTTTTTTTCGTCCACGATTTTTTCCACACCGTTGCACTGATTGAATTGAAATTGAAAACCTACTATTAGTTTAACAAAATGAAGCGCTGATTAGTTTTTGGTACATATCGGTCCACAAACATTAGTACTTTATTTCAGTACTTTTTAGTTTTTTCTAAATATCTTGAAAATGACTTGACCAATTTTGATGAAATTTAATATCTTAATTAAGTACCTTGGGGACCACAAAAAAGGTTAAATAAAGTTTTTAGTAAAATTAAATTTTAAAAGTACTTTACTCTAGAGTAAAATAGTACTTTTTTAATTTTTTATTTGTTGTTGAGTTGTTTGCCATAAAAGAATTTAGTTTTTTTGATTTTAAGTCGATTCTTCCACGTTTTCGGTAGAAGTTGCCATTAATAATCAAAACATCAAAAATGGAATGCAATAAGGTTATTCCTCTAGTATTAGACTAGTATTAACTCAACCTTGAGTTTTTTACCAAAAAAGAATTTAGTCTTTTTGATTTTAAGTCGATTCTTCCACGTTTTCAGAAGAGGTTGCCATTAATAGTCAAAACATCAAAAATGGAATGCAATAAGGTTATTCCTCTAGTATTAGATAAGAATCGATCATTATTTTTGATTTTAAGTCAATTCCTCCATGTCTTCAGCAATGGTTACCAAAAATAATCGAAGCGATCAAAAATCTAATGTAGAATGGTCATTTCTCGACTGTTAAATGAGAATTGATCATTATTTTTGAATTTAAGTTAACATGAACTGCAAATAGCAAGTGATATCTGATTAATAATAAACGAATAAACATATTAATATTTCAAATGAATTTGGATAAAGTTTAGCAACGATCCGTTGCAGTTTATTTTCTTAAAATTATTTTCATTTTTCTCTTTTTAGTGATGTTATTAATAGTGATCATATCATCAGAACTTGACCAAATTAATATGGCACCCCTAACATACCCCCTTTCAATAAAAAAAGAATCATCGAAATCGGTTCATAAACAAAGAAGTTAGTCCTGAACAAACCTAACAAAAAAGGTCTAATACCAATAAAAATTTTCAAAATCGGTTCACAATTGGCAGAGATATGAGGTAACATAAACACAAAAAAAATTCAGTCGAATAGAGAACTTCCTCCTTTTTTGGAGTCGGTTGAAAAAATAAAACCGACTTCAAAAATTAAATGCAACAAATAAAATAATAATAACTTAAAAATTAAATAAAATACACTAAAAGTTATAAAATAATTATCTTATTTAGTTACAACTAAACGACGAAATATTAACATGAAATTACTTTTTGAAGTCGGTTGCCAAACAAACTATACCTATAAGCGAGCGTACCCGCCAAACGTACTAAGTAAGATCCGTCGAGTGCGATTCATAAAATGTGTATTTTTGGCACCGACTTCAAAAATTAATTTCATGTTAATATTTCGTCATTTAGTTGTAGCTAAATAAGATAATTATTTTTACCTTTTAGTGTATTTTATTTTATTTTTAAGTTATTATTATTTTTATTTGTTGCATTTAATTTTTTTGAAGTCGGTTTAATTATTTTTATAAAAATTATTTTTATTTTTCTCTTTTTAGTGATGTTATTAATAGTGACTTAATATAATACCTTGCATGAATCTCGTAGGAGAAAGCGTCGGGCGAATGAATCAGAAAATGAAAATAAAATTCAATTCATAAATATAGAAATTCTCTCGAAAAGTTTGCGGGTTTTAAATGAATGTTTTAACATTTTTTTTATAAAAGATTTTATTTATTATAATTTCGATTATTTGGTCATAAGAATTGGAGATTTACGTTATTTCGTCATTGATCATATTGATGATATTTAATGCTGAGCTGAAGGCAATTGAACTCGCACTTTTCAAATTAAAAAATCAAAGTAACAAGGCAATAATCTTATCAGATTCATTAAGTGCCTTATTAGCAATCCAAAATTTATATATATTTCACCCTATTATCCAAAAAATCCAAATAATATACCAAGATCTTATCAGAATGGATAAAGTAATTCACTTCATGTGGATCCCTAGCCACAAGAAAATTTTAGGTAACGAGGAAGTCGATCGACTATCAAAAAAGGGAGCAAATAAATTAACTTACGATTTCACCGAATTGTGCTATGAGGATATAAAATTATTTTCAAAAAACTTAATCCTGAAGAACTGGGAAAAATGAATGGGAGGAAATTGATAATAATTTTTTAAAAAGAATCAAACCAAATATTACTCCACTGTTAAAACACAAATATAATAGTAGGAGACATGCGCGGATCTAGGGGGGGGCCGGCCGCCTCCTAAAGCATTGGAGATCAACATTTTTTATGTTTCTTTTTTTATAACATTAAATTTTAAAATTGAAGAAAATAAAGTTCTATGTGGGGGGGGGCGCCTCTGCCCCCCAAAAAACAGAGGTCTGGATCCGCGCCTTGTAGGAGAGAACAAACAATAATAACTCGTTTGAGAATTGGTCACTGTTTCTTTTCTCATGGCTTTTTAATTAATAGAGAAGCTCCACCTTGGTGAATTACGTGTGACAGGAGAATTGATGTATCCCACATATTAGTGGATTGCCCACTTTACAATACTAAAAGGATAAAATATAAACTTGAAAATAAAAACATCAGGGATATTCTCTCTGATATGGATTGCTATGAGAACCTGCTTGGGTATTTGCGTGATATTAATCTTTTTAACCATATCTAAAATATCCCTCTTCTACTTCTTGGATTTTACTAATTTATTCTGTTGTATATTTATTAAATAGCCCCTTTACAGCTTTTGTTTTTATTTTATATAGTTTATCTTTGTTGTTATATTGTATAGCTCTATTTTGTTGTTATTTTATATAGTATTATCTTTGTTGTTATTTTGTATAGGTCTATTTTGTTGTTATTTTATAAAATTTATCTTGTTATTTTATTTGTCCTTAGACTATGATACTATTTATTTAAGACGTTTCTAGGTTGTCTTGTATTTGAGGCGCTAATAACCCTTGTCGTTGATGCGCCCTAAAACACCTATATAATAAATATAATATAAGTATTATAGCTAAAGATGGGTTTGGCTAACGGCCCGGCAAGCTTAGTTAGCGCTTGGGTTCGATTCCTAAGGGGACGAACCTCTATGATATGCAATGTAAAAATATTTTCTCTAAAATCTATGATTGGTCCTTAAAAGTTAAATTCATTTATTAATATTATGGAGTCTGGGTTGATTTTTGAAATAATTTCCATCTTTTTTTTTCAAAAAAAAGACACTCAAAAAGATACTTAAATCTTTGCTTTCACTGTAAAATTAATGGGTCCCTCACTGGCTTTTTTCAGTTTAGCAGGAATTTTCACTATTCCTTTGAGTTGAAGGGAGTGAAGAATCTTTAGCTATAATACTTATATATGTTGCATGTCAGAGAGATTTGTCTTAAGGGTTTGGCTAACGGCCCGGCAAGCTTAGTTAGCGCTTGGGTTCGATTCCTAAGGGACGAACCTCTCTGATATGCAATGTAAAAATATTTTCTCTAAAATCTATGATTGGTCCTTAAAGTTAAATTCATTTATTAATTTTTTATAATGTTTTAAAACATTTTAAAACGTAAGGCATTAAATGTTTTTTGAATTCAATTCAAACTTAGTCTTCGCCTCCTACTCAGGCCGTACAGACTAACTATTTTCTGTCCTTAGAGCATTGTTTGCAGACCAACTTTTTGACATGCAGTAATTTTATTCTTAACATCTCGGCGCATTAGCAAATCTCTTGATTGCGAACACTTAATATTTTTACTTGATTATGTTCTTTACCGGAAGGTGGAAAAAAATTCTCATGCATTCAAGGTCTAAGTGTAAATGTTTGTTTATTATATCAGTGATACTTAGTGTTTGCTATCGTTCAACAAGCGACGTCTTATCAATACCATGTACCTCTAAAATCTATGATTGGTCCTTAAAAGTTAAATTCATTTATTAATTTTTTATAATGTTTTAGACATTTTAAAACACAATGAGCAATAAATGTTTTTTTAGTTAATTCAAACTTGGTCTTCGCCTCCCTCCAGGCCGTACAGACTAACTATTTTTCTGTCCTTAGAGCATTGTTTGCAGACCAACTTTTTTGACATGCAGTAATTTTATTCTTAACATCTCGGCGCATTAGCAAATCTCTTGATTGCGAACACTTAATATTTTACTTGATTATGTTCTTTACCGGAAGGTGGAAAAAAATTCTCATGCATTCAAGGTCTAAGTGTAAATGTTTGTTTATTATATCAGTGATACTTAGTGTTTGCTATCGTTCAACAAGCGACGTCTTATCAATACCATGTACTTGGCCTACGCAATTGAAGAAACTATACTTAAGTTACAATTCAATGTCAAATGTATTAATTGTACAATAATTTATTTACTTAAGCCCAATTGACTTTAAAATAATTTTTAATTTATATTCTTATATTTCTAGTAATAATAAGAATAACATAAATGACGTACCTAGGTTTTATTTTTTTCGGGGGAGCGGGGTTCAAAAGACGTGTGTGTTTCTTTGGACTGCTTAAAAAGAGCGAGCAGTTGAAAAAATTCTCCAAAAAAGGGATGTTGCCTCGAAACTCTCTTTCAAGACAAAGTCAAAAATCTTATAAAAACTTATCTAGGCCCAATAAATAATATTTCATAAAACATGTTTTGATTTTTGCTTTTACTTATTTTTTTATCATCAACGGAGGCGCTTTTAGAGGGAGGCTTCTTGAATAAAAAAAATTTAAAAAAAATTAGGCAAAATAGAGTTTGAACCTTTTTCTAATTATTAGTGTGTACGCCAGGGGCAGGTTAAGCCTGCCTACCCGGCAAGGCTAGTAGAATTTTCGCAAAAATTAAAAATTTTCTTATTTTTTGCAAAATGCTTAAAACTTTTTTGAATCATTTTATTGATGTTTGAAGGTGATGAATTTATAAAATAGGCATATAAATGAACAATTTATAGTTTAGTTTATTATTAATTCATTCTAAGGGCATCTCTGTAAATAATTTTTCACTTGTTTTTATTATTTAATAAATGTGAAGGTGAACGATTCTTTCCTTAGAATATGATGCAGGAAAATGACCAAAAAGAGCGCGGATAGAATGATTTCTCTTCCGTCAGAGTTAAGTCATTGCAAGGATGCCAAATACAAGTCCAGACCTGTTTCAGACTAGTAGAGGTTAATTTTCTATTATTCTAGGAACGGCCTTTTGACTCTAGGTAAGAAAATATTAAATCGGAATGAATATCAGATTTTTTTTTTTCTCTCCTCCTAATGGCCTTGGAATGAATTCCATTGTAGCCAGTCTACCATGAGTTTATAAACAATCAAATAGTATCACAGACAATGAAAATAATAAATAAATAAATAAAACAATAAATTAATAAATAAATAATAAATAATAAATAAATAAATAAATAATAAAATATCAGATTGAAATATTTATCATTTAAAAAAACACTGATACTTTACATCCCCTTCCTTTATTTCAATAGAATTAAAATTTATACACGACTAACAACTTATGATATTTGATAAGTAGACAGTGTTAAAAAAAACGTTAGAACCGTTTTTAAAAAAATCACAAAAAACAAAAAATCTTTCATGTAAATGTCAACTTCTGGTGTTCTGATTTTAACCAAAAACTTGCTGTACTCCTTCGAGCCTATAGGTATCGAGGTTAAGTTTCGAATTTCGTAGCTCTGAGACTTACGGTTGCGAAACGCAAGGGGCTTCATACGTACGCACGGACCAATGGATTTTCAGCACTTTTTTGGCCTCTGGGGACTACAATATTCAGTTTTATCTTCTAAATCCAGTTTTAAACTATTAAGGACATCGATTCCTTCCACCTAAAATTCACAAAGTGAAATTAACTTTTATCTCAATTGAGAAAAAAGCTCTCAAAGTGTCAGGACCCCGGAAGGTGAATGCAATATATACTTCACATTATATCCTATATCATCGTAGGTACATATTAATTAATTTATTTATCTTCTGAGGATCTTAATTTAAAATTTGGCGTGATTTGGAGCAATGTACAGACAAAACCTTAATTTTATATATATAGATATATTGGAAATAATGAAAGGATGGTTTTATTTTTAGGCTGATGATGACATAACTGTAGATGTCGAAACGTCCTGATATAACAATAAAATAAAAATAAATGAAAAAAATATAACCGTGTTATTATTTTTTAAACAAAGAAAATCAACACCTATTCTAAAAGAGAATTAAGATCCTCAGAAGATAAATAAATAAATTAATATATATAAAATTCTGAGATCCAATCTTATAAATATCATAGAACATGTTATAGAATATATAGTAGGTATATGAGAAAGTAAAAAGTTTATTATGACATTTTTTATGTTCAATTTTTACAATATTATGTACATTTGTACATTTACAAGTATAATTTTATTTTACATAATAGAAGCCAATCAATAAATACGTACTATCCGGTTAGTTAAAAAGTGAAAAAGCTTTAAAAAAAAAACGCTTAGTGGTTAGTTGTTTTAAGTATAATAAATAATTAGAGTTTCTATGAAAATTTTAATAAATTATTGGACGTCCATTAGGTCTTCTCTATTTATGTTTTTTACTGATTATGTTTACATTTAAATGAATTAATGGTTAAAGTGCAAGTTGTTAACAAGATATTAGTTCTCTAGAAGAATTCATAGCTAAATTATAAATTATCAATCGTGACGTTATTTCCAACACCTTGAAAAATTTCCAGAATACAAAAAAATTATTGACATGTGTAAAAAGTCATCAAAAGTGTGATTAAGTTAAATGGATCCAAAAGTTGCCAGTCGATAATCAACAAATTTTCTTCAACAATTACAGAGTTAGAGCAATTCGCAAAAACATCAAAATTAGGCGGTAAGCCCGAGAGGCAGGAGAAGCCTGCCTAGCGGGCAAGCCTAGTACCTGCATATTTTGAATATGGTGGACCTTAGGTATACCTGGTGAATTTTTTTTCCAAAAAAATTTCGGGACGCCCCCTCAAATAGCGAGGTTGGATAAGAAAATAATCTGTACAAAATTTGAGATCGATCGGACAACCCTGAAAATCCCAAATTTTATGAATTTCGCTTTATTCTGTTACTATATTTTGTTATACGTCGTTAAATTGAAACAAAGAATAAAAACATCGATGGCAATCTAATTAATAAACTTTATTTTGTGAAATCCGGCCCCTACCTTCGTTATTCAGTCATTATTAAAACACATACAGCAAATGGAAAGAAAAAATCAAGTGAATTGAATATTATGGCGCGTTGCCTACCTCCTAGGCGTACAGAATTATTTGTGCCATATTTAGTGTAATAAAAGTAAAAAAAAAATGTTATTTTATATATATATATATATATATATATATATAGGTATATAAAGAAGGGATTTAGCATTCACATAGAAGTAAATAAATAGAAATACGATTCTTCTCTCAAAATAAATTTTATTTACCAAAAATGGAGTTTTACAAATCCGCTGCCAATGTTGATTTCACACTGTCGGGGTATTTTTTCCTATATTCTGAAACAATTTGCAGGATATATTGTTTCTCTTCTTCGCTTCTTGAAAGGATTTTATTATAGTCTTCTATGAGTTTCACTCCTCGTTCAGCGGTGTCGTTTAAAACTGTAAGTTTTTTTTATAATTTCTAGTCCAATTTGAAAACTGTTATTATCTTCCCATTCAAGATGATCTTTTTATAAAAAATCCATTGGGATGGAAAATCTATCAAAAAATCCTCTTGTTTTTTGTGAAATCAATTCTCTATGCCCTTGGTTAAAAAAATTTCCACATCTTTCGGAAAAATTTCGAATTTTTTTACACTGTTCTCGTTGGTATCGATTTTATCCAGTGATTTCACCATCCGTTTCTTGCTGTCAAATCCAATTCCATTGTCAAAAAAGGCTAAGGCAGCGGTTTCTGGACCCAGATACCACAAATGGTTACATAATTTATTTATTGCAATACGGCTTATTTTTTTATCAACTTGGCGATTTTAAAAAAATTCTAAGTCCAGTCGAGGAGCTTTTGCAGGCATTGGAGATTGAATCCAAACTTTAAGATAAAGTTGCAAATATCACGATTCCCAATTTTTTCTTCCTTGGTCAAAGTGAACTCACCCCGGAATAAATAAATTTTTAAACAATATCCCCTTGTGAAAGATATTAATTTGCCGATGGTAATAGATTCAAATTTACTAGAAAATCATAAGATGGTGTCATCTATTAAATCCGTTGAAATGGAATATTTTTAATTATATGTCAGCAAACAACCCCTCTGACATATAATTAAAAATATTCCATTTCAACGGATTTAATAGATGACACCATCTTATGATTTTCTAATATCCCCTTGGCCATCCATCGAGCGTGGTGAAACGCTCCTGGACCGCGAAAAGAAATACCTCTGGGAGGTGTTCAACCTAAGAAAATGATGACGAGCTCCAGGAATTCGCGGTAATCTTCGAGCGGCTGCTTGACTTTTTGTAAAGTTTGCATTGCAAACTCAAGTATTTCATTTGTATCCTAAATTGACTGGCGGACATACTCATCTTCATTCCCTGGTATAAAATTTTGTTTGCTTATTTTCGGCCATGATTCTTGAAATTTTTTCAAAATAGAAATAGTTGGACATGAAGATATTTTCTCATCGAGTGCACCCCTCAAAATTATTTCATAAATATGGTGTCGACAGGGTAGATACAGAAGATCCAGGGAGTCCTTTTTTTCTTTGGGAAATCAGAAAGAGCTTATCTTCTTCAATTTTGATTTTTTTCAAAGCACCAGCGTGTGCGATATCAAAAAGGTCATCCAACATGTCAAGAAAATCCCGCTCGCGTTTTTCTTGAAGTTCAGTACGGCGTTTACAACTTTTTTGTAGGTTCTTCCATTCTGTGTATAACGATTCTAAGTTTTCAATACTGCGTTGTAATTTTTTTGTTGGGATGCGCGCTTTCTCCCAAAAAACTTCAACTTCTTTAATAACTAGATTAGGACCAAGAAGTAGATTCACTTTACGCATATTATAAAATAAGACTCTTAAGGCAATTTAGCACCAGTGATTTGACTTTCGTCATGGTCGATCAGAAATAATTTTTGGCTTCTTGTTTCCATTTTTGATACAAATTTTGTTTTTTAATTTTAAAAGTTATTTTTATGGTACCTCTCAAAAGACTCAAAATAGATTAACAATAAAAGGGTGTGAACAAACCGAAAAGGGATATTTTCAAAGAAGGCCAGCCAATCAGAGACTAGCTTAAGCTAAGTAGAGGGGGAAGATATTGGTCCCTCGCTGACCATTCAGAGAGAGTTTAGAGTTCTCAGAGAAGAGAAAAAAAAGACGCGTTTTGAGAAAAAAACATTAATATATTATTAATATAAATTGATTGATTAATAATATTAATATATTTAAATATATAATTAATGATATTATAGCGTAGAAACTTAGAATAGATACATTTTCATATTTTCTCGATGTACGCCTAGGAGATAGGCAACGAGCCATAATATTCAATTGATTTGATTTTTTTCTTTCATTTGCTGTATGTGTTTTAATAATGACTGAATAACGAAGGTAGGGGAGGGATTTCACAAAATAATGTTTATTAATTACATTGCCATCGATGTTTTTATTCTTTGTTACAATTTAACGACGTATAACAAAATATAGTAACCGAATAAAGCGAAATTCCTAAAATTTACAATTTTCAAATGAGATGCGCCACCTCAAAGGGTTGTCCGATTGATCTCAAATTTTGTATACATTATTTTCTTACCCAACCTCACAATTTGAAGGGAAAAATTTAATGGTCGAAAAATAAGCTCCACCCTAATATTGAATTCCCTCCAAAATTTTCAACTTTTATTTTTTTTTTGCTTCTTGTGTTGAAAAATGTTTGGAATCTGGAGAAAAATAATTTTCAACCATGATTTTTTCTTCCGTCTATGTGTCTGGATTCAGATATCCACGATAACTTAAGAATAAAAAGTCATAGAAAGTTCGTTCTTGTGCTAAAATATTTGTAAACAACAGTAACGAAGCTGTTGAAGCTTTTATTTGTGTGAATTTTTTATTAAAATAATTATATAATTAAGGAATCGGATTAGCCGAGAGCTTAAAGACACTAGCCTTCTAAGCAGGAGTCCCGGGTTCGAGTCCGAGTCCCTGCATTGATATTTGACCGGCTATAATCTGATTCCTAGTCACCAATCCGTCTGGCAAGCGTGGTGACTTAATGCCAACCCCCTTCCATTTGATGGAAGAGGCCTATATTCAGCAGTGGATTGTCGCTAGCGACAGGCTGATGATGATGATGACATATAATTATTTATAATTATTTATTGAACACGAATAAATAATACAATAAAAAACTACGTCGTTTCGATCGACTTATTCGTTATTCTGCGATCGTTCTCATCAAGGATGAGCATCCTCTCCGATTTTAGGTTGCCAAATATATACTTTATGTCCAGACCTGTTCCAGGCTAGTAGAGATTAATTTTTTAATATATAATATTTTAGGAACGGGCTTTTGAATTTAAGTAAGAAATTATTAAATTTAATCAGATTATATAAATATTTATGATTTAAAATTATTAATTCACCGAAATTGCAAACAGCGTTCCGAGTCTTGAAAAAGTTTCACTTTTTCCTCCAATTTTAATTAAATTTTCTAAACACGTTTGATGCTAAGTGCGTCTAGTCATAACTTAATTAAGTTTCAGACATAGTGCTTAAAATGTATAAACCTTTCATTAATTAAAGGTAATTTAAATTTCACCTTTCATTAATTAAAGGAATTAGAGGCAAATTTTATTAGCTAAATTTTAATTGAAACAGATTTTACTTGAAACAGATGGTTTGTGCGCCACCGGTCTTTCTTTTCTTCGCCACACGAGGATGATTTTTACTTTACAATAAACGGTATGGTCAAGTATTGCACGACTGTGCATGAAAAAAGTGGGGTTTTTTTTTTTTTTTTTTTTTTTTTTTTGAAATATCTCAAAAACGGCCGAGACTATAAAGATAAAAAAAAGTGAGCGAAACGATTGCGTTTTGATTTACAAAATATCCCCAATGAGTGAATATCGAATAAATGATATTTTACGAGATATTCATTATTTTGTCAAAATGTCTGTTAGTTTGTACGTTACGAAATTTTATCTACGCTCTAGCTCAAAAACTAGAGTGAATATCAAAACGAAATATCACATGTAGATTCTTTATATTAAGAGCAGATTGAATTTTAACTGAAATCAAAGCAAAATTTAAAGGGGGGAGGGTTTGTAAAAAATTTAAATTATAAAATTTTTAAACTAAAAAACCCAGGAAAATGTAATTTACCATAAAAGAGTCCTATAATAAAAAACTTATTATAGGGGACGGAAATTGTGGGGGGGCGGGTTCAAAAAATGTACGAAATTTCGCATATGCACCATATACGACCTTATAAAAATGATTCACTCTGTGAAATTGATGGTGACCCAAAAGAGGGCCAAAAAGAATTTAAAATAATAAAATTTTCTAATAATCAACTGGTATGGTCACCACATGACTTTCACATTAGTTTCTCCCTTATTTGAAATCATCATACCAATTACTTCAATTTGGGTTTTCCCCAAGCCGTTTCGAGAAAGCTGGAAAAAAGACGAAATTGCAAAATACCAAAATTCAATTTGGAGTGATTAAATATGCTACATGAATTTTTCATACACCTGCTCCCATCTCGTATATTTATATAATTTTACACAACAAATAGATGTGTGTAATTGCAAAGAAAAAAGTATTTTTGATTAGTTTTTTTATATATATCTACATATCGAAAATGATTAAAAATATTTAGATCAAAAAATTAAACAAAAATCTTTATATATAGTAACATCGTAAGAATAATATTTTAAGTGATTAATTATTACTCGGTACGCTCTGGGTGCAGGTAAAGCTGACATATTGAATTCACTCGATTTTTTTTTTCTTATTTGTGTTCAAACATTTTTGAAAAATAAAGTAAAATCGTTTTCAACCCAAGGGCGGTCCCAGGGAGGAGGTCATGTGCCCCCCCCCCCCCCAAATAGTTTTCAAAACAAAAAAAAAGGTCTTAATTCTGTAAGATAGTTATATCAAACATAACGTCCCCGGTACCACCCTCTCTCCCAAAAAAAAAAAGGAAAGTCTGGGACCGCCCCTGTTTTAACCATGAGTTTTTTTTGTCTAAATGTGTTTGGAATCTGATACCCATTATAACTCAAGAAAGGAAAGTCGTAAAAAGTTCGTTCTGGTGCCAAAAATTCAGGCGAAATCTTTTTTTTTTTGTTCATTTCATTAAGTTTTTTATGCGTTGTTATAAGGCATAAATAAAACAAACAGGAGTTAAAATAAATAACTTTTGAATAGTTTATTATTTTTAGGTTTGGGGAGTCGGGTTAACCGAGCTGGCTAACGCTTCGGCATCGATGATGACGATGTTGGAGCGGAAGGCCGGGGTTCGATCCTGGCTAGCATATAAAAATTTCCACCGGCTAAAACTCGACTCCCTCACTAACACTACTAACACTTTACTGAAGTGCTGTCTAAATAGGCTTTGTTCCCGGTGACAATAAAAAAAAAAAAAAAAAAATTATTTTTAAATTTATTAAGAGAACTTCCTTCTCTGGAATCTTCTGTCATTGATCTGCTTAAAAGTTTGTTCGTATATCTTCAACTTGTCTCGAAGTGTCATTCTATGGAATCTTTAGATTGTTTTTTTTTTTTTAATGATATTGATGTGAGAAGGAGATACACCAGAAGGTGGATCCCCTAAAGGCCAGTATGGGCTGGCCCCTCCATCGTGAAAAGAACAGAGCAGAAGGAGAAGAAGCCGGAATCACGAGCCAATCTCAGAAACTTAGATACAATTCAATATCCAATTTACTAAGGTTTTAGGGGCTTCGAGCAGTGGTAAATTCTAGGCGCGATAAATTCGGTTAAATTTATCTCCCACTTAATTTTTATTACCAGACCCTATACTTACAGAAAAAATGTCTGGGTATAGCCGGGAATCGAACCCGAGACCTCCGGGTTGCCAGTCAGTTACTCTGACCATTAGACCACGGAGGCGGACAAACACCTACATGGAATATAGCTGCAGCGTAGATTTAGCCCTCACAACACAATGGACTGGCCAAACTTTGATATTAAGGATCAAAAATGAAGCATCTTTTCGCCAAAACCTGAGGTAAAAAATTATTTAATGAAATTCTTTTGTTCCATAATGAGAATTCTCTCTCGGCCTTCTTCTTTCCAGACACTTATAAATTATAACCTTCAAAACCCGGGTGCACAAAGACCTACACCTCCATCCTTACACTTGATCAATTTTCCCTTTTCTTCGATAATGCAAGTCTTTTGAGATCCATAGTAGCTACATCTTACTGGTGCGCCCTTTTATGCTTAAAAAAAAAGTATTTTGGGGCCCTCGAAATATTTTAAAGCGAATTAAATTTTTTATAATTTCATTTCATTCTCCTCAGGCAACACTACAGTTTTATTCCGGGTGAAATTAATCCTAGCATAGATTGCGCGGAAAATGGGAGTTCAAGTGATGTAGCACTGGCTTAAAAAAAATCGAAAAAAGAAACACTATGAACATTTTGGATCCATCCATTAACGAGCCAAAGGTTGGCGAAATTAAATCATTAAAAGGAGTTACAAAATAAATTAAACTTTAAATTTAAAAAAGAGTAACAATTTATTTATATCTTTATTAATTTAAATAGATAAATAACATGATGAAATATTACAATAAGTCTTTTAGTGTATTTTAATACCCTCTTATTTCATATGTTTTTATATAATCTTAATAAAAATAACATTCTATCAACATAAGAATTTCATTTTGTGTTGAAATTTTCTTTTTATATTCGATCAGATTTAAAATTATATCACATCTATTAAAAAATAAAATAGGTGTATATTTTTATAATATGAAAAGTCAAGTTTTCATTAAAATAATAAAACAATTATATTCTAAATTATTTTTGAAAAAGTTGATTCATTTATTTGATTTCTAAATTTCTATCTATGGTTTCATTTATGTAAAAAAATAAAAAATTTAAATAATAAAATATGGTTATTTGATAAACTAATATATTCATTGGAATGCTTAAAATATTGTATTATCTAATTATGACAAATAAGATATTTTATAATATATTTTTGATTTTTATTAAGATCTTTGGAAAAGAGAAAAAATAAAAATAAACTATACCTATACATGGAGTCTTAAGTACATTGCATTAAGTGTGGATTAATTTTTGTTTATTTGAACAAGAAAGCAACAATTTCTAAGATAAAATTTCATTGCTTAATACTTTAAATAATCTATATAAAGAGAATGGAAAAACTAAGTAAAAAACCATTATTATTAATTACAAATATTAAATAAATATATAAATATTTTGATTATAAATGTTATTTAAAATTAATATATCAAGTTATATTGTAATATATATACTGTATGTGTATATACTTATATATAGAGGGAGCCAATGCAATGGGGCGAATTGGGAGAGCCACTGCAGGAAAAGTAGAAAGGAAATGAGGATGAGTCATCGTCATTGTGATTCTAGAGACCGGCAAGTTAGTAACCAACATGGAGGCCTGGTCGGGTGAACAAACCGCATTTGCCGTTAAACTATTTACCAAAATGGCAAAAGTTTTGTCCTTGACAAACGAGCGTTCCGTTTATACAATATTCTTTGGTTCTGGCACAGCCACCTCTTTTTTGTGCTGTTGAACCACTGGTTTCAAAGTTTCTAGCCCACTTTTGAATAGCATTGTTTAGCGGTACAGGAGGCCGAGGTGCTTAAGGGTAGTGTAAACGGAACGCGGGTTGGCCACGGCCGAAACTTCCCCCATTTTGGTAGTATGCTTTAACGGCAAATGCATGTTATTTACCCGACCAGCCTCCATGGTTACTAACTTCCCGGTCTTTAGAATCACAATGATGATGTCCCATTCTCGCCTCACCTCTACCCTTCCTGCAGTGGAGGTCTCAAATCGTCCGGTTTCAATGGCTCACCCTGATTATACTATTTAGGATGTAAACCAGTAATAGGCAATACTAAAAGGGCAAGCTGTAGAGATGGAAAATTTTTAATTTTTTCAATCTGATAGAATTTGTATTTACAGTTCAAAACGTTTAATATGTAAAATTAAAAAATAATTTAGTATAAAATTAATTAATTTATAAACGAGTCCAAAAAGGTATGAAATTATTATAAAATAAATTAATGAAAGTTGAAAACATTTTCTGTTTCCTCATTATTATTATTCGGAATTAATTATTTTTTATCACAGTATTTACGATTCCTTGTATGTATGAAGTTTTATAATTAAATTACAAAACATCCCATTAAAATAGAATAAATAATAAGTAAAATAAATTAGTTTTTTTTTTTTTTTGTAATATAAGTATATATTAATACCGCATTTATTAATAGTTAAATAGGTCAAGAAATCAATTACGACCTGAATAAAAAACTTAACATAGGTATATTCTTTCGAATATAATTGAATAAAAGCCCTTTGGAAAATGAGTCAGATTTACCTTAGAATCTATTTGGAATTGAATATGTTCATTTCTTTAGACTGAAACGAGTGAGAAAGAGACTATTCGAAGCCATCAAGAGGCTCATCAAGATGGGTCACATTAAAATTTAACATTATTAAGTTATTCTTATTAATAAAAATAATAATAATAAAAAATACAATTTACAAAAATATTTATTTGTTAATAAAATAACACTTTCGATCCGAGTAATTATTCAAAAATAATAATTTTTCACATAAAAATTGTCTAGCCTTTGGTATATCATAAATAATGTGTTGTTAATTAATAGAGTAAAGGGTGTGTTATTATTTTACTTGTTTTTATTAAAGTAAAAAACGATTATAGAAATGAACATTTTCATATAAGAGAAAAAATATTCACATTAAATGTAATCTTATTTTAATAAATGAATCTAATATAAGTAAATATTTCTATTATATTTATTTCATTCTTTAAAAATTAACTTTGAAAATAGGATTGGGCGGCTCTTGGATGAAAAAAAAATCCATCCCAGAATTAAGAAGCTAGATTATACGTTTTTAAATCAAAGATTGTAAAATCTCAAGATATAAAGAAAAATGGATCATTTTGTCACTGGTTTAGTAAATTCACAATAAAAATAAAAAAATATACAGTAGGCTTTCTGGATTGACAAAAGATAGTACGTTCTGACAAGAGCGAATAAAGCATAATTCGGGGTATAATTTTACTTTCAGACTAATAAACACACATGATCTCTTCAGATGAGTAATTAACTATCTAACATTTTCAATTGGGAAAATAAGTACTATTTGTGAGTTCCAAAAGGTATTACTTTTATCCAGTAAGTCACTCACAATATCTTTAAATGAAAAGTTTTTATTTTGCCAAGAGTAGCAGATTTGTTTATTCATAAAGAGAAACAAAGAGGTTGTCCTCTGCTTGAAACATTCACATATATGTATCAAATATATACTAGTATATATATATATATATATATATATATATTATTTATTTGTTTGAGACTATAGTTTCGAAGGCTTGGCCCTCATCATCAGCCTTTTTAATTATAAATATTATTTTTCATGGGGTCAGTATTGTGGATATTGAAAATTTTTCTCAGCCTGTAAGCTAGTCAGAATTAACAAACATTTTTACGATCATCAAGCAGAGGACAACCTCTTTGTTTCTCTTTATGAATATCTTTATAAATTTCAATAAGGTCCTTCGCCAACAAAGACAAACCAGAGTTGAAATTTTATTAAAATCACACAAATTTCAACTCTTAATAAAATTAATCACAAAAATAAAAGCTTCAATAGCTTCATTATTGATAAAGACAAACAAGAACTAAAAATTCTTGACTCCTAACTTTTAGAGACACGCTGCTTCCATCTTCAGTGATTGTTTAAATCTCGAATCGTTCATGACCCAGGATCACAAATAGCTTAGACTTCTGAGAGAGTGCCGAACTAGTTCATTTAACCCTCGACTTCTAGGGACTCTCTCTGCCTCCCTCTTTCCTAAGTCTAACAATTTTCAGTCATTCAAGACTCTCAAGGGTGAACAGACTTTTGTCTCAACCAATTCTCGTGAACACTCGCTTCTTTTCGGAAATTGCACGGATTTGTCAAGAAAAAAAGCCAACTGCATATTTTCATTTAATAAAATGTATTTAAAAAATTTAATTATACTTTAAGAAATTCAAATGCTGTGTCTGTCTGAATTAGGTACTTGGACAAACATTATATCACGTAAATATTTCTAAGTTTAAAACCATATGTCCTTGAAATAGTTTGAATCATTTTCAAGTATTTATTATAAAATTATTGGGCAGAAAAATGTTGCAAAAGCAATTTAAAATAAATAAATAAAAGATTTTATTCTTAAAATAAATCTTTAGATGGTAATGAGACTTAAAATTTAAATTTAAAAATATATTACATTTCATAACTATAAATTTGTGATTTTTAGTTTATTAATAAAATTATTTGGAAAAATAAATATGCGTTCTTAAGCAAAAGGGCTTGAATATAATATATGTATATAAATTTGTTAAGTTTTATAAGAAAAAAAATAAAATTCTTTAAGATTTCTCTTAGTTAAAATATATACCATAATTCTATGACTAGTATTGTTTCGCATTCATTTCCAATACTTGCAATTATGTATTTCTAGGTTATCTAATCTAGGAATGTTTTAAAATAAAGCTTACTATAGATTGTATTAAAAAATATTTCTCAAATTATATTTTAAGAAATAAATTATTTTCATTTCTCTCTTTAAACGAATGAAAAGAATAAAGTAAATAGTATTAAGTTAGCTGAACAAATAGGTAAGGAGTTCAGGCTCAGATAGATTAAGTCGGAATTTTTGCACCAATTCTTGGACTTTTAATCTTCGGCGAACGTGAGGTGGTTGGTAACTAAAAAAAAAAAAAAAATATTTGGGTTAGACCGGCTGTTTTTTATGTTTTATTTTAATATGTGTGTTTTGGATTTCTAATTGAAATAGAATTTTATTTACGAAAATAGTAAAAAAAAACATTATCAGGCACGTAAGTAAGAGGGGGTGTCAAAGGATTCGACACCCCCCCCCCCCCCCCTCCATACATGTAACAGTTAAATTTTTCTTGTGATTTTCTTTTCGAACCACATCTTGTCACTATCTGAGGAGTTATGTATAATAGAAAAGCATTTCAATTTTGTTTTACCTAAGCCGGGGTGAGGGGCCATACAGCCACGCAATTAATGATTCTATAATTTAAAGTGAAAAATGATGGTACAATTGAAGAGG